>JANHMN010000027.1:9457614-9468363 GCA_030674055.1 Rhabdomys pumilio | reverse complement strand
CTTCTTCTTCTTCTTCTTCTTCTTCTTCTTCTTCTTCTTCTTCTTCTCCTTCTTCCTGGGTTTGCAACTGTAACACTCTTTTCCCAGTCCACACCTTCCCGTGTTTATTCAGTTCAGCAGGTGGCCCTGCATGTATGTCTGTCCCAGCAGCTGGGTACAGTGTGCATCCGAGCAGATTCCTTTGGCGCATCTCACTGTGACTCCCCCTGATGGTTCACAGTCATAAGGACTCAACGCACTGCTGGTGGAAGCTGATAAACAGAACGCTCATTATTAAAGGGAAAGGAAAACTTTCCCACAGGGGGGACACGTTTTGATTATTTTCCTATATTTCAGGAAGGAAGTAAAGGAGTAGAAAAATGAGTGACCCGGGTCAAGGACTCACAGCATCCACGGTGGGATGCATGTCCTGTGAATCCGAGAAGTAGCAGGCAAACCACAGAAACAGACCCACCTTCCACACTGCAGACAATGAAAGCTCAGAGCACCACAGAGCAAAGTGGCTACTCAGGCTAAACCCCCGCTTATCACTGAAGATTAGGGATAGACTGAAAGGAGAGCCACAGATACACCAGTCAGGTCTTGGCAGCTACCACTACGTAACAGGAATGGGTTTCTTCTGTGTGCGTTCTTAGAGATCGTCTCTCCCCACAACTTCATGCACTCATTAAATGATATGCACTGATTGTCTACATTATACCAGGAAGTTTTAGAAACAGACAAGTGTAGGCTCTTTATAAAGATCTACGACCTAAGAGGGGAGATTTGAACACATGTAGATAAGGTGAGCTAGGATGCCTGCTACAAGTCAAAGATGCTGCATAAAGTTATGAGGGAAGGAGCTGTTCCCAGGTAACCCCTAGACTACTCATTCGGGGACGTTTCTCTAGGCAACTGACTCAAGACCCACACCTTCTCCTTCATTTTTATATTAATGGGCTGTTTTATTTTTTTTTTAAAGTAACATTGCACTTATCTAGTGTGTTTGTGTTTTGTGTATGTGTGTCTGTCTATCTCTCTCTCTCTCTCTGTGTATGCATATGTGCGCATGTCAGTATGTATACCTGCCGTAATACTACTATAAAGGTTAAAGAACAACTTGCAGGATCTGCTTCTCCTCTTCCACCATGTGGATCCCAAGGATTGAACTTCAGTTGTCTGGTTTCTCCACAGACACCTTTATCCACTGAGCCATAGCACTCTCCCATAGATTTTTGTTTTTGTTGTTGTTGTTGTTGTTTCTTTCTTTCTTTCTTTCTTGAATCATCTCCAAAATCTTGAATCAATAAATTGCAGCTCAGGTACATCAACCCAGCCCACTACTCGTTTTTAGAAATAAAGGGGTTCTTTTGAAACACAGTCACATTCATTCATATAGGTATTACTCATGGCTGAATTTACACTACAACACCAGAGTTCAGTAAATTATGTGCCCACAAAGGGTTTCCTATTTGACAATAGAGCCCATGACAGAAAAACACTGCAAAAATTTATACTAAGAAAAGAAAATTAGCCAGGCATGATGACGTATGTCATTAATGCTAGCACTTGGAAGGCAGGTGTCTGTGAGTTAGAAGACAGCTTGGTCTGTTTAGTTAGTTCCAGGCTTGCCAGGGCTACGTAAGATCCTGTCTCAAAAAAACAACACCACCAAAAAAAAAAAAAAAAAAAAAAGAAGAAGAAATAAAACATGATTGAATCAACTAACAAGTTCTAAGTAGTTGGAAGCATAGTGAATTATGAAAAGATATTACCATAAAAACCCATCCACTAACACAAAGTCACTGTCACTCCAGTGAGCATCCCAGTGGAGGCAAGGGGCCTTGGTTTGTTGCTGGTTTTTATTAGATGGGTTCTTATTTGATTATTACACACACACACACACATATATATATATATTGAATCTTGTACCACCCGCTCACCTTAAGTGTTTTTGTAGATTAGTCTTAAACATTTGTTTTCCATATAACTGCCAAAAGATAATAGAAGCTAATAATTAAATAGGAACCAATCTAATACAACAACAACAAAAGCAAAGCCCCTTGACTCCAATGGGTCACACGCTCTATAGGCTCATTGGAGATGGTGACTTTGCATTAATGGATGGGAGAGATGATGTACATGTATGCTAATATGTTATGTGTGTATACATACATACAAGGTATCAAAAATAAATTTAATTATTTTTAAACTTAGGATTTTATCTTTATTTGATGTACATTGGTGTTTTGTCTGCATGCATGTCTGTGTGAGGGTGTCGTATCACTTGGAACTGGAGTCACAGACAGTCGTGAGCCAGCAGTTTTGGAAAAGGTAAACATGATCCTGACAAGTTAGACTTCTACACAAAGAATTCCAAACTACAGCCCAGTGAATATAAAAACGTAGTAGATGAGAAAGGTGATGTTTTTATGTTGGGAGAAATCATGGATTATTTAGTATTGTTAGCAAAGGTTTAGGTGAGGATGATATAGTTAGCATACACTTCTGTTTTCGTTACTTCCCATAACCTGACAGACAATATTCATGCTGGATAGAGGCGCTCAGAGAACAGAAGCACCTACCGCCAAGCCAGATGACTTGAGTTTGATCCTGGGACCTACTATGTCACTGTGGGGGAAGTAGGGAAGATGCCAACATCTGGAACTAATAGAAACTATATCATTGGGCACAGGTCTTTTAGGCAGATATTGGGATCCACTTCCCATCCCCTTGCCTTTTCTTCCCTGGCCTCCATGAGTGACATGAGCAGCTTCCATCCACCACATACTCGCACTATGACCCTTGAACCCACCACAGAGGCAATGGTCAAGCAACTTTGGGACAAAAGTTCTGCAACCGTAAGCTAAAAGAAGTCTTTCCTCCTTTTTAAAATGTCTCATGAAGGGTACAGGAAGCTGCATGATGGTGGAGCTGTGCTCACTGCTTTCTTCCTAATAGAGTAGCGAATTCTAGGGTTGTCACTACTGAGTCTCAACCTCAGTCAACACCAGGTACACAGCGACGCTTGCTTCACACTGGGTAAATGAGTGGACCCTCATGCTGTGCAGACTTTCCACCACAGAGGCCTGGAAGGTGCTGCAGTACATGAGACAGAAAGAAAAGACAGGGCGGAATAGGCTTCGTCAAGAAGCCCACTCCAACCATTCTGGAGAATGCAGTTATGTCAGTGTCAAACCCCATGAGGCTAGTACCAGTCAGCACCAGGCTAATGGCCAGAAAGTTCAGAGAAGAGGCTGGGACTAGAGCCAAGAAAAATCCAATTCAGCACAGGCAGCAACAAGCTAACTGGAGGCTCAATGAGAAACAAGCACTACTCAGTAATCACAAAAATCTGGCATGAGGGAGGGAGGCTGCTGAGGTAAAGGAGAAGGTGGGAGGCAAGGATCCCAGAGCGACATCTACTTCAGGCAATACTGTGGACCAAAGCCAGAGCGAGGACACTCTCCACTGCCTGGCAGGCAGATGCTGCTGCTCTGGGTCCTTGGATGCAAGGAATGGATAAGTCTTGTCTTTGACAACTACAAGCACCAAAGAACGAAAAAGAAATATTTAATTTCAGAGAGCCACAAGGGACCTTAGAAGTCCTCTGTGTAGGCAAAGACTGCCGAGTGGTGTGATTCATGTCTCTCAGCTGTAGGGGTACAGAGGCTTCTTTGATTTCACTTGCCCATTGAACCCCAACACCACACCAAGTGCCTAGAGCATAGCAGATCCCAGTAATAGCAAGGACACATGAAAGAAGGGTGAGTCCTATTTAGATATTTATGAGGTGTGTGTGTGTGTGTGTGTGTGCGTACTGGGAGTTCTGAGCTCAAGTCTTTATGCTTATTCAGCATCCATAGAAGAACAGGTTGGCTGCTCGTGCCTATAATCCCAGCATTAGAAAACTGAGGCAGACTTCCTGGGAGCTAGTTTGTCAGTCAGCCTAAGTGAATGATAAGCTTCCCTCTCAGATAGAGACCCTATATCAAGGGAACAGGATGGGGAGAAACCTGGCATCCTTCACTGGTCTTTATGCACACAATCTTGCAAACTTATGTGCACACACTCCATACAACACACACACACACACACACACACACACACACACACACACACTCGTGCACCATTCATAACTTCTCCACACAATGCAGTCCAACTTGCATTAACACCAGGGCTGGCATCTTCACCACCACCAATGATGTAATAATTAACTATGATCAAAGGAAATGAATGAATGCTGTATAGCCTAAAATAGCATCATAATTTAAATCACTACTTATTAAAATAACACACCCTCAAATAAGACAAAGAACGGACATTTACTGGAACATGCATTTTTTTCTCACACATTCTTTCCAACTGTATAGGAACACTAAGGTATGTCCTGGTCTCTTAACTCAGTGACACCTTTATTTTTTTTCCCTAGAATCACTCACAACTCATTTATTTATTCAGAATACCCCTTTCCAATCTGTCACACTCGGATCAGGAAATATAATGCATTTAAATATATAATGCAAACTATGGTTTTAAAAAATAAACTGCCTGCTGCAGTACTCTAGAGAACAGCCCTGTGCCTCACCTGGGCAGCGGAGTAGAGTTGGCCCTGGTAGCAGGAGCACAGGAGAGCTGGCAGGCTGACCCAGACCTAGAGCCAGGGATTTGAGTTGAGCCCAATATCTATCCCATATATGGACTGCTACAGCATGTAAAGGGGCCAGCCCTACAGACCCAAAGCTACAGGATCTCCATGGCACAGCGAAGCAACGGGATGTCCCAGAAGAGTCCCGGTGAGGATCCAGTATTGATTGTGTGGCAGAAGCCAAAGGCCTTGAACCAGATCTGTGCTTCATTCTAATAAACACTTGCAAGTAAAACTATATGGGTAAAGGAATATTCTGTGTGACACACTGTGACACACCACAGCTTCCACAGTGGGATCGGTCTTTTTGTTGTTGTTTTTTTTTTTTTTTTTTTTTTTTGTCTATTTTACTGGGGGCCGCATAGGTTAAAAGGGAAGAGGGCAAATATGGAGGGACTGCAAGACAAGTGGATTGGGGTGCATGATGTGAAATTCACAAAGACTCAATAAAAATATTTAATTAGAAAACAAATAAATGATAAAGAAACAAATAAAATTAAGCTTAGTAACACATCTACCTATTCTAATATATCCAAACTATTATTGGTTCAACATAGAGTTGATACTACAAATGATCGATGAGATATTGTGCTTTACTATATATGTATTGTAAACCTGTGAGCCTAGCATCTCTTTTATACTTTCAGTTTACCTTAGTAAGGACTCACCATGAATCAAGTGTTCCACACTTAGTAGTAACTGGTGGCCATGAGGGTGCAAATCTCAGAGCCTGTAAACAGTACCTGTCTGTTCACTGCTGTCACCCCACTCTTTCTCCAACATATTACACAAAAGAACTTCAGCAGGTATGTGTCACATGGTTAAATGGTTAAAAAATGGTGTGTGGGTGGGTGGAAAGATAGGTAGTTGGATGGATGAATGGTTAGTTGGATGTATGGGTGATTTCCAAATTCATGGATGACAGGTGGATGGGTGTGTAGATGGATGGATAAATAGATGGATGGATGAAAAGGTGGGTGGGTGGATGGATGGATGGATGGATGGATGGATGGGTGGATGGGTGGATGGATGGATGAATGGTTGGTTTAATGGATGATGAATGGATGGATGAATAGATGGATGGATGGAGGGTTGGATGGATGGATGGATGAATATATGAATGGATGGAGAGTTGGATGTACAGGTGATGGGTAGATAGATGGATGACAGGTAGTTGGGTGTGTGGATGGATGGATGGATGAATAGATGGAGGAATAAGTGGATGGACAAATGGTTGGTTGAATGAATGATGAATGAATGGATGAATAAACAGATTGAT
The DNA here is from genome assembly GCA_030674055.1 of Rhabdomys pumilio. Taxonomy (NCBI): domain Eukaryota; kingdom Metazoa; phylum Chordata; class Mammalia; order Rodentia; family Muridae; genus Rhabdomys; species Rhabdomys pumilio. Next base: position 9,462,457 of record JANHMN010000027.1, on the reverse strand, counting down.
GGATGGGTAACAGATGGATGGGTGGATGGATAAATGAATGGATTTCCAAACACATAGTTAATATTAAACTTTTAAATTTTGATGATGTTTGTGAAACTAGTCTGGAAGGATTATCTGCAGTGATCTACCCAGTGAACAGGCAATTATGCCATTACGTGTTGCTACGTCTTAGACAATTAACAGGAAGGTCAGAGGCTTCAGTGCCAATAGTAAAACAGTTTATTAAAAGCATGTTCTGTATTGGTGTTGGCATTCTTCCCCCAAGAATGTTCCATGGATGAAGACATGGTAGAAGGGAAGTTGTGGCAGACCAAGAAAAAGCAGACAGTGGTGCTATTTGAACCACCTAGAACCTAGATTCTTGTCATCTCTGTCTCTCTATCACTTGGCACTGATGGGCCCACCTTTCCCCTCTCTGAATCTGTTCTCTCAGCTTGCAGTATTTTCTTCAAGAGAAGACTTAAGAGAAATCTCCATCTGTACAACAGAAACTAGCAGGTTGTAGGAACAGCTCTAGACTCTAAAAGCCTCTTAGGCACAGAGGACCATAGTCACTAGCACTATATAAATAAAGTTTTCTTTCCCATTGAACTCAGTACAGTCCTGCAATGCCCTCCCTCTCCTCAAATGAGCTTCATGGACTCTGCATCTTTGAACTGTGGAGTGGGAGCTTCTTAAAGCCGCATTGTGATTGAGACTGGCCTTTTCTTGAAGCATAGCAGAGGCCAGAGCAGCCAAAACTCCTGTGGAGCTGAGACTGGAGACTAGGCAGGAGAGCTGCTATGGATCCCACCACTGAGCCACACTGCAGGTGGGTGGTGGTGGATGAGACCAAGTAATGGGGGAAGCACAGATATAATTTGACCCAGGATGCTTTGTTTGTTTGTTTGTTTGTTGTTTATTTTATGTTTAGACATGGTCTCACTAGGTAGCCTCAGTTAGAGCTCATGATACGCCTGCCTCAGCCTCTGGAATGCTGGGATTGCAGATCACACCCAGTCAATATGGCCATCTCCAATAAAGTGACCTCACTTATATTTTTTGTTTCTTGGGGTTTGGGGGATTGTTTTTGTTTTGAGGGGGTTTTGGTTGGTTGGTTGGTTGGTTGGTTGGTTGGTTGGTTGGTTGGTTGGTTTGGCTTGGTTTTTTTTTTAATTTTGTTTTTTGTTTTTTACAGACTTTCAGTGCATGGAATAAAATTGCACTTATAGTAATAAATATCTCTTTTCTTAGTCTCAAAGGAAAATAAAGCCCACTCAAATACCTACTGAGTTCTTCTCACTCTCATCTTACCTCAACCTCCAGCACCAGATATAATCACTTCCAAAATCAGCTCACATTGAAGTTACTTCACTTCACAAATTCCGCCGTCAAGCCATCTTGCTATAGCATGGCCCCATAGACCATGCACATCCCTCAGCCCAACAGTTCCATATCCGAACACCGTGTAATCCATACAGAGGCAATGAACTCTCAGGCCATATGCCTAGTAATGTTACAAATGTATTTGCTATCTTCATAGGACCAGTGTATGCCTCAGAGAGGCAGGTGATTCCAAGCCTTGTCATCAAAGTCTTACACTATACTAGGAAAATGCTATAGATTGGCTTTGGAATGCCTATGAAGGCCCGTGTGTTAAAGACTTACTCCCTCGCCTATGATTCTGTTGTCTAGAGGTATAAGGAAGTCCTCACTACCACAGATACCACAGGATCTGCTGAGGGGTTTTAGGTCAGAGAGAGAGAGAGAGGTTACCATTCTTTTTTGTTGTTGTTGTTGACAAGCGAGTAAACCACAGATGTCTTGGTCATTATAACCATAACAAGTTTCCCGGTTTCCTGTAATTCAGTGACTCATGAGGTCCTGTGAAAAGCAGTTGGAAATTTGAGCACCTGTGTGACCCCCCAGCAACCTCCCTCTGGGAATCAGGCTGTCTGTAAACAGGCTGAGCAGCACCTCCTGGAGCCCTTCAAGAGGAGTCCACTGCTGAGTCTGTCTCACAGCAGCATGCGCTGTGTCTAGACAGTACTTTCTTTATCCATTTCTTCATAGGATGATTCCATATCTTGACTCCTGTGAATAGCACTGTGTTCTGGTTTTTTGGTTTTTGTTTCTTTTTGTTTTTGTTTTGTCACTTCAACACAAGGTAGAATCATCTGGGAACAGGGGAGCTTCAACTGAGATAAATGTGTCCATCTTGAAGTGAGTTTTCCATTTCAGGTAGTCCTTGGTTGTAAGATATTTAACCTGAGCAAGGCATGACAAACAAGCTATCCCTCGTCCACGGCCTCTGCTTCAGTTCTGGCCTCCAGGTTCCCACTTATGTTCATGCCTTGGCTTCCCTTCACCACAGTCTATAAGCTGTAAGATGAAATGAACCCTTTCCTTACCAAGTTGCTTTTGGTCAAGGTATTCATCACAGTGACAGAGAAGCAAACTGGGACATACTACAATAAATTGGGGAATGGGCACCCTTTTTGACAGGCTGATTTCATTCCTTGTTGTGAAAGTTCTATTTCTAGTTGGTTTATTTTTATGCACGAATCTTGTCATTTTTCCAAACATGGAGGATATTTAGAGCATTATTAGCTGACTAGTTTTTAATGTCAATTTGATATTAAAGCTAAATCATTTAAGAGGAGGGCACCAATTGACTAAGGCTGTAGGCAAGCCCGTAGGGCATGATTTAAGTTAGAGCTCCAAGAGGTCGTTAGATTCCAGAGCCATGTGGGAGGGTTTGATGTGCACATAGACAGAAAGGTCTCCCCAACTCCTTGGAGCAGGAGCTGCTGAGGCGGTGTGTGAACTATCACATCCCCCTGAAACCCATCTGGAACATCCAGTGTGGGAGGCTGGGCGTTTATAATGTTATTTGCTTCCATGTAAAGTTGTGCCCATATTAGCCAACTCTAAATATAGTGTTAGCTGTGAATGACTCAGCCAAACTTGAATAAAAGAGACACCAACCTTGAATGGCACTTACTGTCTCCTAGCAGGAAGCCATGAATGGACTTCTCGCTATTCTCCGTAGATAATGAAAAATAAAAGAACACTCATGAGATGTCTCAATAGCCGACTGAAATCTTTAGATCCCTGTTATAAACTGTGAGGATCATGGAAAGAACTGGGGTTCTCATCAGGAAATGCTAAAATCTTAATAATGCATAGGTGTGTGTGCACCTGTGTGTGTATGTGTTTGTGTGTGCATGTGCGTATGTTAATCATAGAAAGTCAGTATAGAGAGGGTTCAGATGTTAAGAGCATGTACTATTCTTGAAGATGACCCAAGATGATGACTGGCACCCACAAGTGGTTGCTCAGAGTTGACTGTAACTTGAACTCCAAAGAGTCTGACTTCCAAGGGCCTTCTCAGTGCACCTACACATTCACACAGGCACACACACATATCCAGACAAAAGTAAAAGAAAGTACCTTAGGTGTTCTTTTACTTCTTTAAACTATGGTACGTTTGTTCTGTTTAAAGCCTCTTAAGGGGTTTGGGACAATGATAAAGCACCTGCTACACATGCATAAGGACCTCAGTTTGTGTCCCCAAAAATCACATGAAAAAGCCAGGCATGGGGACACCCTCCTGTAATCCCAGCACACAGGAGGCAGGGACAAGAGAGTCTCTGTGGCTTGCTTGCTGGGCAGCCAATCTAGGCAAATTAATGAGTGCAAAGATCAGAAAGAAATTCCATCTCAATAAAATACAAAATAAAGTGGAAAGAGATTGAAGAAGATACCCAACACCAACTTTCAGTTTTCACAAGAATGCACACATATGCACATGTACCGTCATGCACGCATGTATGTGTACACACATACGCATACAAGCACAAACATGCACAACATTTAAAAAGAGCCATCAGGTAGCTGGATGATTGCTTAAATGTAGGCATATTTTAAATACTTCCTTTTATTTTGTTTATTACTGGGGCCAGAGATCATTCAGAGACTGGCCAGACATCAAAATGGCTCCATATGTGAAGACTGGTAATTGAAACAGAGAGTAATATTGGATACAGCAGAAGTGTCGCTGGCATGAGGCCACAGCACAGAAACTAGTTTGGCTCTTGAAGGCCATCTTTCCCACACTGGTGTGATGCCATAGAAACAGTTGGACAGCACTAGACATCTGGAAGGCAGTGGAGAAGCCATCTACACTGGCTTCGAGGGGAGCAACAACAAACTTTGAAAACTCACTACTGTTCCCAGACTCTTTTCTTTGCATTTTACTCCCACACAGCAAATGTGTGAAATCCTGGAGGATGAATGGATCCGAGTGGCTTTTCCAAGATGCATCTTAATTCATGCGCTTTTGCCTCAGTGAGTCAGGCAGGACAGCCTCCAGTACACACCAGCTAGTACTTTTCCATGCCCTTGTCCTGAATTATATAACATGGCACATTTTTAGAAACTTGGTTTGAGCTGCAGACTCATTCTGGGCTGAAATGTCAGCTTTCCAGTTCTTACACTGTCAAATTTTCAAAAGATGAGATTCCAGTGTGTTGAAACTATGAATGGGAATGAGAAAACTATTCCTATTATGTCAAGGAATAGTTTCAAGTGATTGTCTTGAACTATCTCCTTACTCCTGTGTTTATATTGGGGTGGATGAAACAGCCTGAGCATGCCTGAGTTTTACTTTGTTGCCTCTGGGAGAGCTCCTCTGCTGGGATACTTTTAAGTGGAGTGTCACCGGTAAGGGTGCCATTGGTTCATACTCACATCCAAGTGACTGTTGCTTTTTCTTACTGTTGTCATAAAATGCCTAACAAGAGAAACATAAGGAAGGAAGGAAGGAAGGAAGGAAGGAAGGAAGGAAGGAAGGAAGGAAGGA
>JANHMN010000027.1:9438340-9454308 GCA_030674055.1 Rhabdomys pumilio | reverse complement strand
CCACTGTATAGGATGCTACATTGATAGAGGCATGCCATTATGCTACTACAGTTTAAACTATAGACTGTCCAACAGCAAGATAAATCCTGACATAAAGGGTGGAGTCCAGGGGAAAGTATGTCCATGAGTGGTTATTGATGACAATAAACATGTCTGTGCAATGCAGGGTGTTGGTAAAGAGGGAGTCTTAGCATGCCTGAGGGCAGATGTGATTTGAAAACTTTGCTTATTGTGTAGTTAAGTGGTCTTGAGCCGGACCTATGATCCTGGTTAGGAACACTTGCTGCTCATGCCGAGGATCCAAGGTCACTTTCCTGCAACTCCACCTGTCATCAGTGCTGGAAACCAACCCCAGGTCCCCTGTCACCGAAGCAAGGAAGCTGGGCTTAGGCTCGACTTTCTTGTAGCAATTGCATCTGCTTGTAGCAAGAAATAGAAGTGATGATTATCTTTTAAGTTCTTGGGTTTTTTTCCCGAGACAGGGTTTCTCTGTATGACCTCGAACTCAGAAATCTGCCTGCCTCTGCCTCCCAAGTGCTGGGATTGAAGGCGATCTTTTAAAAGACACATGGTTGGTACAACCGGTCTTGAGCTAGAACTAGATCAGAGCCAAAACCACAGGAGCACAAACTCATCTCTCTGGCTGTTGTGTGAGCAGTGTGACCTCTTCCTCAGGGACTTAGCCCCATCTGACTATATTCTACTTTCTCTATTGTCTCTTTATTTATTTATTATTTATGTTCCTTCCCAGTTCCAACTGGCATAGCTTCTCTATCACTCATTCAAATGCCTTCCCTATTAGGACAGATTCCTTTGTTTGTTTGTTTACTCTTTAAATATTTACTTATTTAATGTGAGTGTTCTGTCTTCACACACACCAGAAGAGGGACTCAGATTCCATTACAGATGGTTGTGGTGTGTGGATGCCGGGAATTGAACTCAGAACCTCTGGAAGAGCAATCAATGCTCTTAACCTTTGAGCCATCTCTCTAGCCCTTTACTCCCGATTCCTAAATAAGAGAATCTGATTGGCCAAAAGCATGGCTCAAGGGTTGTAGATAATGCAACAGATTCACTGTGACTAATGACCACCAAAGCTTCGTGGACTACCATAGGAAAACAGAGAAAACATTATGAGATGCGTGTGTGTGTGTGTGTGTGTGTGTGTGTGTGTGTGTGTGTGAGAGAGAGAGAGAGAGAGAGAGAGAGAGAGACAGAGACAGAGACAGAGACAGAGACAGAGACAGAGACAGAGAGAGAGGCGAGTAGGGGAGATTGCATGGTGACTAAACATGGAGTTTGTAGATGACAACAGCAGTATCTGAAAGGCAGAGGGTTAGTGACTCCTGCTAGAGCTTGGGTTCAACAGGAGGTGTGAGTAAAACAGGAAGTGAGCGCTGTGTCTCCATAGCTGGTTTGCTGCCTGACACATTTGAGTCAAATCACTTAAGACCCAACTCCAGCTTCCTCAACCGTGAAGCAAGGCGTTGTGCTGCATGGGGAAAATGTCTTTCTTTCAGGAGTAATTACTAGGAAAACACAGTGTTTGCCTAGTTACTACATAATGTAGAAAAACAGACAGAATCCAAGGCCACCTAGGGTGGATACAGGAGATGGTATAAACCCAACACTCGGAAGTGACAAAGATCTGGAGCAGAGAGTGTTTTCAGGACCCACAGATACCCACAGAGGAAACACAGATACTCGGACTGTGTTTCAGGGTATCTGTCCTTGCTCTTCAGAGTTCTTGAACAAGCTGGTTTTTATCTCAACAGTTATTTGCATAGAAAATATAATATAATAGGAGTTATAGAAATAACAGCAGTAACTGAAGAGCCCAGTTTCTCACTTCCACACCTCTCTTCCCTGCCATCTCCCCTTACAGAACCCCATGATGCAAGACCCTCAGCATCTTGCCCGTATCGAAAGAGCTTGATAGTCAAAATACTATGTTTATTTATGAGGCTATTATTATTATTATTATTATTATTATTATTATTATTATTATTATTATTATTCAGACATTATGTAGCCCAGGCTGACCATGAACTCACTATGTAACTAAGGATAACCTTTGCCATTGCCTTCTGGTTACTTGGATTGCAGATGTGTGTTACCACATCTGGTTGATGCAGGTCCAGGGCTTGAACCAAGAGCCTCATTCATAGCAGGCACAAATTCTGTCTACTGAGCTACATTGCCACTCTCCAAATCCCACTTCTAACAAGTTCCTGCTTTCAGCCTATGAATACTCTGACACCTCACGCTTCCAGTCAGTTACTGTCAGAAGACAATGAGACTGTGAGATATATTTATTCTTCAGTGTGAATTCAAATCAATGGATCGCCTCCGACCATGGAAGTAGCATTTAGCCACACTATGGAAAGCAATGTGTTCTGTTTAGGCACGTGGGAAAAAATATTCTCACTCATCCACTCCTTACATGACTTTTTATTTACTGAGAAGGGCCTTCCCTCGTGGCATCACATACAGAAGACCTGCACTGTGGAGGCAAGGGGATGAAGAAACGAGGGGGCCAGAGATGTAACCCAAAGTATGCCTTGGGGACATATGGAGAATTTTAAACTAAAGGCAATTGGAGCTTTTGCCTTTTTCCCTTACTTCCAAAAACTAGAGAGTAAGAATTTTCCCCTTCAAAAAGCATTTTAATTATACAATTACAATGGAAATTTCTACCTTCAAAGGCATTTTTTTCAGTAGAAGAGCTGCAACCGGAAGTAATGTCACCTGCAGGCACAGCAGCTGTTCTTTGACACATATCAACTCCTGTACATGTCAGAACTTTTATCCCTCCCTCCAATAGCCCCCACCCTGTTTCCTCTGATTAGCCTACGATGATTTATAGGCCTCATTTTGAGCCATTTTTTAAAAAGTGTATTCCTTTGTATACATTCAAAATCAAAACTTTTCCCTCCCTCTTGTTAATTTGTCAGTTTGATCATGATCCCCAAAGTTTGAACCTAGGAAGGCACAGAGGCAAGGGCAGTCCCAGCTGACAACAGCTCCCTGAGACCAGTGTGTCTGTTGCAGAGAGATGGCAGGGGTAGCTTAGAAAACATCTGAAGGCATTCTGGATGGAACAACACAGGATCTGAGATCTCTTCATCTCTGAAGGGGTAACCTAAATAAGAGCTCCCCAGGACACCTATCTGTCTTTGTTCAGGCTCCTGGTTAGTCAAATCAAGAGTGGCTTTCTGACCACAACTGTGACCTGGAGGATTATTTCCCCCAAGCTTTTGAGAGAGTGATAACCATTTGTCTTCAACATTAGCACAGCAAAAGCCTTAAACAATTTTAAATTCCCAAGTCAGAATTTCCTCACAAACTTCAGGATCTGAAAAAGTAGCCAACAGGTGTGTGCCAAACGCCAAAGCAAAGTCATGGATGAGTGTTGCAGGCCACCTGCTTAGTTAGGGCAAAGGGCACATCACAGCAGAAGGAAATGACCAGCTTCCACTCTGCTACCTAAATGAATAGCAACAGAAAGCAGACTTGCTCATGCCCAGATTCTGGAAGGGTGAGAGGTCAGAGGTGAGAGGTCAGGGGTGAGAGGTGGAGTGGCTATCAGGCAGGAAGCTTCTCTTACAGCACACATGAGGCTAGCATATTCACCCCAATCAACTACAGCTCTTTCTCAAGCTGTTTCCTGCTATTTTAACAAAGTATTGGATGAGGTAAAGACACAGCACCAAGAAATGTGATTCTATGACAATTAAGCTGAATATTTTATGGAGGTTCAGATAGATTATATTTTACCACAAAAAATTAATTTGGGATATTTTAATTCTTTATTATGTTCTCTCTGTGTGTGTGTCTGTGTCTGTGTGTGTGTGTGTGTGTGTGTGTGTGTGTGTGAGAGAGAGAGAGAGAGAGAGAGAGAGAGAGAGAGAGAGAGAGAATGTTCAGGAATACAGCTAAATGTATGTAGAATGCAGAGATCAGAGGACAATTTCTTCTTTCAGGACCCAGATCTCTCCTCCCTCCTTGTTTAAGCCATCTCTCTCATTTCTGCCATGCTCTATGCACCAGGCTTGCTAGCCTGGAACCTTGCCAAATAAGCTAAACTATTAAACAGCCAGCAAGTCTCCAGGGAACAGCTTGTCTCTACCTTTCATCTCACCGTTTCTAGAATTATAAGTGTCTGGTTTTTTAGATGAGTTCTGGGGATCTACACTCAGGTCCCTCAGATTTACAACGCAAGTACTTTACCTACTAAGCCATCTCCCAACCCCCTTGACACTTTTATATTCTCGTTCTGTTATATTGAAGCCGAACTGAAAAATAATGCCATTATGACTGTCATTTATGAAGAAAATCAATAGAGAATTTTAATCAGTGAAACCCTACCCAGAATGCCTTTCATAAGTGCCAACTAGATTGCTCAGTAGAGAAAGACACTTGCTGCCAAGCCTGACGTTCTATATTCAGTCCCCACACTGACATGGTAGGAGAGAGCTGAACCCTGTAGTTGTTCTCTGACCTCCACACCTGCACTGTGGCATTAGTACCACAGGCTCACACCGACATTAACTAAATGCAATTACAAGTGTTTAAAGGCCTGGCACTAAAACTCAAGCATGCATGCCTTGCTATCTTAGGTGAGAGTGCCTTGCTGTGTTGGCTTCAGTCTTCCATCTCCTTTGCTAACTGCCTCTTTGATTATTCAGCCACTCACTGATGCCAATCATGGCAGTTAAGGGAGCCGCACAGATTCCATTCCACCTGGACGGGCATTAATGGGTAAGTAAGTTTCCACCCAGAAGATAAAGAGCAATAACCTGGTGGAGGAACGAGGTAGAGCAGAGTCACAAAAGCATGAACGTACATGATGTGTTTGGTAGGATATCGACTGGGACAGGGACACAGGGTTGTAGGGCACCCAAGGAAGAAATGTCAGAAAGGCACACTGGTCCCCCACGGCTCCAGGACTTGAAAATCATGCTAAGACAGTTAGACCAACCCTTCATTGTCACCAAGGCCTTCCTTGGGTTGATGTTTTCATACAAACCTGAGGTTAAGTACAGCCCCTGAACTGAACAAAGGAATGATCAGTCCCAGGTGGTTTCAGCAAATGTCTGTGCTAAGAGGTGACAAAGTTCTGACCATAAGCGACATAAATACATACATACATACATACATACATACATACATACATAGAAATGGGGGGTATAACAGACATTTTGCAAGTAAAATTGACAGTTGTAAACACAAAGGTTTTGTTTGTTTGTTTGTTTGTTTGTTTGTTTTGAGGATCAGGAAACTCCGGAACCTCCTCCTAGGCATGTGTCATTTTTAACAGGGACAAATGATGACCAGCTGACTGGTACATATAGCATATAGACTGTTACTCTGAGCAGAAAGTGGGAGCAGGGCTTGGAGAGGGAAGATCCCAGCCCCTTCTAGTTCCAAGTGACCTGAAAACAGGCAAGAGAGCTCTGAAAAGTCCGGACCCTCCTGGAATCTGCAGAATGGCCAGGTGGAGTTGGGACATTGTCTCTGTGGTTGTTGTTTTTAGCATGTTCTCATGCCAATAGAATAGACCATGTAACCAAAAACTAGAACTCAAAAAAATCCGTTTCTAATGGGACTAGACACTTTGTACCTATGCCAGCTGCCCTTGCACCTACCAAGACTATTAAATTGAAGTCAGCTAAACTGCACTGGTGAAATGGGCCAAGATAAGCTTTAATTCTTCCAATTATAGAAAAATCCTCTGAGATGTTTCCAGCAAAATTCCAGCTTTAAGCTCTTTCAACAATACTTACCTAAACACAAATCTAAAGAGGTTTACCTACAGGTTACACCTTTCATGTCTGTGTTAGTTGACAGCAGGGGTGCCCACTATCATTTGGAAGCTATGATCTTGTCTCTGTTGTGCTTAGACCATAGAGAGAAAATCTGATACATAAATAATTATGAATGTTCTAGTTTCACTTCTGTTGTTGTGATCACCTATCCTAGGGGTGGGGGAGGTAACTTAGGAAAAAAAAGGTTTATTTTAACTTACAATTCCAGGTTGTGGGAAAGTCAAAGCTGGAACTTCAAGTAGCTAGTCATATCACATCCACAGTCAAGAGAAGGGAGAAATGGAAGCGTGTTTGTTTGTTTGTTTGTTTGTTCGTTTGAATGTTTGTGCTCAGCTTAAAAGTGGAGACACTTTTAAACAGTTCATGGTCCACTACCTAGGTAATGGTGCCACCCATAGTGGGCTTAATCTTCCTACATCAATTAATTTAAAAGACAGTCCCTCACAGATGTGCCCACAGGCCAGCTCTATGAAGAGAGCCTCTCATTGAGACTTTCTTTCCATGTGATTCAAAGTTGTGTCAACTGAAATTGAAAAGTAACATCCTAAGTAAAAATAAATGTCATAAGGAGGAAAGAAGTTATGAGAAGCTAAAATGTAATGATCGATGCTTTTGAAAGTATTCTCCCGAACTTCAGGTTCTCTGTGTCCTTTCTTCTTCATTTCTTATTTCTCTGATTCTACTGCCTGGCCCCACCCAATATTTATTTCCTACTGTAGCCTTTGTGCCTTGTCTGAGACTCTTCTGTTCCTTCCTCCAAGTCTGAGGCTAGCTGTCCCTGAGGTCTCAGATGAATGTGTCAGATAAATCTGCTTAAACCTACTCAGGAAGACAAAGCCAACCTGAGTAAAGCCCAGCTTAGCTTTTATTGGAACTGATCTTTCTGATCCTGGGTGTTGGCTTCCTATAAGTGACTAGAAGGAACATTCCACGGGAAAACCCAAGAGCAGATAGAATGTCAGCAACGCCAGGTCTCTCTTGTGCATCTGGACTTTGTCTTGCAGGAGAGTGTTCATCTATTTGCCCTGGAAGCAATTCGATCTGGTTTCCTCTGGACTATGATGTCATGGCCCTTCCTGAAAACTCCCGCTGGAAATACCTCAGTTCACATCTCATGAGAGGATCCAGGAACTAAAATAAGAGCAACTCTATTAAGTTCTAGTTCAGAACAAACAGTCTTCTAAAATTTGGCTTCAACTCTGAGTTCTAGATAAATGTAAATATGATGTTCGCCTGAGACCAGGCCCTCAGACCTTCTGATTGTGATGTTCTGTAATCCACATTCACTGGGAACAATAAAAGCAAATGTATTATTTATTTTATTCATTGCTGTGGCAAAATGCCTAATAAAAAACACTTCAGGAAAGGAAGGATGTATCATAGCCCATAGCTTGAGGGTGCAATCCATCATGGTCAGGACATCATGGGACCTGGAACTCGAGGCAGCTTGTCACAAGAGCCCACAGTCAGGAAGCAGAGAGCTGAATACGGGTGCTCAGCTCCCTTTCTCTGTTATATTCTCCCGGGACTCCATCTGTAGTACAGCCTGCATTCAGTATGAGTCTTCTCTCTTCAGTTAAACCTTTCTGGAATCCCCCTCCCTCTCTCTCTCTCTCTCTCTCTCTCTCTCTCTCTCTCTCTCTCTATCTATCTCTCTCTCTCTCACACACACACACACACACACACACACACACACACCACATACATGTACACACCACACACTACACATCAAATTTACAATGAAGATTAATCAACACAATCAATTAAGAAAAGAATAATTTATACTAACATCTTTTCAGACAATACTTTCCTTAATCCTCTCTTCAACCTGAGGGGTTAGTCATAACCTCACTTTAGAGATAGAGAATGTAAGATTGAGAGAAGTAACGTCACTTGGTGAAAGTCACACTGCTTACAAAGAGACACATCTAGAATTAGAACTCAGCTCAACGTGAAGCAAAAGTCTTTGTACATCTATTATCTGACAGATCAGTTCTCAGTACCAGCAAGTGCTGCTACTGCTGAAATAAGACACTCTGACCAAAAGCAACCCTGGGGAAGGGTTCGTTTGGCTTTCTTACACTCTCTGAAGGCTAACTTTGTGTCAACTTGACACGAGCTAAAAACATCTGAGAGAAGGGAGCCTCAACTGAGAAAAAGACTCCATAAGATAGGGTTGTAGACAAGCCTGTAGGAAAGTTTCTTAGTTAGTGATTAGTGACACCCATGTGTCTCATGAAGGTATAAGCAGTACACCTCCATGGCCTTTGCATCAGCTCCTGTCCCCAGGTTCCTGGTCTGACTTTTGTAAGCAAAATAAATCCTTTCCACCGGCCAGGTGGCAGTGCTGCATGCCTGCCTTTCATTTCAGCACTTTGGAGGCAGAGGCAGCCAGATCTCTAATGAGTTTGAGGTCAATCTGGTCTACAGAGAAATTTTTAGAATAGCCAGAGCTACACAGAGAAACCTTGTCTCAAAAAGCCAAAAAATAGGTAGATAGATAGATAGATAGATAGATAGATAGATAGATAGATAGATATTTTAAAAGGAAAATCAAAGCCAAAAACCTTTCCCTCCCCAACTTGCTTTTGGTCATGGTGTTTATAGCAGCAACAGAAACCCTGACTACGACACACTTCCAGGTCACAATCCATCACTGAAGGAAGCTGGGACAGGACCTCAAGCAGGAAGTAAATCAGAAAGCATGGAGAAATGCTGACTAGTGGCTTGCTTTCTCTGCTTCTGCTCAGCTAATTTTATTATACAACCCAGGACCCCATGCCTAGGCATGACCCTATCCACAGTGTGTTGGCCCCTCCTACATTAATTAACAATCAAGAAAATGTCCCCCATAGAGACACATTCACTAGCCAATCTGATGGAAGCAGTTCCTAACTGAGGTTCCCTCCTTGTTGACAATAAATAAACTAACCAGGATAAATAGTAAGTCTTCTCCATCTTTTAGATGCAGGACTTTTCCTGCACCCCACTCTTGTCTTTCCAACCTAAGAAGTCTTAACAACAAACAAACTCAGGAACACGTATGTGCACTTGTTCATATGTGTACATGCATGTGCTAGTGTGTGCATATGGAAGCCAGACATCAGGAGCAGGTGTCTTCCTTGATCAGTCTTGACCTTATTTTTTGAGACAAGGTCTCTTACTGAACCTGAAGATCACCAGCTGGGCTGACTGGTAAGTGATGCTAGGGTGCTTCTCTCTCTCTGCGTCCCTAGCCCGGAATTACAAAAATGCCTGCCTTTTTTAGGTGGATGATGGGGATTGAACTCATATTCTCATGCTTGCATGACAAACACTTTGCTGACTGAGCCCAGTCCAGTTTCCAGGTTTACTTATGTGTATTCAATGTTATTATTATCCCTCAAGAGTAAGGATGAAAATGGAACAGAGGGGAAAGAAGAGAAGGGTAAAAGTCATATATATTTTTACTCCTGGGTTTTGTTTTCCCTTATCCAACTGACACAGACCCTTAAGAGACAAGCTTGGGCTTAACTTGCTCATACTACTGCTTTCCAGGAAAACAAGAAGTCAATTGACCACATTTTACTGTGTTTGCTTTTTTGTAGACCTCTTTAGTATAAGCTCAATGACTGAAATAGTGTTTTATGCATCTGTAGGTCTCCTATACTCAAAACATCATATAGAATAATTAATATGTGAGTGAGTGAATGAATGAATGAGTGAGTGAATGAATGGATGAGTGAGTGAATGAATAAGTGAATTAATGAGTGAATGAATGAATAAGTGAATGAGTGAGTGAATGAGTGGGTGAGTGAGTGGATGAGTGAGTAAATGAATGAATGAGTGAGTGGATAATGGATGAATGAGTGAATGAATGAGTAAATGAATGAATGAACAAATGAATGAGTGAGTGGATAAATGGATGAGTGAGTGAATGAGTGAATGAGTAAATGAATGAGTTAGCAAATGAATGACTGAGTGAATGAGTAAGTGAGTGAATGAATGAATGCACATTTGCAGTGCTAACAACAACCTTTCAAAGCAGTTTTTTCTTAGCTCCATTTTTTGTTTGTTTGTTTGTTTGTTTGTTTGTTTCATTGGGTCTTTTAAACAGGGTCTCAAATAACCTAAACTGGTCTCAAACTCACTATATAGCTGTGGATGGTCTTGAGTTCCTATTCTCCTGCCTCAGTTTCTTCAGGGCTGTTATTACTGGCATACACCATCGGGCCTGGCTTCTTAGCTATCTGCTGATGAGCAAATCGAGGCTTAAGAAATCAATGACTTGTGAACTGGTTGTTCACACAGTCTGGATGCTTGCAGTGTGCTAGAATGTCCCCAAATTCACCATGCCTTTTCAAAGTCGCTCAAGAGAGATCTTCTGAATTTTGCTTTTTATTCCCTGTACGAAGTTTGATATGTCTTGCTATCTGAAGATGATGACTTGGCCAGTCAGAGAAGTATCATGATTTATGTTAGTTCTCAGCGTTGACCCCTGAAAGATGTGGAATTAAAGACTGGGATTTTTTTTTAAGTTAAACTATGTTTTAGATTATAAAGGAAAAAGGCATAGATAGAAATCTGTAATTTTAATGTGGGGTGTGTGTGTGTATGTATGTGCAGTTAATAAGAGATGGAAACACAGGTTAGTTTTTTTTTTTTTTATGATTTGAACTATTTATTTTATCTATATGACAAGTACACTGTAGTGGTCTTCAGACACACCAGAGGAGGGCATTGGATCCCATCACAGATGGTTGTGTGCCACCATGTGGTTGCAGAGAATTGAACTCAGAACCTCTGGAAAAGCACTCAGTGCTCTTAACCACTGAGCCATCTCTCCAGCCCAAGGGGTTAGGTTTTTTTTATTGTCAATTTTACTTAACCTAGAGTCACCTGGGAAGAAACACACTCAATGAGGAATTACCTACCTCAGGTTGGCCTGTGAGAATGTCTATGGGGTTTTGTCTTGCTTGTTAATTAATTTAGACATACCCAGCCCACTGTGATTAGCACCATGACCCTAGGCAGTGTGACAGTGAAGCTGAGAAGCAAGCAGCAAGGATGCGTTTATTTCTCTTTGCTCTTGACTCTGATTGTGATGTGTCTCTCTGCCGTGGCGTCCCCACAATGATGAACCAGGAATTCTTTCTCCCCTAAGTTGCTTTGGTCAGGATACTTTATCACAGAAACAGAAATCCAACTAGAACAGAGTCCAAGCCCCCACACTCTATAAGCATTCACTTCATATGATGGAGACTGGTTTATATATAGGACTCAAGACTGGGAGCAATTACAGGGCTTAGCTCCCATAATGACCGGCAGCATCAACTGTCAAATTTAGCAGTGCCTCTTTCTGCAGTGGCTCTTCTCAGCTTTCAAGTGGTTTGAATTTACCAGAGTGGGGATTGGGGAGAACAGTTAAACTTACGTGTTGTTAGCAGTCTCCCTTCCTTCGGCATTTTTTAAATTTCCATGTATTTAAGTGTAATTCAGTCTGTGCGTCCACATGGATTGAACTTGTCAAAAATGAAGGCGGTGTGAGAAACTGGTTATTTCCAAGACTTTTCTCTCTCTCTCTCTCTCTCTCTCTCTCTCTCTCTCTCTCTCTCTCTCTTGATAAAATTTTTATTTCTCCTTTCCAGAGAGGCAGAACTGAGCTGTCTGTTGAAATTCAGCATTCAGATGACAATGGCTAAACTCAGCATCTACTGTCAATGAATTTTTGTGCTTTAAAACCCAAAATAAAAGTCTGAGGCTGACGATGGTGGCGCACGCCTTTAATCCCAGGACTCAGGATACAGAGGCAGGCAGATTTCTGAGTTCCAGGCCCGCCTAGCCTACAAAGCAAAATCCAGAACAGACAGGGCTACACACACACACACACACACACACACACACACACACACACACAAAAAAAAAAAAAACCCTGTCTCTAAACAAAAACAAACAAGAAAGAGAAAAAGGAAGAAGAGAAGAGGAGAGGAGAGGAGCAGAAAGTTAAGTTCACAACAAAACCTATTCTCAGATGCTGGAAAGATGGCTCAGTGGTTAAAGGCACTGGCTGTACTTCCTGGAGTTCTGAGTTCAGTTCCCAGCAACTATATGACATCCCACAATCATGTATAATGGGATCCAATGCCTTTTTCTGGCCAGCAGGCATTCCTTAAGACAGAGCCCTCATATAGATTCAATAAATAAATAAATAAATAAATAAATAAATAAATAAATTTCTTGAAGTCTGAGGAATACAGCCCTAACACTAAAGGACACAAAATAAGCGTGATGCTTATACATCTGCATAGTGAGAGTTTTACAAATCAACGTGCTTTGAATCCGTTAAAGTCATTTTTTCTTTGGAATGCTCAAATAGTCCCTCTTTGGTTATCGGATCCCCTGGGCCATTTTGCTGTTTCCCTGTTGCCCTTAACGGTTTCCATGCTAGGTAAGCTACATGACTGGGCTCTTTTCCTGCCTTTTCTCCATGGATGTCTCGTTTCTTGTACAGGCATCATTGCCTATGGTTTCAACTTCTCCAACCTCCTTCACACTCCAACCAGGGCTGAGGAGATGGCTGACTGAGTAAAAGCATTTAGTTGGCAAGAATAAAGACTTGAGTTCAAATCTCGGGCATCCACATTAAAAACCAAAAAACAAACGAATAAAAATCCATTGTTTTGTATGAAATTTTAAAAAGGCCAAAGAGACAAGATTTTTTTTTGTCTACAAAGTTGATATTTATTTTATTTTATGTCATTTATATTATTTTCTTTTACTTCACTTTGGCCTGTTTGATGCATGTATGAAGCAATGTCCAACAATAAGCCAGTATTTTTGCTGAGTTGTTCTAACAAGAACATAAAATAAAAATAAAGCATGTGAAAACCCAGAAATGTGGGAAATAGAGGGTCATCAAGGCTTGTATTCACTGACCTAACTCTAAGTTCATTAACAGATCTTATCTCAAAAGAATAAGGTAGGGAATGATAGAGCAGGCCACCAGTGTCACAGGCATCAGCCCAATGTCCATGTATAACATATATGCAAGACATACATAGAGATGCACACATATACACACAAAGAAAGAAAAGACAGACAGACAAACAGACAGACTCCAGACTACTCTGGTTTTCTCTTGTACAAAAGGGCTGTCTATTTAACAGGCACCATCGTCTGTATACCCATAGGACATAGCCTAAGCTTTTTGGGTTGTTTGTTTTGTTTGTTTATTCATTTGTTTTGTTTTTCTTTTTCACATAAGCTCATCATCTCTCCCCAGTACCTGGTCTACGCTCAGCTCTCTGTGGGTGTTAGAACTTGGAATCAAGTGACAGTCTATTAGAAACACCTGGACTTTAGCCACACCATCACGAAAGGGTCTTCTGTGTGTTTGGTCTGGCTGGACAGTCCTTCCATCTGGACTTTGCGGCATCCATGAACCTTTTGAGGACTCTGAGAGCGATGTCCTACTGCAGCCCTCCACTTGAATGAGCCTGTGAGACAGTTCCGTGGGGCTGAGTAGACCAGCGGAGAGGCTGGCAGAGAAAATGGCTTGTTTCCTCAACTATGAGCCTATGCTCATACTTTTGCCACCATGCCTGGACAAAGAAGCTGGAGAATAAGAGCTCAGTCAGTGGAGAATCCTCTTTAGAAAAAACTGACCATTAAGTGGAGAAGAAATTCCCCAGATGGAGTAGAAGGCACTAGAAAGGTTAGTGCTTTCCAGGCAGACAAAGGACTGTCTATCTAAGAGCAAGGAGGAGCTTTGTATAGCAGAGCAGATGCTGGCAGCATCTTGGGATACATGGGACACTATGGGAGGTGACCGCTTGGAAGGCACGGGACACTATGGAGATGACTTTCCACCATCCAGACAACTCAGGGATGAACAGGAGAGAATAGACATCTAAGAAGTCATAGGAACCCTCATAGCACAGGCTAGGATTACCGTGGTGAACTTGTACTCCATCGGGACAGGGTTCTGGGGCACACCAGATACAAAAGCAACCTTTCCTCTGTTGTTCCAGCCCCTGCTCTCCTTGATACACCCCATCAATGGCTGCATGTGGATCACTCTACTGCCCAGTACCTCACAAACCCTGCTCCTTCCTATGGTCGGGCTCTCTCCTTTGCTAAGAATCATTTTCCAGGACAATTTCACTGCCCCAGCAGGCCCTCCAAACCTTGCTTCCTGCCCCTTCCAGCTCTCTTCTGTTAGGCTACTCTAAACATTAAAAAAAAAAGTGTGTGTGTGTGTGTGTGTGTGAGAGAGAGAGAGAGAGAGAGAGAGAGAGAGAGAGAGAATCAAACTCTTTTTTTTTTAAAGATTGATTTATTTTACATATATGAGTACACCATAGCTGTCTTCAGACACACCAGAAGAGGGCATCAGATCCCATTACAGATGGTTGGGAGCCACCATGTGGTTGCTGAGCATTGAACTCAGGACCTCTGGAAGAACGGTCAGTGCTCTTAACCGCTGAGCTATCTCTCCAGCATCAAACTCCTTGAATCTGGCATTGTGGGTAGTTGTTAGCCACCTAATGTGTAGGGTGATAACTGAACGCAGGTCCTCTGGACGAGCAGTAACAAGGGCTCTTAACTACTGACCCGTCTCTCCAGCCCCTACACTTTTTTATTTGCCCCCTAAATATAAATATCAAAAGTAAAAATTTGCACTCAGCTCTAAATATGTTTTATTTTGAAATGGCCCCCACAAACCAAAGGTAACAAACATAAGCTTTAGAAAATACACAGAAGATGAGAGAAGTCGACAGATTCAGGACTGCTTTCTAATCACTTGTCTTAGTGACCCACCTAAAGCCTGCAAACTTCCTGGAGGAAGCATGAGCTGGGTACACCATCCATGTTTTATTTAGGCCAGACCACTTATCTCTTAAAAGAACTCTTAATTACTCAAAGACCATGCTTAAGAATAAACATAAAGGGAAAATGATAAATTAAAGAGCCTGTCCCAATTGTTACCTTTAACCACGGCAAGTAGAAACAAATATATTTATTTCCTGGTTGACTCTATTTTGCGTACTCCTTGTACATAGCTAAGCTCGGTTTTTCTGTCTGGGTTTGCCATTTCGAATTCAACGTTGGGATAAAACACAGAGTATGCCGTACTCTGTAGTACATCCGTAGTCTGGATGAACACATGATCAACAGGTGCCATTTAGAAGGTGACTCTTTAAATCAAACATGGGTATCAGAAGTACAGAATCAAAGAGCAGAGGGGTTCATCCTTGTGGCAGAGACCCTGCTGCACAGCCTACCCTTGACCGTTGAATGGCAGCAATGGTGCTGACCTTTTAAAATTCTTGCAGATGAAAAGCCAGTCTCTGCGGCCACCTGGCAGAAAACCAAACCCCTGTTACTTTGTTACTTTGCTACTGTGTTACTTTGTTACTTTCTTCTTCTACCTAGACTAATATTGAATGTCAATTTATAAGATTGATGAAAAGACAGGCCTCTGGACATGTCCTGGGACATGTCTGGTGGGGTGTTCTAGATTAAGTTATTTAAATTAAGAAGAATCAACTCTAAATGTAGGCAGTGTCATACTATGAGCTGGACTACATAAAACAGAGAAAGTTAGTTGAGAACATTCACCACTCTCTGCCTCCTGACTACGGAGTAGTTATCTGACGTTCACGCCGCCCTGCCCTTCTGCCATGCACTGTGAGTCAGAACAAATTCTTCTTCTCTTCTCATGCTTTGATATAGCAATGACATAAATACAAAAACAAACAAACAAAAACACCAAAATCCACTTTTATCAGGACCCTGTGGCACAGGTCTTTAATCCTAGATACCCAGCAGATTAAGGCAGAGGGAATGTCAAGTTCAAAGTCTACATGAACCTACAGAGTGGATTCAAGGCCAATCTGGTCAACTCAGTGTCAGCCTGCCTCAATTTGTTTTCTACAAAAAGTTGGGACTATACCTCAGTGGTAGACATCTTGCTTAACAGCCCCAGTACCAAAACCAACTACAACAACACAACCTCCACTCTGTGTGGTAGTTCATGCCTACCCAGCCCAGCAATCCAGAGGGGAAGCAGAAAACTTACAAACTCAAAACCAGGCTTTGACGCGCTCACTAAAATAAATAAATAAATAAATAAATAAATAAATAAATAAATAAATAAAT
>JANHMN010000027.1:9426261-9438330 GCA_030674055.1 Rhabdomys pumilio | reverse complement strand
AATAAATAAATAAATAAATAAATAAATAAATAAATAAATAAATAAATTTTAAAAGAAATAAAAGGAAAACGGTTACCCTCAAGGCTAGTTATGAAATAAGTTCAGCAAATTAGTTTAAGACTCCTGATTGCTTTTTCTGTTTTCCCATCAAAGAAAATTAGCCGTAGAAATAACATTCTGCATGGCTAGAGGTTAAAAAAAAAAATTGTCCTGCAGATGCTTTGAATTCTTTGTCACTCCTGAGTACAGTTCATTAGGAAAGTGAGTTCAGAGGGAGCTCACAGCTTAAAGGGCAAAGCAAAGCAGATCCCTCACCAACCCCCAACACACACACACACACACACACACACACACACACACACACACTGCAGGGATTTCTTGGAATTAATTGGTCATGGGGTGTTTTTTGTAGTTGGTGGTGACAGTGGTTTTTTGGTTTTTGCTTTATTTGTTTTTGTTTCGTTTCTGTTTGCTTCATGAGTCTCATATGGGCAGGAACTGAAGTCACTTATTTGCATACAGCTCCCAGAGGCCTGGGGTGAGCTGAGGACACAGGCTCTGTCTGACTTGGCAGAGGCAGGAAGTCAGTACAAGAGGCCATGCCTCTCTACCCTTAGTGGCTTTTTTTTTCCTTTTATATGTTATTTTTCAAGAAAACTCAAGTTGACTTTTCAAACAGAACACAAAAGCTTAGAAGTGGGTAAAAGAAAAACCAAAGACCCTGTCTTCCCCTTTTCTTTTATTTAGAAATTCTGAATCATCAAATTGGAAAGGAGTTAGAGGCCAGTTGCAAAGAGCAGGTGAGGAGAGGATCTTCAGGAGGATTAACAGAGGCCAGTGGTCCTCCCAGCACATTCTCCATACAGGTGAACACATGGTCAGAAGATAGGAGTCTCCACA
Source organism: Rhabdomys pumilio (assembly GCA_030674055.1). Classification (NCBI taxonomy): domain Eukaryota; kingdom Metazoa; phylum Chordata; class Mammalia; order Rodentia; family Muridae; genus Rhabdomys; species Rhabdomys pumilio. Next base: position 9,437,430 of record JANHMN010000027.1, on the reverse strand, counting down.
GCCACCTGGCAGAAAACCAAACCTCTGTGACTTTGTTACTTTGTCCTTCTACCTAATGTTGCTGACAAACATTCCATAGTCATTCCTTTGCTAGGTGTAGTCTGAGCCTATACCGACAGGAATGCCTCCTCCTGTCAGAGCAATGTGCTCCTTTCTCACTGGTATTCAAATGGGATTCCAATTGCTCCAAGCATTTCCTCTAGATTTGAATCTCTTTCTCAGATAACTGCCTTCGTCCAGCTAGGTATACTGCAGCTTGCTGTCTGGCACCTGAGATACCGAGTTAAGTTGTCCAGACATAAAGGACGGTGAACTTCACTCTGCTATCCTTAGCAGAGAGGCAGCAGTGAAAACTGTTGCAGTGAGTGGCTTCTGATCAAGATTCATGTCACCTGAACCAGATGAAATTTTAAAAGGCTTCAAGAGAAGCAGCCCATGTTCTTAACGAGGAGTATTTATTTATAAGTTGACTTATTTCAAGAAACAAAAAACCTACCAGGAAATTACAGCAGCAATAAAGTATGTGGCGACATTCAAATGCACAGAGCAGTTTCACCTTTCTGAGGCTCTTCCCTCACTTTTATAACCTTCCTGGATTTTCCCCCCATATCCATCAGTAAGCTGTCTCTTCCCAAGCGTATAGAGAACTCTAAAGGGTTAGATAATGATTTCACAGATTCTCAGTTCGTCCCACAGTCATGTGACCATACTTGTATTTCCTCTAAATATCCACACCTGACAATGTAATTATCTTTTCTAATTTCATTAATATTTTCTCCTATACCAAACTGCTTGCCTGGTTTAAGAGGAAATATTTGTCACCCGATGGATATATATATATATATATATATATATATCTTTATATATCTCTGATCTCCTCACCATCTCTCCATTAGCTAAATAAATATCTCATCCCAAATGTCAGTTGGACAGAGCAAACATAGTGTGACACGGCATATAGTTAGAAGCTGGGCCTGTGCAACATTAAAATAATTACACATTATGAAGTGTAGGGGCTGATTCAAAGGTCAGTATCAAGACACTGCTTCCACTGAAGAGCCAAGAGTATCTGCTCAACTTAGTAGTTGTGACAGCTCATGCTACAAGTGTGTACATGCATGTCTCTCTCTCTCTCTCTCTCTCTCTCTCTCTCTCTCTCTCTTTCTCTGTGTGTGTGTGTGGGGGGGGTACTAGTGGTTATCATCATGGTCAACTTAAGTGGATTTAGAATTGCCTAGGAGATACACCTTTAGAGTACTAATGAGGACATTTCCAGAGAGGTTTAACTGAGGTAAGAAGATTTCCCTGAGTATACGCAGAATGGTCTCATGGGCTAAGGTTCCAGACCAGATAAAAAAAAGAGAGAGACTATAAGTTAAGAACTAACATTCCTCTCTCTCTTCTTCTTCACTGCTACTGAGACAAGACCAGCTGCCTCATGCTTCTGCTATTGTGTCTTCCCCACCATGATGGACTGAATTCTCAGTGAGCCTAAGTGACCTAACCCTTCTTGAAGTTGCTCTGTCAGACATTATGTCACAGCAGTGAGAAAAGTAACTAACACAGGAAAAGAATCTATAATTCCACTGTCTGGAAGACTCTCCTAAAAGATATTGCTCCCCTGGCTTTTTTTTTTGTACCTGTAAGATTTAGAAAAGATGTGATTGGTTAGGAATGTGTACTTGAACAATTATAAGTCTCTAGCAAAATTTCTCATTACCATGAACATTTATACTGTGGAGTTTTTTTTCCTGGACTTTTAAAGCAAATTTTAGAGGCCAGGGTAAATCACAACAGGTTATACCCAAAGTCCTTTACACAAAAGACTATCAAATGAATGTTTTTATAAGGCCTATCTATCTATCTATCTATCTATCTATCTATCTATCTATCTATCTATCTTTGTATCTGGACAATTGAGATTCATTGACTGGGATGAATTCTGAATTTGTTTGTCACAAGACATAGAAGCCATTACAAAGCCAGCCTAGCAAAGCCGTTTGGTATATAGGTTGCCTTGGAACCATGTAGATACATTCAAATCTTGTTATTCATTTATCTCTAGGACTTTATGCAAATTTTCTAATTTATTTTAGTCTTGTTTCTTTCTTCCTTCTCCTCCTCCCCTCCATCTTTTTTAATATGTGGGTGTTTTTGCTCTGCACATATGTCTATACCACTTTTGAATCTCATGCCCACATAGGTCAGAAAAGTGTATCAGATCCTCTGGACCTGGAGTTACAAACAGTTGTGAGCTGCCATGTGGGTGCTGGTAACTGAACCCAGCTCCTCTAAAAGAGCAGCCAATGCTCTCAACTGCGGAGGCATCTCCCCAGCCCCTCCTTCTCATTTCTTAATTCATGGAAAGGCATAAACAATATTTGCAGGGCTGTTATGAAGGTTGCCTATTTAAATCAGAGCACCAATAAAATGGATAAATAAAAGCAGGGGGCAAGAAATATATCGATTCCCAGTTTTGTCCATAGTCATATGTCCATAGGTTCCTATAAACTGTCTCCATCCAACAACATAATTATCTTTTCTAAATTCATTTTCTCCCATACCAAACCACTTACTTATTTTTAAAAGATAAATATTTTATCTTTTTTAATTGAAGGATGGTAGTTAGAGAGATAAATAGAAGAAGGGGCTGGAGAGGTAGAAGAAAAAGATTGACACATTAGATAGATAGATAGATAGATAGATAGATAGATAGATAGATAGATAGATTTCTCTTTCCATGCATCTTGGACCATTTGTCAACATCAGAGAGTATACTTACACAAATATCAATTGTATATTACAATCACCCAGTGCAGCCCTCTCAATGAAATTAAAGACATAAAAACATGACATATACAAGGCTACTACAACCTAATGACTCATTCTTACAGGAAACTTATGTAAGTACAGTCTAATGACTAAAGTACAGAGAAAGCTAGGGATAATCCAGCTCTTATGAGGTGGAGACAGAAAGCCAGCCTGGACTGCACAGTGATCAGGAGCCACTTAGGGAAACCACACAATTCGAGGAGGAAGAGGAGGAAGAAGAAGAGGAAGAAGAGGAGGAAGAGGAGGAAGAGGAAGAGGAGGAGGAGGTGGAGGAAGAGGAGGAAGAGGAGGAAGAGGAGGAGGAAGAGGAGGAGGAGGAAGAGGAGGAAGAGGAGGAGGAAGAGGAGGAGGATAAACATACAAACCATTATGATTATTGAGCCTTATTTTCAACCTGATTGATTCTAGACTCAGCTAAGCTACAGTCCTCTAGGTGGGCTTGTGAGCTGGGCTTTTAGGAAGGAGTTAATTGAAGGGAGAAGACCCTCCCAAGGAGTTGGCTGCACCTTCCTCAGTAGCTGAGCTATAAGGAGATCTGAGAACTAAGGAGTCTTGCCTACTTGCATGCCTTCTCTTCTTGCTTATGAGTGCATCTATTCTGATGATGAGGCTCTAGCCCTTTGCTGAGAGTCCCGCTTCTCCAGTCTTCCAATGTGGCCTAAAGACCAGAGACTTTCCAGGAATCCTCCAGGACTTCACCACCAGTATGGCACTGCCGAGTGTCTGGCTTTGTAGACTCAGACTCTCCAGCATGCAAAAGAGCATTGTTTGACTTTCTAGCACATATCAGTTTTAAGCTAATCTAATAAGCCCTATTTATTAGATATATATGCATATCTAATATATACATATCTAATAATATACATATATTATGTAACACACATGTCTACTGGTTCTGCTCCTCTAGAGAATTCTGCCCAATACGATCAACAATATAATCATTAGTGCAATACATTATTGCACATGTTGGGAAGCACAGCAAGTGTGTCACACCAACATCACCATGAATCACTGAGTAGTACATTCTGCTATGATGTTACACTGATGCTACATGGTAGGAATTTTATAGTCCGTATTATGGAAGTGCAGTCTGTATTATGGAATTCTGTTTATGCAGCCTATCCCTGATTGAAATATTGTGATGTAACTCACATCTGCAGGTAGATAGCGGCACAGAGAAATAAATGTACGAATGAAGAACAAATGAGTGGGTGGATAAATAAGATAAAAGGATAAGAAAGATGGGTGGTTGATTGATAGATGATGCTATATACATAGGTAAATAAATACACAGAAACTTAGATATTCAGATATTCTAGGAGCAAATGTGAGTTTTATTTCATAGAAAGTCTTCTATGGAGCAAATTATCCAATTATCCAAATGATCAAATAACCAGGTCTAAAGGCTGCAGAGATGGCTAAGTGGTTACAAGCACTTGTTGTTCTTTCAGGGAAGCCAGGTTCTGCTCCCAGCACCCCACATTGGGCAGCTAACCACCACCTAGAATTCCAGACCCTAAGGATCCAGTGTACTCTTCTGGCCCCTGTGGATACACACCCACATGTGACACATGCATACACACAACTTTTAAAATACTTTAAAAATAACCAACTCTCAGTAACTTGTACTATAAATCATTATGGATCACCAGACCTAATTTGATCATCTTTATTTTACCTAAGCATTCATTCATCATTTTTTTTCTTATTGTTCTTCACCAAATCTTGCCTTGTCCACAACCCAGTAAACATTAAGGAGATAATATTTGGAGGAGACAATATGTTTTATTCCTCTATTTGCTGCCCAGTGTCACCATGTCACTCAGCCCCTTGACCCACTATTGAGTAATGATGAGTGATATTTGTCTAACTTGTTGGGATGGTGATAAAGACAAATTAGGTAATTTTTGGACAAGACTATGGGCTCCTTCCAATGAAAGATATTTGTTTTATGACAAGACTGTTATCAACTAACCTTCAGCCCGTTACCGTGGCTTGTTCAAGACTATACTCTCCTACTCCCTCCCTGTAGCCCTGTGTTTGTCATGAAACCAAACTCTACCTGTTTTTGCTCTGACCAGTGAAGGAAGAGTGGCCACATGTAGGGTGTGGCACTGAATAATTTGGGGCAACTCTGTTGATCCTTTATCAGTTTCACAGAGTCGTATGGTGAAGGTTATGAAAAGAATTTTGGAGAGTGAACTAAACAAATTAGATGACATCTTAAACCTCCAAATTTACAACCTCACAGTCAAGTTTAAAATCATGGCTGAACTGGGCCAGTCAGTAAAGCGTTTGAGCCCGGGCTGTATCCTCCAAACCCTCACAAGAATGTCAAACAGTATTGTTCTTGTAATCCCAGTGCTGGAGAGGCAGAGACAGAGGCTCCTTGGAGTTCCCTGGCCAACCATTCTAATCTAATTAGTAAACTTCAAGCCTATGAGAAGCCCTGTCTCAAAGAAAGTGAATGGCCTTCCTCAGGGTAACACCGGATATTGTCCTTTGACCTACACACACACACACACACACACACACACACACACACACACACACATATGTGCATGGGCACCTATACACATACACAGGAACACTCACATTAAATAAATAAGTGACTATGTGCTAGAGAGATAGCTCAGTCAGTACATGTCTCAATAGACTCCAGATCCTCTGTTTTATGCCAACAGAGATCACGTAGTAACCCCTATTCTAGTCCAAGACCATGAGTGGTGAATTCTTTCCAACCCAAATGCCAGTTTTTAGGAGTGTTTGCTAAGCATCTAGGAAGCTCTTACATGTTCAGAAAAACCTTGAGTATTTATTCTCAAAGCAAGTCTTCAATTCTTTCCATGTCTGGACCAACTGGAGCATGTCCAGGAAATGAAAGCTAAGTATAACCTCCAAAGGAGGAGGAGAGAGATTAAAACAGTGGAAAAGGAGGGGGAGGAAGAGGTGAGAGAACGAGGAGGAAGAGTGCATCTAATCTGATACGTGTGTGTATATGTGTATGCATGTATCATACATATTACATATATGTGTGTGTATCCTTTATGTATGTATCCTGTGTGTGTGTGTGTGTGTGTGTGGCAGCTGACACCTTTTTACCACTATAATCTTATTCTCATAGTTCATTTTCTTTTTTTATTGCTTGAAACTTTTGTACCTGCCTAAAATGTGTTTTTTATAAAGGCCACCTCCCAGTCTCTCAGCCCCATTTCCTTCCCTATTCCCACCACTAGCCTCTCCCAAATTATAGAGCAATTCCTCTAATGACCGCACAGACAAAGATTCTCAACAAAATACTTGTAAGCTGAATTCAGGAATACATCAAAAAGATTATCTGCCGTGATCAAGTTGGCTTCATCCAAAGATAGAGGGGTGCTTTAACAGACATAAATCAGTAACTGTAACCCACCACTTAGACTCTTGAGTAGAGTCTGCATGATCATCCCATTAGATGCAAAAGGGGGTCTTCGACAAAATCCATAATCCATTCATGATAAAACTTCTGGAGATCCTAAGAGTACAAATCTCAAAATAATAAAGACTAACACAGCAAGGCCACAGCCAACATCATCCTAAGAAAGGAGAAAAACCTCAAAGTTTTTTCCACTAAAATCATGAACAAAACAAGAAGTCTACTCTTTCCACCACCCCTGCTCAATATAATGGCTGGCAGTCTTAGCTAAAGCAACAGAACAGGTGAAGGTGAATAAAAGGGATGCAGATAGGAAAGGAAGAAGTCAAAGTATTGTTTCTTGCAGATGGGATGACTTTATACATAAAAGGCCCCAACGACTTCACCGGAAAAACTCTATAGTTAATAAACACACTCAGCAAACCAATAAAATAGAATACCAAGTTAACCCACAAAGAAACCACTAGCCTTCCTATATACCAACAACAAACATACAGAGAAAGAAATCAAATAAGCAATTTCATTCACATTAACTTAAATTAAAAAAAAAAAAAAACCCTTGGAATAAATCTAACCAAGGAAGTGAAAGATCTGTGCAATGAATTTTTGAACACACCAAAGAAGGAAATTGAAGATACCAGAAAATGGAAACGCCTCCTGCGCTCATCTCTCTTACAGGGAGTTTAGTTCGTTCTTTTAGTTGCTGCCGTAAAATCTTCAGTCAAGTGGATGGACAAAACATGGAGATTACTATACAAATACAAGTGAAGGGAATATGAAAAACCTTCATAGTCCAAGGTGTACTGTAGGCCAAGCTGCGGTCCCCAACCCTGGGCATCACAATTACTTGGTTTTGTTTTTCTCTCTTTCTTCTATTCAGCCCCTCATGCAAAGAAGACCAGAGAAGGTGAATTTTGTAAGACCCCACGTGGACTCAGGGGTAACAGCTTCCTGCGCCCCAAATCACTGACCGTCTGCAGGGTCCACGTGACTACCAGGATGTCATCAATGCCCACCCTGTGCTCTTGGTCTCCAGAAAATATTTATATTTAGACATCAGAAGACTTTTATATTTAGGCACCAACATTGGCCAAATGCCCACAAACTTTGGTTAAAAAGGAAAAACAAGCTAATTTGCTGGAACGGACGGCTGACCTGCAGATCTGGTGTGGGCTTGTCTCGTTTCTTGGACTATATTTTTGTTGTTGCTTTTCTTCATTGGTGTCTGCCCTCTGCTTGAGCAATCTCATGTGTTTCCATGGCTTCCATGATGCCATCTGTCATCTCATATCCCCTCCCTGGAATGTCCTTCTAAACTCCAGGCTTGTATCTGCAACTTCCCATTTGACATCTGTCCTCAAATCTGTCACAATCAACTCAAAAGGGCCGTGTCTCAGCTTGAACCTTTGAACTCTGCTGCTTGCTTCCCCCCAACTCCCAGCATTTGCTGCTGCAATTAGTGGCAATTTTTTTTTTAGGTATGTATTTATACAAGGTCTAACGGAACCCAAGCTAGCCTCAAACTGAGAATGACCTTAAACTCCAGATTCTCCTGCTGCCACCTTCCTACCACTGAGATTACAGGTATGCACTTCCACACCCAGGATATATGGTACCATGGTGTCGAACCCTGGGCCCCCCCTTACACTAGGCAAGCACGCTACCATCTGGGCTATGATCCAGTCCAATCAGCGGTAGCTGTTTTAGAATTTTCTTTAATCCTGGCCCAGGGTTTCTACCCCACCTTAGTTACTGAGTTCCCAGATGAAAAACACACTCACAGCCTTTATATTTACAATAAGCCCTAAACAGCACAATAGCTAGGCAGCTGCCTATCCTCCATGCTGTTAGAATCTATTTTCCTGTCAACAACCCAGACTTATTACCTATTTACTATGTTCCTTCTGAGCTGCTCTAACTCCAATTGGGCAGCACTCAGGGCCACGCCTTCTTGACCCTTAACCTTGGCTGTTTCCTTTCTCCCCCAGTACATTCTTCTCCTAGTCCTCCTCTGGTCCTCCTCCATCCCCAAGCCTGCAAAACCTAAACCCATTGATGTTTCTTCTGCCCACCTATCAGCTGTCAACATCTTTATTTACCAATTCTCTCTCCTTGTCTCTGGGGCAACCAGTCTTGGGGGCTCCAAATTATCACTAAAATACAGGTGGTATCAGTCCAACCCACTACAGGTAACTTCATTCTCTCCTTGCTCACAGTGCTCAACTCTTTATCTTTCTTGTTTTCTCTTCTAGTCCATCATCAAACGACCTCAACAAGAATGGAGGACCTCTCGATTCTTCTCATGACTGTGCCTTCCACTCTAAGCCAACCCTGTCTCTTCCTAGGGCTATGAGAAAAACCAGAGAGCTAGCCTGCCCCTCACTCAGCTTCCAATTCTACCCCCTCTCTCAATCCCAATATACTTTTTGTTTTACTGTGGTGAAATATAGATTATGCAATATTCTCTTATAAGAGAGAAGGACAGGGGAGGGGGAACAGAGAGAGAGAGAGAGACAGAGAGAGAGAGACAGAGAGACAGAGACAGACAAAGAGACAGACAGAGACAGAGACAGAGAGACAGAGAATGAACTTTGTGTGTATATGCATCCCAAAGGTCAATCTCAGGTATCGATACATTCCTTGGGTGCAGGACACCTTGGGTTTTCAAACAGGCTCTCTTTATGGCCTGTACTCACCCAGTAGGCTAGGCTGAATGGCCAGTGAGCCTCATGGATCTGCCATGTTCATCTGTCCAGCCTGGCATTTCAAGAGTGGGCCACCACATAAGGTTTTGAAGTTACTATTTTTAAATATATATCCAAGGAGTCCTGAGTAAAGTCATGTTATGTAGACATCATCATTGTCTTAGTTTGGGTTTCATTGCTGGGAAGAGACTCCATGATCAAGGCAACTCTTATAAAAGAAAATATTTCATTGGGGCTGGCTTACAGTTTCAGAGGTTCAGTCCACTATTATCATGGCAGGAAGCATGGCAGCAGGTGCTGGAGGAGCTGAGAGTTCTACATCTTGATCCAAAGGCAGCCAGGAGACTTGATGTGTTTAGGAGACTAGACTGGATATAGGTTGAGCATTTAAGACCTTCAAAGCCCTGCCTTCACAGTGACATACTTCCTCTAGCAAGGGCACACCTCCTCCAATAAGGCCATGCCTCCTAATAGTGCCACTCCCTAGGGACCAAGCATTCAAATACATGAATCCATGGGGGCCACACCTACTCAAACCACCACAGCCCCCATTTGTCTTCAGAACTTTCTCATCTTGCAAAATTGGATTTCTGTACCTGTTAAACAATAACTCCTCATTCTCTTCTCCTCGGCACCCAGAAATTATGTCAGTGAACTTACAGAACACCTGCCCTTTTCTGTGGGGCTTCTTTTACTTAGCCTGATGTCCTCAAGGCTTACTTATGTTGGAATCTGGGTCAGCATCCCCTCTCCTTTGTTCAGGCTGAATTTATTCTATCATACATGTGTACCACATTTTCTTGTCTGTGAATCCACCAATGAACTCTTGGGTTGATTCCACATTTTGTCTGTTGCTGCTAAGAACTGTAGATCTGGAAATACCTGGTTGAGCCCCATACTTTTTGCTTCTTGAGAAATATTCCCACCATGGACACCTTAGATTATATGGTAATAGCATGTTTAAGTTTTTTTTTATTTTGTTCCAAAACATTCTTGGTTTTATCTTTTGCAGTGAAGTTATTTTTAAGATTTATTTATTTTTATGTGCATTGGTATTTTGCCTGCATACACACACATGTGTGTGTAACTGGAGTTACAGACACTTATGTGCTGCCATGTTGGTGCTGGGAATTGAACCTGGACCCTGTGGAGGAGCAGTCTATACTCTTAACAACTGAACCATCTGCCGGGCGGTGGTGGTGCACGCCTTTAATCCCAGCACTTGGGAGGCAGAGGCAGGCGGATTTCTGAGTTCAAGGCCAGCCTGATCTACAGAGTGAGTTCCAGGACATCCAGGGCTATACAGAGAAACCCTGTCTCGAAAAAAACAAAAAACAAACAAACAAACAAACAAAAAAGACTGAACCATCTGTCCAGTTCACTTCAGTGAAGTTGTTTTGTAATTGGATATGTCATTTACATTTTAGATATTATCCCTTTTCCCCATTTCCCCCCACCCAGAAATCCCCTATCCCACCCCCCTTCTGCTGCTGCTTCTATGAGGATGTATCCCCACCCACCCACCCACTCGAATTCCCCCACAAGAGACCGTAACAAGCTTCTCTTTCAAGTCCCTTGATGACCTAGCAGACGATATATAGAAGTTGGGATTCTACCTGAGCCTCCCTCACTTTTCTGCATTTTCCTGACTCACTCAGTTTATTCCTGCCTTGCCAACCTTCTTCCCAGCATCAGTAATCAAAGCTCCTTTCTACTTCAATTTCTTCACACAGGCATTATCAATAGCTTCGAACTTTCTTCCTCCTACTTTTTACTCTCTTCCAGGTCTGTTTAAAACATCAATCTCAGGAAAGGCTGACCTAACTCTACCCTCTTCTAACTCAGATGTCTTGAAATAGACTTGTGTTCCTATGGACTGGAAAACTTCTGTATGGACCCTCTCAATGTCACCCACAGCATGGCAGAATGACTACAGAGCTCTGCTCACTCACTAATGAATGGTGGCTGTTGTACTTGCTAAATCTGAGGTGGTGTGAACACAGTGTGCTTTTCCTCCTGTGGTTGCTGACATTCACCTGGCTGCAGTGACCATCACTCTCCTGGCTGCAGTGGTCATCACTGTCCTGGCTGCAGTGGTCATCACTCTCCTGGCTGCAGTGGTCATCGCTGTCCTGGCTGCAGTGGTCATTACTCTCCTGGCTGCAGTGCCCATCACTGTCCTGGCTGCAGTGGTCATCACTCTCCTGGCTGCAGTGG
>JANHMN010000027.1:9407254-9426251 GCA_030674055.1 Rhabdomys pumilio | reverse complement strand
TCCTGGCTGCAGTGCCCATCACTGTCCTGGCTGCAGTGGTCATCACTGTCCTGGCTGCAGTGACCATCACTCTCCTGGCTGCAGTGGTCCAGTGCAGCTCTGCCCTCTCTACACTAGATCCTGGGACAGGCAGCTCTGCTTTTCAACAGGCTGCAGTGTTCATGGACCATCTCACTCTCAACCTGGCAGCCTCCTAGGAAAGAATATTCAAGGACAAAGTCAGAGGACTAACTTTATTGGCTCTAGCTAAAATATTTTTGACAATAATTAAAGCAGAAATGAAAAGGTCCAAACAAAACACCCAAGGGACCAACTTTCCATTACATAACCCTTATAACCTGTTAAAGAGCAAAGAATCCAATGAGGTCAAGAAAAATAATCTCTGTTCTGCTGCCCTGACTCCACATAACTGCCTGCTTTATGAGGGTACTGAGTGTCAACAAAGGTATACTGTATCCCATACAGTCACCTTGGTTCTCTAGCCACATGCAGCTTTCTGCGGATAAGCAAACTCAACACGAAATACCTGATACTGTGACTCACAATCTTGAATGAGTACATTCCCATGCCTGGTCCTCAGAATCCTTTGTACTCATGTATCCACTGCAAACATTGTAAAAATCCTGTGCATTCGATTTCTCGGTTTTAGAGCTATGGGCATAGAGACTGGATGATTGTTGTCAGTGGCCGTTCTGTGCATTGTACAATACTGAGAAGAACCTCTGACCTCTAGCTGCAAGGTGGCAAAAACACTATCCCTGGGTGGAGCAACCAAAACATCTCCAGGCATTGCCAAAATCCCATAGTTAAGGACAGGCTACTCTAGTTGGCAGTCACTGGTAGACAGTGATACATAGTAGATAAATAGACAAACTGATAGACCAATGATGCATAGGAGACAGATATATGATAAGTAGATGATAGAGACAGCCGATAGGTGATTTATTGATAAATAGATGGCAGATAGATAGATAGATAGATAGATAGATAGATAGATAGACAGACAGATTTGTGTGAACTTGAATCTGGAGGCTAAAGGTAGAAGTTCAGTGTATTTTTCTCAGTTTATTCTTTGAGACAGAGTCTCTCGCTGAAGATAGAGTTCATCAATTCAGCTACTCCGGCTGACTAGGAATCTTTAAGGATCTGTCTGCAGTCTGTCTCCTCACTCCTCGATGCTAGGGGTTAAGGAGGTGTATGATCATAACTGGCAATTCCACGGATCCTGGGGAATCCAAATTCAGATCCTTCTGCTTGTATGGTAATCACTTCACCAACTGAATCACCTCCCCAGCTCCCAACACACAGTGATTTTTAAAGCAACCTCGGAAACACTTCCACATGTTATCTGGCTATACTAGCATTTGCAAGAGAATAGCAGCACCGAAAGCTTAGTAGCCATTGGGTCTAGTGCAGGCTTAAGAACCTGGTTATTCTTGTTCTAACTCCTTTGGCAACTGGCCACCACAGAGAAGTTAGTCACGTGGTCCACAACAACAACAAAAAAAAAGAGGCATCAGCCAAGTTTCCCCATCTCCTCAGGCCATGCACCTCACTAGACTCCGTTCCTTACAATTGCAAGATCATTTCTTCAGTTTCACCCCCTAGGCATCTGTCTTGGTCCAGTTGTGTTGCTATGTCAAAATTACCATAGACCAATAACTTAACCAGTAGTCTTTTATTTACCAGAGTTCTATAGGCTGGAGATCCTATGTCAACAACAGGTCATGTGGCGAGGACCTTCCTCCTAGGTTACAGAAGGGAGAGATCATCTTCATGAGGGAGTGAGCATTTACCACAGTACCTGACACATATAGGAGGGCATCTTCACCAACAGCAGTGGTGTTCAATCTTACTGGTATACCAGTATTACCAATTTAAAAATATTACCAATTTAAGAATTACCAATTTAAAAATTACCAGCTTGAAAACAGTACCCAGTTCTTGATTGGAGCATGGTCTGAACACGTCTGATTCCACTGTTGACTCTAATACGATCAAAATTGAGGGACACTGGCATAGAAAGAATACAATAAGATCTCCTCCCTACGATACCAGATAGACATCTCCCTCTCCTGCAGAGAGCTATCTTTGAGAATTTCAACATATGCTGACACATAAGATACCTAGACATCTAGATATCATGAATGTCTTGTGAGTTCTTCTTTTCCTGGTGACTTTTTATAACATTAGGGGAACCAAAAAAAAAAAAAAAAAAGACATTTATCTACTATAATGCCTTTAGAGAAAAGTTAAAAGTAAAACGAAATTTTCCTAGTTTCTTATATTTTACTCTGGAACAAGAAAAACTATCTTACTATATCTGCAGGGGTTCAAGCAGATACAAACCATTGGCTGAACTTTTTTTTTTAAACTTTGCGGTATTTAATAGTGTTTATCAATATGAATGCACACGTTCATATATGTAGCTGCAAAGCCTGCTTTGCTGGGGTCAAATTAATGCACCCCCAAAATAGATTCAAAATAAAATGATAAAATAAGCTTGTCAAATATTGCCACAGTTGCCCCTCCGCTGCTTTGGAAGGATGCTCTTCCTAGGAATGCTGTCCTCCATCTTCTGTTTTTTGTGCATCTGCGGTTGGTTTTAGCCAAATGTAACCAAGAACAGACATGTGGGAATGTCTGTAAAACTTCTGCCCAGCATGGAGGTCTTTGTCTGGCCCTCTGGCATGAGGGAGCTTGGGCAGCACATTCTCCGGTGAAAAGCTCCTTTCACAGAGAAAGTGCATTCAAGGAGAAAATCGAGCTTGAATCGCTGTGTCTAAGGGCAAGTTTGAAAGACAAACGGAGGGACCAGATTCCATGGGAAAGGAAAGAAGGAAAGAAAGGGGCCGGGTGACTTGCCAGAGGAAAGCTGGCTGCCTGCAAGGGAGAGTTTTCTCAATGCTACCAGGAACCTTGGAAGCAATATACTTTTCTCCGCTGGGAGAGACCCGGGGCAAAGGGGCAAAAGGGTGGTGCAATGACTGGAAATGCTTTTCTCTGCTGGGGGTCCACCAAGAAAGCATTCAAAGACTTGGCAGGAAAGCTCCTTTCTCCTTAGGGAAGCAACTGTAAGGTCTGGGAAAAGACCACACCAAAAGCATAAGCATAGAGATGCTCTTGATCAAGAATCCCTGAAACTCTACAAGGCCCCTGAGTGAACTCCTGGGGGGAGGGCAGTCAGCACCCCAAACTGACACCGGTGCTGAGTTCTGGTCACGTTCAGAAGAGCTGCACTAAAACACTGGCTTGGTCATAGTTAGAAGACATCATTGTTCTGTGTGTACATTGTTTTCTTCACTAATGCAGGTAGACCTGAAGGTACCCAGTACATTTTTGAGACACTCTTTCATGATATTTGGGACACCTAATCTTTCCTGCTATTTGGAAATATCTGTTCTATGTTAAGAAGGGGATATGATGCCTAGTCTTGTGGCACAGCCTTTTAATCCCAGAGCTTGGAGGAAGAGGCAGGCAGATCTCTGAGTTTGAGGCCAGCCTGTTCTACATAGCAAGTTCTGAGCCAGAAAAAAAAAAAAAAAAACTACATAGTAAGAGCTTATCTAAAAGAAGGAGGAAGGAGGGGAGTGGGAGGGGAAGGGAAAGGAGGAAGAGAAGAAAGAAGGAAAAGTAGGAAGGGGGCAGGGAGGGGGAGAAGGAGGGAGGGAGGCAAGAAGGGAAAGAAAAATAGACGTAACAAGGGAACATACTTTTTAAGTATCCTGTTGTTCCAATCCAGACGGAACCTTGCCCTTCGGACATGGAGAGCCCTCGCTGCCGCTTGGGCAGGACATGCTGCATCTGTGCTCTGCTTTGAGGCGAAGACTTTGTGACAACATGATTATAGTGAGCTGAGATTAAACCACACCTTATAAGTCTGCTCTTTTCTTCACTTTTCTCGGCACAGAGTAGTTGGACAAGACCTTATTTCTTTTTTGTTGTTGTTGTTTTGTTTTGTTTTGTTTTTCTGGTTTTTTGAGGCAAGGTTTCTCTGTGTAGTCCTGGCTGTCCTGGAACTCACTCTGTAGACCAGGCTGGCCTCAAACTCAGAAATCCACCTGCCTCTGCTTCCCAAGTGCTGGGATTAAAGGCGTGTGCCACCACTGCCCAGCAAGACCTTATTTCATAGCGCCAAATTCTTCCAACTATTAAAAAGGCAATGCTCCTGGGTGTATAGTGACTGAGCTTCAGTGTCTGACTGAGAGAACTGGTCCTTCCAGGTAAGTTCCTGTGCACAGCCTGGGCTAAACATCAAAGCATATAAAATCCCAGCACTTGAGAAGTAAAAACAGCAGGATTGCATGTTTGAGGGCAGCCTGGGCTACATATTGAACTATCTCAAAGGACAAGTAGCAAGAGAGCAGAGAATGCAAAATAATGCATCCTCATCTGAGTTTTTATTTTGTTTTTTTGTTGTTGTTGCTGCTGTTGTTAATGCATTCAGATGGTCATCTCTAGAATTGGATTGTTAAACTTGGAATCTTAGATGTTGGGATTCAGTGAGACAGGCTGTATTCCCTTAAGTGGTTAAAGAAAAGCAAAGTCCTGATTGTTCTGTACTGGCATTTTAGCTAATATTAGAGTCTATATAGAGAATGGGTAATTCTTAAATGCCCAAGTGTGGTGAAAGCAGATTTTGAGGCTGGGGAGTTGGCTCAGCTGGTAAAGTGTTCACTTTACAAATGTAATCATCAAAATGCATTTTTAAAAAAAGGGAAAAAAAAGGAAAAGAAAAAAAAGGAAAGAAAGCCAAGTAAGCTCTTACAGTCTCAGGGTAAAGGAGGCAGAAACAGGAAGGCCCTGGGGCTCACTGGCTGCCCAACCTGGCTGAATGGGCAAGTGCCACATAAGAGTCAAAAAGTAAGAATGACTGAGGAGGATGCCTGAGACTGAGCTTTGGAGGCACACACACACAGAGAGAGAGAGACAGAGAGAGAAAGAAAGAGAGAGACAACCCCTTTATTAATGTCCTTCCATTGGTTTACAGGGATGCTGCCTTCTGAAAGGGACTTTTGCTATCCTATCTCTCAGGTGGGCTTCCTCCCTGGAGAGGAAGGATGGAGGGATGAGAAGAGGAAGGGGAGAGGAGGCTCTACTTTGAGCATCGCCCTACCTAGAAGACTGTCTTAGATTACAACCATGGGTCTACGTCTAGTGTTTAGTGTCTATGTTGTAGACAGTGCCCATTCTCCACTGCACCATATGTAAGCTTTGTCAGGGATGTAGTGATAATCATATCTAGTGAAAAGCCAAGCCAGCAAATTAGTCCACCTTAGTCAGAATGAATAGGAAACCAACATGTTGGGTGTGGTGTCATTGAGCCACCTCTGAGCAGTGGACTCCAGAACAAGGTCGTTGTGTCTGTGGTGAATACCAGAGAGTTCAGAGAAGGAATTATGCAAATCCGATTATATTTTACCTTTATAGATCTATTGGGAGGTATGCACCTTCCACAGCACAAGATAAGGAGTCAGAAGACACCATTCAGGAACCAGCTCCCTCCTTCTACCCTGTAGATTCTATGAAATAAGTTTGCATTGCCTTTATCCACTGAGCCATCTTGCCAGCCCTCCTAGTCACATGTCAACAATAACCACTGATTTATGTGTACAATTATTCTTTATTTTTATGTGGAAGGGTCAGATTCTGTTTTGCAGGAGAACACTGATCAATCCGTAAGAAGGGAGAGGAAGGCCAAAGGAAAGTTTATGCCAGGTTTCAAAGAACAATGAGATCACAGTGTGTGCTCCATTCAGGGTATTGTCACTCGTCCACTTTTCTTTGTAGGTGTCTATTGAGTATCTACTACCTGCAGAACTTTTAGGTTCAGGGAACCTAGTAGTGGAAATGACTGACTTGGTGTGCACCTGAGGAGCTTATAATCTAGTTGTAAGGACTATCGGTAAACAAGCAAACAAAAATCACACTGGTAATGGGCTTCTTTAAAGCAGTGATTCTCAACCATAGGGGGAGGGAGGGGCCAACTGATCGCAAGGGTCCTCTAAGCCAGATATTTACAATGCAATTCATAACACTATCAAAATTACAGTTTATGAAGGAGCAACAAAAATTATTTTATGGTTGGGGATCACCACAATATAAGGAATTGTGTTAAAGGATTGCAGCATCAGGAAGGTTGAGAACAGCTGCTCTGAAGGGTTGGCAAAGTGCAGCAGAGAAAAATGTTCTAAATCACCAGTTAGATGAGGTGCACAGAAAGGTGAGATTCAAGAGATAACATCCAAGGATGAGGAAGTTTGGCCCTAAGAAGAGATCAACGACTAACCCAAGCAAAAGGCAAAACAGATGATGAGACATCGAGACTCACAGGGGTAGACAAGTTCTAAGATCTGCAAAGGCATCAGCATTCCTGGAGCATCATGAATCAAAGAGGCCAGGTTTGAATTGTCAGAGAGGGAAAAAAAGCAACAGACCATACCAGGATGTGGAATTCCATAGAAAGCCATGACAAGGGGACACTGTGCCCCACTTGATCAAATACCACCTGGGCCTCTTGATGAAGAATGGATGGAAGGACCTCAGAGGGGTCATTGACAGTCCAATGTAAAAAGCTAGCTGAGATAATAATTTCTGTCCTAGAAGCAAAAGTGGTTTAGATGAAGTGAGGTAGGTGGACATGACATACAGTTGGATGTCTTCAAAGATGGAACCCCCAGGGCTTGGTGGTAGCCTGCCCTGAAAGGTGTCAGGAAAAGAGAAGAGGAGAGAGGGAGAGGGAGAGGGAGAGGGAGAGGGGGAGAGGGAGAGAGAGAGAGAGAGAGAGAGAGAGAGAGAGAGAGAGAGAGAGAGAATCAGGATCACACGTGGAATTAAATTATTATTTTGGCTAGGTAGTTAACTTAAAGTAGAGATGATAGCAGAAAGGACAGAAAGACAAGGAACTGATTAGATGAGGCCTACAAGACAGAGAACATTCCTCAACCTCAAAGGAATTCATGCTTTCTTAGGAGAAACAGAGGAAGGCAGGGGGTCTGAAAGTCACCTTGAGTCAGGAGGACTCTCACCTTATTGCTCATCCTGAAGAATTCAAGAGCTAAACAACTGTCTCAAGGCCATCTCCCAGCCCTGAGGCAGGTTTTGGGAAGGTGAGTAGGTCAGATTTAGATCTGCAGGTGCAGAATAACTTCAATCTTGTGTGACTTAGGGAACTGGAATCAGCAGCAGCAGACAGACTAGCTTAACAGTATCTCATTCCCACATACCGATTGTTCAAACATGGGGCCCAAAGCTGGCCATTTAAACAAACAGACTTTTCTGGAGGCCTCTGGCACTTTGGTTTCCCACTCTAAAGGCCACAGAAAGTCAGCCTCCCTCTCCTATATGGAAGAAAAGGATGCTGGTGTTCAGCTTGCTTTCTCCTTTGTACTTAGCCCAGGACCTTAGCCCATGGAATGGCATCATCCACACTGGGAGTGCATCTTCTCAGCTAAATTAACCCAATCTAGATCCTCCTCATGGTCATACCTGAAGATGTATTTCAAAGGTGGTCCTGAATCTTCTCTGGCTAACAATCAAAATCAACTCTCATGGTGCTTAAAAATATCTGACTGCCAAGGACCAACCTCGGCTTGGAGAAGGGTCCTGAGAGCAGCAAAACAAAAGATTTCAAGTCAAATCTATGTTCTGCTGGAGACAGCTTTCCAAACTACTTTATCTCTATTCTGCTTTCTCTGGAGATCTCCAGACTGACTGCCTTCTCCCTTCCCCCTCCCCCCTCCCTCTCCATTCCCCCTCCCCTCTCTCTTCCCTCCCCTGTCCCACTTCTCCCACCTCTTCCCTCACCCTTCTCCTCCTCTCTTCCTGTCTCCCCTCTCCCCTCTCTCCTTCTCTCCCCTCTGTTCCCCTCTCCTCCCCTATCTTCTCTGTCTCTGTCTCTCTGTCTCTCTGTCTCTCTGTCTCTCTCTCTCTCTCTCTCTCTCTCTCTCTCTCTCTCTCTCTTGCTCAAGACAATTCTTCAAGCAGTTCTTTCTCTCAGTATTCTAAAATATTCTCTGGATAGCCCATCCCTTGCAGTTCACAAGACCAGTCTTTTATTTTACATATCAATCCAGTCACTGACTCCAGACTTCCTTTTGATTGTCCTATGAGTCAGCATCCCCTGACCCAGCACCTTGATTCTTAGGAGACAGCAAGCACATTTTTCTTTTTAACATTGCAAAAGAATTCAGAAATCTGCCTGCCTCAGTTAAGCACAGATTATAAACTAGCTGGGTGAGACCCAGCCCTGAAATTCCCATTTCTACCTCACCTGGGCCTGGACTCACTGGGTCCCAGGCTGACCTTGAACTCAGGAATCTGTCTGTCTTTGTTTCTGCCTGCCTTAGTATCTTTCTGACAAGCCAGCTCGGCTCATTATACAGCTGCCTTTATTCCTTTAGATTCGTGAAGTTGCTCACATAGTTCATATTGCATCCTTGTTTTTTCCATAGTTGAGATTATATATTTTCAAATTCATGTCTTTAAAGTTCTTTTCCACAGCCTTAAGGGCTGTCCTAAAAGTCCCAGGATTTTCCATTTCCATTAAGACATTAGCCACACCTTCGCCTCCCAGACTCATGCTATCTCTGATTATCATGGAGTCATTAACATTAACAGGGAGCACATTCTTTGAAGGAGGAAAATAAAAATATGTACATTATTATACAAACAAGCCTTACACCTCCAGCAGCCATCAACACTCATGGAGTCCCTTGTCCTGTTGACCCTGTCCCAGCGGCAGGAGCCAAATCATTCCACCCCCACCAAGGTCGTGCCAGACTCGGCATCTGGTCAAAGATCATCCTTCCATGAATGTTGTTCAGGTATTTACTAAATGTCTAACATTATTCTAGATACTCCTTTAGGATATGAGAAAATGGGTCTTGGGGTTTGTGAGATGGCTTAGCAGGTGAAGGTTTGCTGCCAGGCTTGGTAATCTGAGTCCCATCTCTGGAGCCCATCTGGTGGAAAGAGAGAACTGAGTCCCAACAGTTGTCCACACACACACACACCCATGCACATGCCTTGACATGTGCATACACATACACAGTTAGTCATGCAAAATAAATACATTAAGACATAGTAAAAAGGACAAAATATGATCTCAAACAGCAAAGAGTCAGACTGGGCCAGAGCACCCAGGTGAAAAGCAAGCACCAGGCAGTTTTGGAACGTCTTGCTTGGTCTCCAGACTTTCCCAGTCCTGGCTGTGTTTTTAAGTAATGCATACCCATTACTTAAGGAGCTCATGGAGGGACCCAAGGTCACAGTCCTAAGGATGGACAGACTGCCTGGAATTATATTCTTTCAATTTATACAAATTTCCAGAAGCCTCCCACACATTCATCACCACTGAGGTTGCTGGCACTTATCCACAGTGGATGAAGTGACACTATGTTCTGAGAAGCCACAGCAGACGAATGTTAGCGGAAAGGAGCCATCTCTGGGTCGAGTCAAAAGGTAGTGTGAGTGCCAGTGGGTATGTGGCCATCTGTGGGCCTGCAGAATGAAACCAGAGCCCACTCTGAGAATAACCCTCCATAAGGGAGGAAAACACGAGCCATCCATGAGATTTCAGGAGACAAAACTGGAATGTCCTGGAAGCCCCAGGCCATGGTGGCACACCTACTAACAAGAGACTATGTACTAGCATTGCACACCACAGCTTCCCTGCAGCCTTAGTCCTGAAAACACCACATACTTACTTTGCCCTGTGTCAGCATTCTGTCTAAGCTCTTAAAAACACCCACAGTTACCTGGCAACAGCCAGCTATGTTCCGCCCTACAGTTACCTGGCAACAGACAGGTATGCCTGACTCACTATAGAAGGGGCTGCTTGCCCCCTCCTCTCAGTCTTGATCTCTTGTTCCTCTCTTGCCTCTTGTCTTCCTGCCCTGCTCTGTCCTCTTGTCCCTTCCCCCCTCTCTCTCCACGTGCTCATGTGCTGCCTCTCTTCATCTTTTTATAAACACATCACCCTGAGCATGCCATCACAGTTCAGGATGCCGGTGAATGCTACCTGAAGCACCTCAGCTCAGATTCTGACCATTGTGTTCTACAAATTGTAGTGGTTTTACATACACACATGGTTTTCTGCTTTTATGGAAATATAACGGTTCAATTGTTTCATTAACATAAAAACTATAAATATTTTCCTGTTGTCATCCTTTGGCA
Source organism: Rhabdomys pumilio (assembly GCA_030674055.1). NCBI lineage: Eukaryota > Metazoa > Chordata > Mammalia > Rodentia > Muridae > Rhabdomys > Rhabdomys pumilio. The sequence goes on along the minus strand of JANHMN010000027.1, from coordinate 9,416,075 downwards.
TTTAATTATCAAATTAGTATATATGTAGAATGTATTGTATTAAAATGTTTATTTTCTTTTTTTATTAAAGATTTATTTTTAACTATGGGCACTTATGGCTGTGTACGGATATGGATGCAGTGCCTGCAGAAGCCAGAAGAGGGCGTCGGATCTTCTGGGGCTGGAATTACAGGAGTTTGTAAGCCCTCTGACTTGGTTACTGGAAACTGAACTCAGGTTCTATCCAAGTGCTCTTAGCCCCTGAGCCATCTCTCAAGCCCCAAAACACTTTCAAAATTATTATTTGAATTGCTGACTTGAGCGTTTGGATTTTTCTACTCACTAAATGGATTTGGCTTGGTATTGGAACAGACTTTCCAACAGTTTCTAAGATGGCTACTAAATATGCTACCATCTTGAAACTACACATCTGTGAAAAGTGGCATTCTCTGTGTCTGTGCTTATAAAGCCAAGATACCCATTAAAGATTAAAAATAATTTGGGAGCACAGGCAGGTGGATCTCTGTGAATCTGAGGCCAGCCTAGTCTACAGAGTGAATTCCAGGAAGAAAATAAAAAGGATACCCACTGACTCTGAAAGTGTTGATGATGTTGGGTTCTGCAATATTCAATACTCAGCAGATAGTTAACATTCCATGCATAATAAGCAAACACATCTGTCTTGTTAGTGTCCAGTCATAGTCACCATTTTACAAACAGTGGAATTACATATACAGCAAAGAACTGTTTAAAATAAATTTATTTATGATTTATTATCAGTAAATGTTTGATTAGTATAGCATATACGTATATATAATGTGTGTTAGATGAGATATATACATATAAATGATTATACATATGTTTGATATCATACATGTGTGTGTATGTATGTGTAAACACACACTAAGATTGTGTAAATTTTTCTCAGAAAATGAAAGGGCTCCTGAGAGAAAAGAGAAGTAATAATCTAAACTATTGTCATGAGTACATGTTGTTTCTGTGGCAATGGTTTGTTTCAAAACCTCACCATCCTGATAACCACTTAGAGTTGTTTTCTGACCTCCACACATGAGCCATGGGACACAAATACCTGTGCCCGTGTTTCTGAGGACACACAGACACTTTTAACAAATGAATGAATAAATAAATAAATAAATAAATAAATAAATAAATAGTGTTGCTAAGAAATAAAAATCTAAAGTATTTTTAAAGATGACTGCATCATTTTTCAACATTTTCCGTATGTTTGATATGAATATTGTAGATCAAACTTCAGGCAGAACACAGTGCCAAAAAAAAAAAATGACTGACTACCTCAGGAATGCTTGGAACCTTCCAGAATTTCAGGAGTGAGCACTTCAGCTCTGCTCTTGAGCGTTTAAAGGTGTGTCTGACGATTTTAGTAAACACCTACAGAGTGCCCAGTGCTCTGTGAGACCCTGAGTGTACACAGTCAATAAAGAGTTGTACTGAGCTTTAAGCAACTTTGCAGTCTGGGGAATATTTGGGTTTCCTGCACACTGTCTAACAAAACTTCCTGTTGGTGTCTGCCTGGCCATTCCCTCTGTTTAAAGAATTTGATCTGATTCAGGTGTTCTGAGACCCTCTTCCACTTCCGGGGCTGAGTCATGGGGGAAGGAAGTGAGGGCAACTCTATCCCAGGCACTGTTTAGTCTGAAAACAGACCAGCATTTGAGATTGCCTAAAGCCATTGAGGAAAACAACTGTTGGGAAGTATTTGCAGACTTCTCTTCCTTAACTGTCTCAGCTCTTTTCCTTCCTGCTTGGCTCTCTCACGAGAGGCCACAATGCTTGGAGCTGCAGCACCTGTCATTACCTGTGACAGTCGAAAATGGCCGACACACTCAAGATGACAGAGAAGAAAGAAGGGGCCATCGTTGGGGCCTGGACTCCTCTCAGAAGTTCTCAAGCTCCAGAGCAGGGTGTTTATTATAGGGCAGTAACTAACACTTAAGACCTTTCCCATCAGCCCCTGATGGGCATGCTATCACTTCTGCCCTTTGACCCAGCAGTCACTTCCAGACATTTGTCACAAGGATATAGCTAAGCATTTGCTCAGTGACTCAGTTGTGCCTATAAGTAGCATAGGTGTTGTCCTCAGTAGTAAAGATAAAGTCTAAACCAACTCAAATATACAGTAATAGAATGTAGGTTAAATTACACAACTGCACAGAACACTACAAGTCATGCATTTAACATAATGTTGTAGACAGTATACGATGCCATGGAATGAAGCCAAGCATGCATTGTTAGGTATACAAATCACAAAACAAGGTACACATTGTAGTCCCCTGCACACAAAGAGAGAATGAGATAAGAAAAAGGATGCGTGCACCAAATCCTGATAGCAGTTATCAATGGATGATGATATTAAACAGATTTACATTTTTATGTCCATTCATCTGCACATTCTGATTTTCCTGTACATGCTTCCATTCTTGTATTTTCCACAGACCGTAGACTAGTGCTGGACCTGGGTCAATATTCAGCTAGTCCAGAGTTAATAGCATGAGCTTGTAAGAGAGGTTATATTGGCCTTTATGCTTTCAGCTAACTCTAACGTTGGGGAGCTTGAGAGATGAGGATAGTCCACTCACAGACAACTTGAGTCATCTCTTGAATCTTTAAAAAAAAAAAAAAAAAAAAAAAAAAAACAGGAGCTATGGACTGAGACAGTCATTGGGTAAAGGTGTTTGCCTCCAAAGCTGAAGACCTGAGCAATATCCAGAACCTACATGCATAGTGGGATGGAGGAAGCCATTCTCACAAGTTGTCCTCTGACTTCCACACAGCAGCCATGGTAATATACACACACACACACACAAGCCATGCCTTTTCCAGATTTCAAAGCATACACTCCGTTCTAGAAGTCTGGGTTAAACAGGAGAGATGGCTCAGCAGTTAAGAACACTGATTGCTCTTCCAGAGAACCAAAGGTTAACAAGGTCCAGGGGATTCGGTATCCTCTTCTGGCATTTTCTGGCATTTGTGGGTACCACATGCATATAATCCACAGACATACATGTAAGCAAAACTGCTATACATATGCAATAGATAGATAGATAGATAGATAGATAGATAGATAGATAGATAGATAGATAGATAGACAGATAGACCCTGTTAAATATTAAAATAGAAGTCTGGGTTGCAGAACCCACCTTCACCCACTTCTGCCCCTGCCCACTTTATCTGCCACCACCTTGGCATACAGGTGCTACTTGGTGTCTGGGAGCAGTAAGACAAAGACAAAGCCAAGCAGGGACATTTGCTTTATTGATACACGAGCACAGGAAGAAACGTTGTCTAAAGAGTAGTCTTCAATCCAAGCCCGGTTGAATAGCTATGAAATTCATCTTGTTCTTCCTCCATTCTAAGAAGGATGATTTAGGGGCTGGAGAAATGGTTCAGGGTTAAGAGCACTCTCTGCTCGTCTAGATAACTGGGATTCAGTTTCCAACACCCACATCTGGAAGCTCATTGTCTTCTGTAACTCCAGCTCCAGGGAACCAGGTGCCTCCTTCTGGACTCCATAAGCACCTTCACTCATGTGCGCACACACACATGCACAAATACACACACACATGAACAAACACACACGTGCACAAATACACACACATGCACAACACACACACACAATATAATTTTGAAAAAAAAATGACACAAAGTTGGGCAGGTAAAGTGTTGGGCCGTGGAAGGGTATCCTGGTTCTTGGGCTGTGGCTTTGGCCATGTTCCCAGAACCCAGGCTCCTGACATGAGGCCTAATCTCTGGTTCCACCTTTACCATTCAGTCACAGTACACAAGTGGGCATGATAAACAGCCCCCAGGCCCTTGAGAGATTTACATATTAATGAGGTACCTGAAGACCAGAGGGTGGAGCCAACTAAGCATTCCTCCCCAGCCCCTCCCCCCTTTTTCCCTCTCCCCTTTTTTCACTCAGGCATGGCCTGGGTTTTTGTGGGGTATGAATCCAGATCCATCCACCATCCGCCATGCCAATAAACCGGTTTTGGAAACCCAAGGACTTCCCCGTGTGTTGGGGCCAAGCCGTGAGGAACAGTGAGGAACCGTGGAGAGGCTTTTAGTTAATGAGCAGCCGGGCCTAACTTCCAGCTGGAGGAACCCAGATCTGTTCCCAGCCGACTACCCACAGCATGGCGGGAGGAACCCGCGGGAGGAAAATATGGTTCCCCAGCCATATTTTCCCACAGTAAAGGAAGGGAGGAGGGTTGGACCTAGGAGGAGTTGGAAGATCTCAAAGAATCAATTTTGAAAATCTTTTAGCAAATGAAAATTTTCATTTACATGAATTTTCAGTGAAAATACTCTACATGAGATAACATCTGCTCTTTCAAAAGAAATATGCCATGTTTCCAACTACACATAGTTTCCATGTTTTAAAACGCAAACGACAATCTCTAAATTCCAGGCAGTCACATGGAATGACCAAGTAATGGAATGGCCATTGGTGTTTCTCTACCTTTGCACTTATGGCCCTCAGTATTTAAACATGAAACACGAAGCTCCGTATCCAAGGAATGCTAAAGGGGTCTGAACAAATTAACAATTGAAACAAAGGCAACAGCTAAATCCATATGTGCTGCAGACTGACTGTAAGAACGGGAGGTCTCAGAAGGGACTTCCATATATAAAACAGAACAGTAAGCCAGCTCTGGTGATGCTTGCCCATAACCGTAGCATGAGAGTGACAGGAAGAAGGGTCAGAAGTTCAAGATTATCCTCTGCTACATAGCAAGTTCCAGGCCAGCTACAACTATTGAAGATTCTTTCTCAAAAACTAAAAATAAGGGCCTGACAAGTGGCTCGCAGGGTATAAAATCACTTGCTGCACAAGCCTGATGACCTGAGTTCAGTCCCCATCTCCCACAAAAAGCTGGATTTTGTGGCTTAAAATTAATCTCAGCATCCCTGGGAATTGGGAGGTGTTGACAGGAGAATGTAAAATATAAAAATATATAAAATAAAAAAATATATAAAACATTCTTTTTATATTTTTATGACAACTTAAGGCTCACAGGCTAGCTTGCTTGGCGTAGACAGAGTGGCAGAAACAAGAGAGACCCTTGCCCCACAAGGTGGAAGCAGAGAACAAGTTCCTGAAAAGATGCCTTATTACTCCCACATACACACCATGGTACATGTGTGCCTGCACGTGTGCACATGTACACATACACACACCCCAATAAAATCTAAAATTTTTAAAAGATGAAAACTCCAAAGAACAAATCTTGTATTAGCAAGCAAATAAAAATGTGCTTGTTTGAAACCTATGTCCTGAAACTCATCCCAAATTATAACTGTCTAAAATTTATGCCAATAAAAGATGCCCCTCCAACCCAGAACATATACTTCTTTGTTGACACTGTTTAGAATGTCAAGACTGTAATTGTAAAAGGACCCAATTTGAGCCCCCGTTGTTGTTTCTCTGCACACCGAGTGCCTGTTTGTAGTCCTGGCAGCAGGCTCTGACTGCATTCCTGGTATGCCAGTCATTTCATCTCCGAGGTTCAGATTAGATACAAGCTGAGATAGAGAGGCGGTGTTGGCCCGTCCACAGGGTCTGATCGAAAAACAACCTGAAAGGGATTTATATTTTATTTTGCCAATCGATGAGGATCCTCCAACTCCATCCCCTGTTGTTATGGCCAAGTTCATCCTGTTTTCCCTATCCAGGACACAACTAAAAAGCCTTTCATCAGCCCAAGCTCACCAAGTTCCCTCCCAAGGTGTGACAAAAAACAGTGAACACTTTCAGAGGCCAAGGTGGAGCAAAGCCCAGCTTGTCACAGGCAAGATCAGTCTACCCTGAACTTTCCTGGAACCTGCTATGTTGTCACTGTCTCCGTCCCTTTGCCTTTGTCGCTGCCCCAGTTTCTCATAAACGAAGTCTTCCTTCAACACGTTCTTGCTTACAGGAACGTGAGGTTCTTGCTGCTGCTTCAGGAACTGGTCTCACGCAGCTCCTTTCAAACCTTATAAGGAGAGATTCAAAGACGGGTCAAGGTTCCAGACCAGGAACACCTGATAGCACCAATTCCAGGAGACATTAATGATACCATTACCACACACTGTCATGTGTTTGCCCTTTACCCAGAATTCCTACAATTATTATCTCCAGCACTTTGCTGGTGGGGATTCCTTAGGAAATCTGAGACCTTCTTGTAAAGAGGAGAAATAAAAGAGAGTGCCCCACCTTAGGGACAAGTGAACTGGAAGAAGTACTTGAGTGTGGTGTTGTGTGCCTCTAATGCGCTTGGGAGGCAGAAGCTGTGAGCCAGCCTGGGCTACACAGTGAGTTTCAGGCCAGCCTGTGTTACATAACAAGCCTGTATATATACTCTTGTTACCATGGTGGGTTGTAGCCTGTGGGCCAAAACAAACCTGGATCACTGAAGCTGCTGGCTACTAGTCTAACTCCAGGCTCAACCAAAGACTGTCAAAAGTAAATACAGTGGAAAATGTGAGAACAGGACAACCCCCATCTTCCTCTGGCCTCTACCTGGTGCATAGTCTGGCACATCTGCACATAAACGAACATATACACCTCACACATATGAACATACTTAATAAACGAGACTACGTTTGACTGGGAAGTCAAAATACATTTGCTTATTTCTGTTAAAATTAAGTGATAAAACCAATTCATTTCCTTCATCAGTTCACAAGACTTGCTCTGTGGTCTTTAATGTCTTATCAAAATAAAAACTATAAATATTTATTAAAACAAAAAGCCTCCTGTCCCCACCTTCAGGGACTTGCCTTCTGGCTGGTTTTGCTCCATGTACATCCCAGCCTCTCCTCCACTCCTGGTCATGTGGAAGCATATGGCTTAAAAATCTGCCACCATTACATTCATAAATATTTATAAATATTATAAAAACTATTTCTAAAATAGAGTATCACACTTCCTCTAAAATATTGTACACTTAGGGCCATCAAGATGGCTCCACAGGTAAAACACCTGACCCACAAGCCTAGTCAGGGCCTGGTGACCTGTTTGATCTCTGGGGCCCACATTAAAGTAGAAAGAGAAAATTGGCTCCACAAAGTTGTTCTTTGGCTCCACATATGTGCCAGGGCACACATGTGTGTGATAATAATGCTTTGATTAAAACAATTTTAATTTTACAATAAAAAATTAATACCATTACCAATAATCCCTAGTTAACATTAAAAATTCAGCTGTTTCTCAATTTGACGTTGTCCCATAAATGTACAGACTTGAATTTCAGTTTTCCTACCAAATCTTTCACATTATAACCGGGAGTCTGTCTTGAGCCTCTCTGTTGGTTCCCATATCCCATATTTTCACTGAAAATTCATGTAAATGAAAATTTTCATTTGCTAAAAGATTTTCAAAATTGATTCTTTGAGATCTTCCAACTCCTCCTAGGTCCAACCCTCCTCCCTTCCTTTACTGTGGGAAAATATGGCTGGGGAACCATATTTGTGTGTCTGTGTCTGGGTCGCTACAGTAATGATCAATTGTCGACATCACTGAATATCCTACAGCTTCCCAATAAATGAGTTTAGATTTTAAGTACAATTTTGGGCTTATTTATTTATTTGTTTATTTATTTATTTATTTGGAAACAAGATCTCAGGCTGGTCTCAAACTCAGAATCCTCCTGCTTCAGACCCCAAGTGCTGGGATTGTAGGTGTGTAACTCCACATCTGCCTCTGCACTGTAATGTAGACCGTTTTTGAACTTTTAGAGAGAAGAAAGGGTTATGTCTGAACTCAGCTCTCCAAGCAAACAATGAAGCTGTCTCTCTATATTTTTCTCTCCTTGTGACACTGCCAGGCTGTGACACTGATGGTGGCACTTTTATATTGCTTTGGTTTAGGTATAATAAGTAGAAAAACTAGGTTTATAGAAATAGTTTATTTTTATGTGTATGAGTGTTTTGCCCGTGGTGTGTGTGTGTGTGTGTGTGTGTGTGTGTGTGGTGTGGTATGTGTGTGTGGGGTGTGTGTGTGTGTGTGTGTGTGTGTATCTGTGCACCAAGTTAATGCAGTACTATACTGTCAGAGGGGTTTGTACTCTCTGGAATTGTGGTTATAAACAACCATATGGGTGCTAGAAACCAAACCCAAATCCTCCACAAGGGCATCAGGTTCTCTTAGACACTCACCATCTCTCCAGCTCCAAATTGGTTAGATTTTAGAAAACCAAACTGACTCCTAAAGTCAGATTGATAGGCATCAACCATACTGCAGCCTGGCCCACAACCCCACCCAGAAGATGAAAATCTGTCCATGTGTGACTGCCTGAAAGACTAAATACTCCCACTCTCCCTGGATAAATAACCAAACCCCGGGTCAACATTCAACATATAGCTCCCAAAGCATCTCTGAGAGATAAGGTAACATCAAAGCCAGATGATGTCTGGAATGTCTGCCTTGATCAATGGGTTCAGGGACAGAGATAAAGTCCTTCATCTGGTCTGCCCAACCCATCACCTACAGACCACATGCATCTCAAATAACCATGAATGTAACCCAATACAAAATCATAAAGTTGTTTAAAACATTCTGAGATTTTGAGTGTGTGTGATGTGTTTTGGTTTGGTTTTATACATTTAATTTGTATGGGTGTTTCGCCAGCATATTTGTCTGTATAGGACATGCATGGCTTGTGCCCACAGAGGCCATAAGAAGACATCACATCAGAATAAGAGCTCATACAAAAAAATGAAACAAAACTTTGTGGTAGCCCATATCCCTATGTGGTAGTCCCTATCCCTATGTGGTAGTCCCTATCCCCATGTGGTAGTCCCTATCCCCATGTGGTAGTCC
>JANHMN010000027.1:9362835-9407244 GCA_030674055.1 Rhabdomys pumilio | reverse complement strand
GTAGTCCCTATCCCCATGTGGTAGTCCCTATCCCCATGTGGTAGTCCATATCCCCATGTGGTACTATCCCTATGTAGTAGTCCATATCCCTTTGTGGCAGTCCATATCCCTTTGTGGTATGCCATATCCTACATGACTGTGACCGTAGCACTTAAATGGCCAAGGCAGGAAGATTCCAAGTTTGAGGATAGCCTGGTCTACTTAGAGCCTTGTCTCCAAAAATAACTAAACAAAAGGGTATGTACTCAACATCAGGACTATAGAGAAAGGGGGAAAAAATACAACCTTGGGCATTGTTAGCACAGATCAAACCACAGGCCCATTTTTCTATAGGAATTTGAATTACCCATGTGGTGAGGAAAGACCCATTTGGATATGTAAATTTAAAGCAGTCATTGTTGGTAGTGCTCCCGGGAAACTTATGGAAACAAATGTTCTCTGGAGGAACACCCTTGAACCAAGCCTCGAAGCAAGCTTGTAAATAAAGTCACCAAGACTACATGTGCACCTCCTAGAGAAAGAGTCTCTAAGCAGACAAGAGGGAGGAGCCCTGCGCCACAGTCTGAGCAAACAGCAGACAGCTAAATCAAACTGACCAGCACTTTCCAATACACAAACTGTCTTACACAGGACCGCTTAAAATTCTTTATTTTGCTGGAAGGAATTACTGAGAAGCTTGAAAAATAAGAATAGGAGACTGAAAGGAATAGCCAAGCATGTTTAAAGATGAATTCTGGAAATGTAAAAATCCCTAATGGTCGTCATACACACCTGCAATAAGGGCACTCAGAAGGTAGAGGTGGGAGGAGCTGGAGTCAAGGTTACTATTGCTTTACCCCAAGTATTTAAAGAGCCTTAAACAGTGCAAATACGTTGTTTCTCAACAGCTTTCTTCTCATTACCCTAATTTCTATAAGTCTAGGGGAAATAAGCTCAAAGTATATTATATTCTTGCAAAAAAAAATACTAATGGCCTATGTAACCCTGTATAAGAACAACTCCCCTTAATCAGCATGGTGGTAAATACCTATGACTCTAGTTCATGGGAGGCAGAGACAGGATTCCAAATTTGAAGCCAGCTTGGGCTATAGTGGGACATAACCTCAAAATACAAGCAAGCCAGGCATGGTGTTGTTCTGAGGAAGTAGAGGCAGGTGTGTCCCTGGGGCTCTCTGGTTATTAGTCCGGCCAGCAACTTCCAGACCAATGAGACATGCTGTCTCAGAGCTCAGTGTGGATGGTGCCCGAGGAAAAATGGTGTGTGAGCGCGCTTGTGCGTGCGCGTGCACATACACACACACACACACACACACACACACACACACACACACATTTGGTTCTATCAGCACACTGAAGCGACAGCCAGGAGGCTTGAGTGCCAGCCTTTTTCACTCCTCTGTGACCCTGTGTGTGTCAGCATGTCACCTTGAGAGAACTTTGTGTTTACAAGGAAGACACGACACAGACACATAAGCCAAATTATTTTCCAATGGCCTGATATTTTTTTTCTGGATATCGAATTTGACTTTCTCAACTCCAAAGCCAAGGATGTCACATTTAATACAATACCCTTAAAGGGAGATAAAGAGCTTTAAAGGCATGGACAAAAATCACATTTGTTAGCTTTACATAAAGAAATGTGTGTGCTGAAATATCATACTAAACTGCATTAATCTGTATAATTAATACATGGCAAATATATATATATATATATATATATATATATATATATATATATAGAGAGAGAGAGAGAGAGAGAGAGAGAGAGTAACTTTCCTATCTCTGACTCTAGCAGTAGATAAAGCAGAGTGATAATCAGTCTCTAAACTATGTCATGAGACTTGTTTGAGATCAGGAGTTATCACACTGAGGAGAATAATCTAGCAAGTGTCCACAGCTCAGCTCTCCAGAACAAGGTGAACTCCCAGTTCCTGATAGGTAACCATAACAAAGGGGGACTGGAACCTTGGCTTCTCTTATCTAGATAAAGGGACTCAGATAAATTCAAACACACTCCCCTCTGCTCTGGCCTCCAGTGTGCACAACAGTCCCAGAACCAACCTTGGCCTGAGCTGACCCCATGGTAAGGTGTCGTTAGGGAATTACTACCCAACTGGTCATGGACTCACCAATAATTGCATTCTTTCAAGCTTTCCAAAGATGATAAAAAGGAACTTTACTGTCTCTCTCTGTTACCATGCTGGCCAAGCAACCTGAAAGCCCAGATAAGCAAGATTCTTTCCAAAGCAAGGACTATTCACTTGAAGAAATGGTATATTTCCTTAAAGCACTTAATGCAAATTGATTTCAATATTTAAAAATATTATTTGTTTAGCTCTCAACATTTTCTAGGGACCCGTCTCAAATGATCGAAGAATATGTACCAGCCTTTATCTACAATACAAGTAAGAAAAAGAAAATCTTTTTTCAGAATAGTTATTGCTGAGTACACGTGTACATGCATGCCTGTGTGCGGATGCCTGCAGAGACCAGAAGAGGCATTTGATACCCTGGAACCAGAGATACTCGTAGTTGTGAGTCACTCATTTTGAGTGGTGAGAACCAAACTCCAGCTCTCTGCCAAGAGCAGCAAACACTTAACCACCAGCCATCTTTCCAACCCAGGAAGAGTCTTAATTAAATAAATCCCCTAAGCATCCAGGGATCATACTAGAGGTTCCACGGGTGTGCATGTGTCCTGGGTAGAAAGCTTAGGCATTTAGGTGTGCATGAGTCTTCCTTAAGTTAGACTAACTGCCAGCTCATCATTTCCACTGAGATAAGCAGAAGCCCTGCTCTGGCTGCTTCCTTCCAGGCAATGCCTTTCTACAACTGTAAAAAGGGTCATAGAGCACACATCTCCTGGTTCACACCTGTTGAGGTAGTAATTTAAAAATAGCTATTTCTTGGGCCAACTATCTAAGCAGCGGTGGCTCTGCTTAGCTCAGGCTGCCATGCTCCACAGCTGGAAGTGGCCAGAGGCCACTGGTATGCCACAGTTAGAAATGGCCAGCCAGAAACACCGGCACTGCCACCCACAAAACACCAGTGTGGGAGATGGCTCCACCAATCTCCCACACTGTCTCCACAAGGCTGGGCCGGGCCCAGACCATCCCACCATCCACATGGTACCCGGTAGAAATGAGACTCTAATGTTTAAAGATTATCCAATAACTTTATATATTTGGTAATGTTCAAATAACAAGAAGCCCACACAATTAGAGGTGTTGCCCAATACCTAACCTAGATATTACAACTACTTTAGGCTGCTGGAGACACGGGTACATCCGCCGCCATTTTTTCCTCTCCCTCCTCTTTCTTCCTCCTAGCTCCTCCTCTTCCTCTTCTTTCTCCTTGCTCCTCCCACATTAGCTCCTCCCAAAATACCAAGTTTAATATAGCAGGAAATACACTGCTGCACACATCCACATGGCCCACTTTGAGTTTGGAGTCCTGGGGCTTCTATGTCAAGTGTGATAGTCCAAATCTTCAGCAAGATGGGCTCTAGCTCAGAGGCTGAGCACTTGCCAAGTGTGCAGGAGGCCCTGTGTTCTTTCCCCAGCACCTGAAAATGAAGGCAGAACTCTGAGTTCAAGGTCTACTTCATCTTACATGGCAAGTTTCAGGCCAGTCAGAGCTACATAATGAGACTCTGTCTCAAAAACTATATATATTCTGTTTTGTTAGTATATATAATTATACACAATAACAGATTGCACTCTGTGTTACTTTTGTACCTGCATATAGTATATTTTGCTCATATCTTAAGCCATGGTTACCCTTTTGCCCCCTACTAATACCTTCTCTCTTCCTATCTATTCTCTCTTCTGTTTTGATATATTCTTGGTTTTTTTCCTGTGGCCTGTGGATTTTATTAGAGATTATGATTGTTTAGGGTAGCAAGTGTCTCTATCCCACTGAAGAAAATGTCTCTCCTCCTCCATTAACCCTTAACTTTGTATGAATCCCCAGGGGCTAGGCTCCATAAACACCTCTTCCCCTTAAGGGCATTGAGAAGTCTAATCTTGTGCAGATAGTCTAATCTTGTACATGTAATCACAGGCATGGGGTTTGAGAGTATTGTGGTTGCATCATACCTGAACATCAGAGTTGTATGGTTCTCCCCAGCCCCTTCCTCCACCCCTCCTTCTTCAACACCCCTGAGTCTCTGGGGGCTAATATAGAACACTCCTAGATTCTTGTCCCTTTTTTTAAAAAAAAAAAATTTATTTATTTTATTTATATGAGTACATTGTAGATATCTTCAGGCACACCAGAAGATGGCATCAGATCTCATTACAGATGGTTGAGAGTCACCATGTGGTTGCTGGGAATTTAACTCAGGTCCTCTGGAAGAATAGTCAGTGCTCTTAATTGCTGAGCCATCTCTCCAGCCCCATCTTGTCACTTTACCTTTCTCTCTAGAGACAACATCCTCCCTCTTCTGGTTACAGGACAATCCCCTCCCTGAGCCAAGGCTTCCGGAGATCACAGCCGGGATGGAATCTGTAAGGAAGACATCAGTACAGGAAGTGATCAAACTCAGTGCCACTCAAACTTGATCTTTACTCTGTATCGTGGGATTCTGCAAGACTGTTAACAATAAAGCAGTGTAAGGGGCTGGGGCTGCAGCTCAGTGGTAGAGCTCATAAGTTGAAGGCCGTGGGTTCAATCCCCAGCATGAAGATGCAGGAGGATCAGGAAGAGAAGGAAGAAAGATAAAGAAATGTGAGACTTGGCTTTCTGCTACTTTTTATGCCTATTTTGACCTGGGTAAGTAGAGATGAGTTGCTTTCTGAATAAGACAGGGTTGGCATTACAAGGTAGTGCTTGCTGATAAATATTTCAAATAGATGGAGAAAAAACATTTGCTTGAGAACAGAGAAGAACTTTGCTGATAAACTTAACCTTGACCGTAGCTTACCAAGTCTCTAGAATTTAACCACTGTGTCCATAAACACAAGTATTTGTTGAACACCTATTTAGTGCCAGGCACTGTACCAAATGATAGAAGAAAGGACTATAACTGTGTACACACACACACACACACACACACACACACACACACACACACTTGCCTTGAAGGGTTCTCAGTCTTGTGAACAAATACTGAAAGGTTCATTGTGTAGCTTGAATGCTTTCAGGGAAATGTGAAGAAAATATAAAGACTAGATCATGCCCTAGATGACTCATGTCTCACAGAGAGAGGCAAACAAGAAACAACCAAAACTAGAGAACCAGTTAAATGCCAACCCATGGTGCTAACTCCAATTACAATGAGAATCCTGAAAAGGCAGAAAATATTGTAAGTTATTTTAATATGCAGCCTTGGTGATATTTAAGACAGAAGAGTGTGTGTGTGTGTGTGTGTGTGTGATACATGTGTATACAAAGGTATGCCTAACCATGCACGTAGGAGCCAGAGGCCAATATAGAGGAGCCAGAGGCCAATATAGAGTGTCTTATTCTATCTCTCTCCACCTGGTTTTATATTCTCTCTCTCTCTCTCTCTCTCTCTCTCTCTCTCTGTGTGTGTGTGTGTGTGTGTGTGTGTGTGTGTGTGTGTGTGTGTGTTTGTGTATGTGTGTGTGTGCACGTGTGTTGTCAGTATGTATGTATGTATGTCTGCACCATGGGCAGGGCTGGAGCAAGCAATGGCCAGAAGATGTGACATTCCCAGGGGCAGTCTCCTGAGTTCTAGGACTATAAACCTGCACACTGTGCCAAGCATCCATTTCTCTGGTCTTGCTTTTTATAACAGGTTGCTCTGGAAAAGAAAAAAGCAATGAAATAACTTAAGAATAGCATGAATATCTTCAGAAAGAAGTGCACTCCCCTCCCCATGACCTAAGGACCCCTCTCACTAGGCTCCACTTCCTAAAAGGTCCTGTCACTTCCCTAGATCAGCACACTGGGGATCAAGTGTCTACCCATGAACCCTTGAGGTACACCCTCAAATAGTACCTGAACCACAGCAGCCACAAGCCAGGCTCCTTCATCAACACATTGCCAGGAGTCCATGCCAGGGACTGGGGAAGGTCTGGAAATGGGTCGCTCTTTTTTTCTGAACAGTAAAGGAAGGGCAACAGTTAGAAAAACAAAGGAAAGGAAAACTAATCCAAGCAAGAATCAAGAGTCTGGACAACTGGGACTGGAGAGATGCTGAACTGACTGATTTTATGTGTCAACTTGACACAAGCTGGAGTTATCACAGAGAAAGGATCTTCCCTTGAGGAAATGCCTCCATGAGATCCAGCTGTAAGGCATTTTCTCAATTAGTGATCAAGGGGGGAGGGCCCCTTGTGGGTGGCGCCATCCCCGGACTGGTAGTCCTCAGTTCTATAAGAAAGCAAGCTGAGCAAGCTAGAGGAAGCAAACCAGTAAGCAGCACCCCTCTATGGCCTCTATATCAGCTCCTTCCTCCAGGTTCCTGACCTGTGTAACTTCGAGTTCTAACTTCCTTTGGTGATGAACAGCAATGTGAAATTGTAAGCTGAATAACCCTTTCCTCCCCAACTTGCTTGCAATGGTGTTTCATTTGCAGCAGTAGAAACCCTGACTAAGACAAATTGGTACCAGCATAATGGGTTATTCCTGAGACAGCCTAACCATGTTTTTGGGAGGACTGTGTAGGGACTTTGGAACTTTAGGCTAAAAGAGCTATTGGGATGTTAAGAGCTCTGTGGGATGTTCTGTAGGAGCTTGGAAGATAATGTTGAAAACAGTGCAAAAGATGGCGGCCTGGCTTGTGAAATTCCAGAAGGAAGATTAAAGACTCTTATCAGGGCCATTACTATTTTTGTGCTTCTGGTTAGCTGGGGCTGAAGAATCAGCTGTGATTAACAAGATACCAGACCTACTAAATTGAAACCATTGTGTTACTGGGACTATTGATGCTGGCTAGCTGGAGCTAAGAAATTAGTAGTGGCTAAGAAGAGACCAGCATCACTGAAGTGAAATCTTCTGGGAAGTGTTTCCTGAGAGCACAAAGAAGTTGTGTTCCAGAGGCAGCCACAGTACCTCAGGTTGGCAGCTGGACTTGGTAATGTGTAGGAGTCATCCAGGTGGTACTGGTTTTGAAGGCATGAAGGAGTCATGAAGAGCAGCTGAGGCTTGTTACTGTAAGAGGCCATGGAAGGCCATTGGTGAAGGTGCAGCCTCAGTTGCAATTAATGGCCCAGGACTGAAGGGGTCATGCAGAGAAGTTAAGGTTTGGCATGATGAAGAGAGCCTATGAGAGGCTATTGGTGAAAATGCAGTCCAGTTGCAGCAGCAGACCCCAGCATTTTGAAGATGACAGTACCATGGGATGACCACCAAGAACAGCAGCAGTGGAGTACAGGCAGCTGGAGCCTAGAAGCCACGCTGTGTGCTATGAAGGGCAAAGCTGGAAAAGTGACTGAAGCCCTTGGAAGAGCCCAGAAGATCGTGAATGGAAGATACTGAATGGTTAGAGTCTGATTATGCTTTTGATTGTGACTGCCCTGATTTTTTTCCCTCTTGAAATAAGAAAGTATTTTAGTAGAGCCCTCAGTTAGAAGACTTTGAATTGTAAAAGATTTTGAATTTCAAAAGAGATTGGATATTTTAAAGGAATTGAAATTTTAATGTGTTTGAATTTGTAAAGACTGTGGGACTTCTAAAGTTATTTAGATCTTGGGGATGAACAAGAAAGAAAGGGTTGAGGCTTAATGTGTTTGTGTGTCAAGTTGACAAGGGGTTAGTTGTACTGGCTGGTTCTGTGTGTCAACTTGACACAAGCTGGAGTTATCACAGGGAAAGGAGCTTCAGTTCCCAACACCCACTTGGCAGCTAACAACCATCTGTAACTTCAGTTTTAGGGGATTCTCAAACTGTGTCACAGAAACACAACAATGTATAGAAAAAAATGAAAAATAAATCCTTTAAAAACAAAAGAGTAGTCTTTTATTATTATTATTATTTAACAAAAGAGTAGTCTTAGCTAGTTGTGGTACTACATGCTACTGATCCCAGCACTCCAGAAGCAGAGGCAGGTGAATGTCTATGAGTCTGAGGCCAGCCTGGTCTACATAAAACGTTCTAGGATAGCCAAGCCTGCATAGTGAGACCCTGTCTCTCTCTCTCTCTCTCTCTCTCTCTCTCTCTCTCTCTCTCTCTCTCTCTCTCACGCACACGCACACGCACACACACAAACAAAACCAAGCAAAGAAACAACAGCAAAAAGTCTTATGCAGCTGGGTAAACTTCTGGGAAGCCACAGTGTGGAAAGCCTGCTTATGAAGCAGGATTGAAATAAAAGGAAAAAGCTTCAGTCAGCAAACGATCATCCTGTATCTTCCTGAACAGATATGAGCTAACAATATGTCCCTGTGAAATACCAAGTCCACAGAGGGATTCAAGTTCACTTCTAAGCGTCTATGAGTCATTGCACATCGACTCGGCTCCACCTCCACAGAGGTGCGTTCGGTGCATGAGAAGGCTCTGCATGTGCCAATGAGTCACACTGCTGATTGTGGAAATGCCAGTCTCCTTGATCACTAATCTGCCTGCAAGTCCCAGTCAGTGGGGAAAGGGCAGGGGTGTAGATAATGTGAGTTCAAATCTTACCTACCTGTGAGTAGACAAGAGCAAGAGTTACCTCACACACCTGAAGCACCATAGTCATAGAGGAAAGAAAATAGTATCTCCGGGGCTGGGGAGATGGCTCCCTGGGTGAAGTGCTTGCCAGGCAAGCATGAAAACTATGTTCAATCCAAGCATGGTGGCACTCACTTATAACCCCATAGATGAGAGAAAGAGACAGAGGATCCTTGTGCATCACTGGCCAGACAGCCTAGCTTCGTTGGAAAGTTCCAGTCCAAAATAACCATAAAGAAACACCTTTTGGTGCCACATCACCTTTTGATGCTGAGTGGCATGCTGACAGCTGGGTCCTGCAGCAGAGTTGCTACTGTTCTTGGGTCAAACAAAGCATCTCATGGACGTGACCTTCTTAGCTTTTCCGTCCCTATTCAGAGTTTAGGGACAGGTAACATGTTCTCATTTCTCCCAGGACTTGCATAAAATTATGCCCTGCATGAAAGATCCCTCCCTCATGTTCATTAGTCAAAGTAGATACACAGCAAAATGGAGGAAGTGCTGGCTCACATTTCCAACACACAGAAACTGTGAATCTCAGCTGAGAGCAAGAAAATGTCGTGTTGCAGTCACAAGGCATCAAAAGCTCCATTTTTGGTAATTGGAGAGAGAACTTCAGTGGTTAAGAGCACCAGCTCCTCTTTCATAGGGTCAGGTTTGATTCCCAGCACCCACTTGGCAACTCACAACACCAGTCTCAGGGAATCCAATACTGTCTTCTGGTCTCCACAGGACTAGCCATGCACATAGTGCATACATGTAAGCAAACCTCCCACTTTCTAAACATGTCCAGAGAAGCTTGATCAGTGTAGGGAATCCAAGTCTTTCCTCAAGATTCTGTTGCTGAGGCTGAGTAGCTCAGATGGTAGAGTGCTTGCTTAACATACATGAAGCCCTGGGTTCTAGCCCCAGTACTACATGAACCAAGTGTGGTACTACATGCCTGTAATTCCAGCACTCAAGAGATGGAGGCAGAATAACATGAAATTCAAGGTCAACCTCAGCTATACAGTGAGTTGAAGACCAGCCTGGGACACTTGAGACCCTGTCTTAGGAAGAGAAGGAAGGGGAGAAGGGGAGGGGGGACGAGGGAGACAAGAGGGATGAAGAGGAGGAGAAAAGGAAAATGGAAATGAATTTGAAAATTAAAAGGTTATGTTCCTATTTCCCTCAACTGTGATCGTGCACGGGTGAGTCTGATTTTAATCCCCCCTTGTTTCTGTCTTCTTTACAACTAGGTCTTACAGTTTGTGTGTGTGAGAGAGGAATAACTTCCAAGAAGATTCAAACAACACTTGCAAGTAGCAAATTGAAGTTAGGGATACTTTAAAAAGAACAAAGACAGGGCTGAGAAGATGACTTGGCAGGCGAGAGCACATAGTACTCTTGGCAAAGGCCCACAGGTTGTGTTCCCAGCACCCACATCAGTTGGCTCACAACAGCCAGCAACTCCAGCTCCAAGAGACCCAGCGCCCTCCTCTGCCTTCTGTGGGGCATCTGCACTCATGTTCCTATACCCCCACATACAGACACACACATACAAAGTTTAGAAGATATCTTTTAAAAAAGAAAGAAAAAGACAAGAATTTATCCCGTACATATGTAGCAGATGTGCAGCTTGGTTTTCTTGCAGGAACCCCCAACAACTAGAGCAGGGGCTGTCCCTGACTCTAGTCTCCCTGTGGATCCTGTTCCCCTGACGGAGCTGCCTTGTCTGGCCTGAGTGGGAGAAGATGTGCCTAGTTCTACAGTGACTTGATGTGCCAGGGTGGTTGGTACCCAGGGGTTGGGAATGGGCTTTGTTTAGAGTGTGTGAGCTGCCCAGCCTGTATCCTAAGACAGACTCAGGTCCTCAACACCCTGACTAATCACTGAACGTCTCTCCATCCCTCACATATGACTTTCGCCAAAACTATAAGGTGAAGAAAACACAACATGAAAAAGAAAAAGTAAATATCATAACCAAGCTTGAGTATGGCAAAGATTTTAGCCAGAGCCACCAGGAGTTAAGATAATTTTGATTAAAAAGTTAAAGGAAAAGGTGAACAACAGGCCAGAACAGATGTTAATGCAAGCAGGAGAGATGGGGCTTTCAAGGGAGAGTGGAACAGAAATGCTTGAACCCAGAAGCACACAAACAAAAATAAAAGACGCTTTCAGTAGGCTTGCTGGCATACAAAAGACAGCCGAGGAAACATTCATGAGCCTGGATCAGTGTCAGCAGTAACACCCCAAGTTGAAATGCAAAGAGAAAAAGAAAAGAAAAAGATGGCTCAGAATATTAACTATGACACAACTGCAAACACTACAGCATACACATGGGAACACTGAAGAGAAAGGAGGAAAGGAACAGAAGGGAATATCTGAAGCAGTAATGGCTGAACATTTTCCAAAATGAACAATTAACTCCAGACCACAGCACCAGGCAGCTTAGAGAACACAAAGCAGCATAAATACCGCCCCACCCCTGGGGGCAGAGGACCTAAAGCTTAAATGTATCATATTCAAACTTCTGAAAACATCAAGACACGAAGAAAAACCTTGAAAGAAGCTATACGAGAAAAAATATGGAGTAAAATATTTAAAGTATTGTAAGAAAAATCACCTAGAACCTTAGGTCTAGTAAAAAACTATTAAAAGCTGCTTTCTCAGACAAACACAGAAGAAACGCATCTTCAGGAGAACTGCCTTTCATAAAAGAGAGCTGCCCACAGGTAGGAATGCAATGATCTGAAAACTTACAGAGACCTGAAGATATTGCTTAATGATGAAGGGCACTTGGGGTGGTTTTGTTTTGTTTTTCTGCCATTTCCTTCCCAGGACCTGGGTTCAATTCCCAGCACCCAAATGGCAGTTTACAACTGTCAGTTACTCCAGTTTCAAGGGATCCAATGCCCTTCAAAGGTACCAGGCGCACACATTGTACACATACTTATTTACAGGCCTAACTCTCATACACATAAAATAAATTTTAAATACAAGAAATTCTCTGCACGTAAAGAAAGAGTACTAGAGAAGGGGTAAATGCAGGTAAATAAAATCTTTTATTTTGCTTATCTATGGAGCTAATGGACCAAGGAAATTAGCAACAGTGGTGATATAAGGGGTGAGAGATGGAAACAAGTAATTCTGTGTGGATAATGTACTTGTACTAACTGTGAAATGGCGTGATGTTATTTGAAAGTAAATTTGCAGTGTATATTGTAGTTTCAAAGGCAATCACTTATTTTTAATTGTCTTTATTAGCATATGTTAGTTGCCTAATAATGGGTTTCATCATGACATTGTCACGCATATCTAATCTATTTTGACCACGTATGTGTCCCATTATCTCCTTTTGGCCCCTCCTGTTCTTACTGGTTCCCACCTCTTCTCAGCTACTGTCTAACTGAATGCCAAATTAAAATTTAAAAAGTAGCCAAGCATAACGGCACATGCCCTTTTAATCCCAGCACCTGGGAGGCAGTGAAAAGTGGACGAATTTAGGGCTAGCCTGACCTACATGGTGAGTTCTAGGCTAGCAGAAGCCATATAGTGAGAGTGTGTCTCAAAACAAACAGACAAAAAAAAATTCTTTTAGTAGCTTAAAAGTAAAAAGATGACAGAGAGATAGCTCCAGCCCCAGGGCATCTGAAATCCCTCTCCGGCCTCTGCGGGCACTGCACCACACATGATGCACAGACATATATGAGGGCAAAACACCTGTGCACACACAAAAAAAATATATCACTGAATGAATGATTTTTAAAAGACCTTAGAACAAGCACTGGGGTGGTCAGCAGGGGATGGATTTAAAACATGATATCTGCTTACAGAATATAGACTGCCAGTTTCTCAAAAGAAAAACACCAAATTAGTATTTAATCCAGCTCTCCCACTTCAAGGTTTATTACCCCAAACTGAATAAAATAAAGGCAGAAACCCTAATTCTTCTGTAATATAGTTCATAGCATTGTTCGTAATTGTCTTGAAGTAGAAACAGCCCAGATGCCTGCTCATGAATGAGGAGAAACAAAACGGGGCACATATGTACAGCGAGACATTATTCAAACTTAAAAAAGAATCTGATGTGTGCTGTATTATCTAGAGTTTCTACTGCTGTGAGAAGACATTGTGACCAGGGCAACTTAGAGAAGGAAAAAGAAATGGGTTTATGGTTTCAGAGGGTTAGAGTTCACAATGGTAGAGCAAGGACACAGTAACAGGAGTATCTGAGAGCTCGCCTTTCAAAACTGCAAGCTGGCCAGAAAGCAGAGAGATACAGACAGGGTCTCAAGGGCAAGATCTACCTCTGGAGGCACTGGGTCAGTAGCCCACTCCCCCATCAACCTGATGTTCCACTGAGCTACAGATGAATAATGGGTTAATCCACTGATAAAGTTAGTACCTTTGAGATTCAATCACCTCTCAGATCCCACCAGCTAATTAAGCCTATCACACATGAGCTCCTGGGGGACTTTGAGATTCAAATCAAAGACCTCTCTTGGAGTACAGCAGCCCAACAATTGTACACACAGTATCTTTCTTGAGTGTTAATGTTACCTTATTCCATTTTCACCCGTGTGTGTGTGTGTGTGTGTGTATGTGTGTGTGTGTGTGTGTAAGCCACAGGATGTCCTTTCCTTTACAGTTTTGATTAAGATAGGATCTCTCGTTGGCCCAGAGCTTTACTAAGCACACCAGGTTAGCTGTTCCCGCTAGCATTCAGGGATCACCTGTTTCTGCTCCCCCAATGCTAGGATTACATGTAGATCACCACACTCAGCTTTTCATGTGAGTTCTGGGAATCGAACTCAGATCCTTAAGTGCTTTACCAGCTGAACTATCTCTCCAGTGCCTCAAATCTGAGATCTTTACCTTTCAATCTAAAATAAATGGCAGATACCAGCTCTCCAAGTCAAAGAGTTCATTAGGGAATAGCAGGAACTTGGGGGCTATGCAGAACTACAGATGCATCAATTGCCAGGGCAAGAGAAATGTTTAAATACAGAAGAGAGGAGTTTTGTAACAAAGCGAACATTGATTACAGAGGCTTACCACAGGAGCTGATGTCAGTCCCTGAAAGAGACATGTGTCAGTCAAGAAGAAGCCTTGTGAGTTAGCTACCTTTGTGTGACTCATGCAGTGAGCTGTGCACTTAGGAAATATTTCCTTTGTTTTTGTTTGGTACATGCATACTGCAAGAATGCGTGCTCTCCTGACTGCGGGTATGTGTGTGTACATGAGTTTGTGTGAATGTGCAGGCAAGGCGACAGCCCTGGTTATCATTCCTCGGGTGCTACCCACTTTTTAAAAAATATTTATTTTTATTTTATGCATACTAATGCCTGCGTGTATGTTTGTGTATCACATGTGTGCAGTATCAACAAGTACCAAAGAGGAAGTGGAATCCCCTGGAACTAGAGTTATAGACAGTTGTGAGCAGCATGTGAGTGCTCAGAACCCAACATGGGCTCTCTACAAGAGCATCACATGTGCTCTTAACTGTTGAGTCATCTCTCTAGCACCCCGTTTTTTCAAGGGGTAGGCAGACGGTGTCTCTTACTGGCCTGAAATCCATCAGGTAGGCTAACTAGACTGTCTGGCCAGTGGGCCCCAGGGGTTCATACATCTCTAGTTTTTATGCACTGGAATGATAAGCATGGACCCCATTCTTATTTTTTTACATAGGTTCTGGGGATCCATCTCAGATCCCCATGCCTGCAAGGCAAGCATTCCGTGGTTTGAGCTACTTCCTCAGCCCCGGATCCATTTGATCAGGGTCAGACTGTGGCATCTCTATTCAGTACATTTGGTACTGACAGCTTTCGCAAGACTAGGAAGTTTGGCTCCCGCTTTCCCCTGCTCCACATTCTCCTGCATCATTCATTCTGCCTGAAGACTATTTTCTGCCTTTCGATGTGAGAGCTGTGTGGATGGGTGGGTGGCTGACATGGTACATCATACAACAGAATAAAAGTCTCTTTAGCTTTACTTTTTCAAAGCCTGTGTCCTTGTGGGAGTATCGAGGAGGCGGGACATATGGAAGGCAGCTGACTACCTCTACTTAATGCCTACTAATAAAAACCAAAAAAGGAAAAACAATCCTTAGACTGGAGGGGGGAAAAGAGATAAGGACATGCAGAAAAATGGAATGAACACATCTGTATGGATTCAGACATAGAAAAATGAAATGTTTTACACACATATAAATGAACCAAGCCCCTAAGCTTGGTAACAACAGAATAAACCATGATTTTGCCAACTCATTCACTTACTTTAGGATTCTTTTTTTAAATTTTTTTCCCTTTTGAGTAAACACCTGAGTTTTTTAGGGTTTGTTTCTTAATATTTATGTTCTTGAAAATGGTAGACATTATAAAAACCTGATTATTTGTGTGAGAGAAAAAGGCACCTACTATAGACCAATCCCTCCCCCCCCCCATCCCCAATGGCTTGGGTCTTTGCTGGCATTTCCTGTAGTCTGTCCTACCAGGTGAAGGGTGCATGCACCTCTGGTAATAACTTACAATGGTTGGCAACTTGACAGGATCTAGAATCACCAAAGAGACAAGCCTTCATCTGAGCTGGCCTACTGTGTTCCCCAGACAGCGATTCTGACCTCTGACTTCTATCTGTGGCTGTCTCCTCCCGAGAGTCTCATGGTCTTTTCCATTCTGAGAGCCGGTGAGGGGGTGAGACTCATGTATAGCAAGCTGTTCTAGAGTGACTAGGAATGATACAAACACACTTCGTCTGCCAGTAGCCAATGCCACAGTCACAATTATCACAGAGGATATAAGAAAATACTCTTAACTGTACAGCCAGAAGAGGATCTCAAAGATGCTGGTGAGCATTCCAGACAATTGTCATGGCCCATCCTTGGCAATTAATGTGAATTATCTCAACAGGATTTTGAGTCACCATGTGTGGGCAAGTCAGTGGTGATTTCTGGACTGGGTTACCTGAGCTGAGAGGACCCACCCTAAATGTTAAGTATGTAGCATTGACCCATGAGCTAGGGTCTCAGAATAAGTACAAAGAAAGTTAGCTGATCACCTGCATTCATGGATCTCTGCTTCCTGACTGTGCACCCAGTGTAACCAGTTACCCTAGGCTCCTACTCCCATGCCTTCCCCACCTTCAGACAAGTCAAGGTGGCAAACACCTATTGGCCTATCTGCCATGGATTTGGGACCACACACATTTTCTAGGGAGCCAGATTTGCTATCTGATGGTTATGAGAGACGGATGTACAGCGTGCAAATCAGAACAAAAGAATGTAGCAACTACTGCATACAGCATCCTAGACTCACCACAGGTGAATAAAACCCAGTGCTTCCATCTGGTAGAGGTAAGAGCATTATTAGGGGGCTGGAGAGATGGCTCAGTGGTTAAGAGCATTCAGTGCTCTTCCAGAGGTCCTGAGTTCAATTCCCAGCAACCACATGGTGGCTCACAACCATTTTTAATAGGATGCAATGCCCTCTGCTGGTGTGTCTGAAGACAGTGACAGTGTACTCATATACTTAAAATAAATACATGTTAAAAAAAAAAAAAAAAAAGCGTGCACCACCATCGCCTGGCTTTTAAAAAAGCAAAGAAAAGAAAGTTACTATGGAGGAGGTGACAGCAGAAATGGGGCTCAACTCATGAGTGGGACATCTCCAGAGCTGGGCACTTTAGATGTCAGAGGCAGCTGAGAAAAGAAATCACAGCGTGAAGTAAATTAGTCAGATGCAGCTACTGTGTGAGCTCCTAGGAGGTGGTGGGCCATGTGGGAAGGCTCAGGAACCCTTAGCCTATCATATCTGGTTTCTGGTTGCTCTTACAGCCATCTGCAAAGCCCAGATTCCTCCCAGAAGCAGTCCTTATCAACTTTTTCTGCACACACTCATTCATCCAGGGTCAGGCGAAATGTGTAATTAATCTTAAGAAACCTAGCACACCATCCAGCACCTCCCTTGAAGAAGTGCCCTGAGATGTCACAGCTGATGACTTCACTTATGTACTGCTAAATATCACGGGTCCTGTCAAACAACTGGAAACTTTGCTCACCTCCTGTTACCCCCAAGAAGCTGGTTAATGGTTAGTTTCTAATTGCTGCCTCAAGCTGACTGGTATGAGGCTCTCTGTGAGTCAGAGCTCTGACATTCCAGGAGGTCACTGGAGAGACACTCCCCCAACTCCAAACGTGACCCTAGGCATGCAGGCCAGCAAGCAAAGGGAAAGAGAGCTTTCCTCCCTTCCAACCAATCTTTTGGGGGAAATGAACTAGAGTCCTATTGCCAAAATAGAGTACTAGGAAAAAGGAAAAAATAAACTCTGCTGAGCCCATTGTTTAAAAACAGATGCCATTCTCCAAGACTGATAGAAACACCCAGGAATGGCTGTGCAGAAAAGGACATTTCAGTCCTTCTAAATTTTCAATATTTTGAAATGCAAACATCATCTTGCATATGCATGCATTCACAACAGTATAACATTAAGCTAGAATTATTATTTTTACAAGAAGGCAGATCGTAAGGTTAAATTTGGGCTGGGGATGTATATAGCTTTTTATAGGACTGTTTAGTAGTGTAAGATACTTGTCTGTTGCACACAAGCTCTGAGTTGGATCCCCAGCACTACCTAACCCTGGGATAATGGTGAGTGCCTGTGATCTCAGCATCTGGGGGATGAAGGCAAGAAGGTCAGAAGTTCAAGGTCACCCTTGCAACACAGTGAGTATGAGGCCAGCCTGGGTTATGTGAGACTTTGTCTCAAAAAAAAAAAAAAAATAAGGAGAGAGAAAGTGAAAAATAAATGGTAGGCGTTTGCATAGACATGATTACAAAATTCAAATACACATAAATACAGGCTTTACAATGGTGTATATACCTTCATTTAAAGGGGGGAAGTACTTCGGAATAAAAGCAATAGGGGCTGGAGAGATGGCTCGTGGATAACATGCTTGCTGTGCACATGAGAACCTGAGTTCCCATCCCAACATCCACATCAAAACCTGGTGTGGTAGCTTTGCACTTCTGTCACCCCACCTGTGGAGGTGTGGGAGTGGGGGGGGGGAATTTTGGGAGACTTGCTGGCAAGCCAGTCTAACTCCAGGTTCAGTGAGAGATCCTGCCTTAAGAATTCAGATGGAGAACAACTGAAAAAGAAACAGGATGCCAACATCAGGCATACACACCACACTCATCCACACATACATGCGTAACCACATGTGTGCAACACCACACACAATCAAAATAAGCAAATTTGAAAAAAAGAATAAAAAGTTATTAGCTACCCTGTCATTATCATACTGGGCAGACCAGTGATCCATTAATAGCAATAATAACAAAAATTAATTACCAATGGCTAACAATAGGCTGCATGGAGAGCTTCGCATGCTAACTCTTTTAATTCACACCACAGACCTTGAACAGGAATTTTGCTACTCACTTCATTTGACTGGTACAGAACTTTCCAGAACCGGCCTGTCTTGGATCTCTCAGATAAAGTTGGACCTCCGGTTCAAATCTGCACGATTTATGAAATTGATTTTAACGCTGGCATTTTACCATCCCCCGAAACAGTGTCTTGCATTCACTCACCCAAACCTCTCCTCTATAGCTTTGTGAAAACTCTATTCTAAGCACTTGGAGGACAGAATGCTCTCTGCCCTCAGCAGACCTTTGGTCTGCAGGTCAATATCGACATTATCTTTTAAATTGCCAGGTAGATAACAATTCTATTCATAATTAGCTTCAAACTGGAATCCACCCAAATGTTCCTTGTAGGCTAAGTGATTAAAATAAACTGGCATGTGCTTAGGGATGCCTCCTACCCACCAGCTTAAATAAACAAAACAAAACAAAAAACTACAAAGATGTGCAACAACTTGGATGGATCTCCAAAGGAAGGCTGCTCTTACTTTGTCCTCTTAAGGTGTCATAGTGTGTGGTGCCACTTACGAAATATTGTAGAGCTGGGAGCAAGTGGTGACTGCCAGGAGCTGGAGAGGGTGGGAGGCAGCCGCTTGGAGGAATCGTGAGTCTTACAGGGTATGGAAGCTCTGGGCTTCGGTCTAGAAGTTGCTGCAACAATCTCTACATGGTAAAGCTGCACGGAACTACACGTGCATACACCAGCACACATGCAGAATACATAGAAAGCGAAGTCAGTCTCCTAGTTGCAGGGGACCTGTTGCCTTCCTCTGGCCTGTGGATACTGCATACAGGTGTGTGTAGAAGGAAAGGGGGGTAGTCAGGGAGAGAGACAGAGACAGAGAGAGACACACAGTGAAAGAGAGGGAGGGAGAGAAAGAGACAGAGAGACACACAGAGACAAAGAAACAGAGAGGGAGAGAAGGAGGGAGGAAGACAGAGACAGAGAAAGACACACATACACACAGAGAAACAGAGAGACAGAGAGGGAGGCAGGAAGAGAGAGACACAGAGAGAGAGAGACAGAGAGACAGAGACAGAGAATGAATAACAACTGGAGACTGGAGAGATGGCTGAGTGGTTAAGAGCACTAATTCTTCTTCCAAATGACTCTGGTTCAAATCCCAGCCCCTACATGGCAGCTCACAACTGTCTGTAACTCCAGAGTCTGACACCCTCATACAGACACACATGCAGGCAAGATACCAATGTTCATTTAAAAAGTAAAAAATAGACAACCTGAAGTTATATTTTAAATTAATAATAATTATGTTAGTAGTCTTATTTATAAGAGGCCATTTAGCCCTGCCAATGGGTGCAGCTTCTCAGCTAAGGCTGTTGTCCTGAAAAAGCCAAGATTTCATCAGCAGAAAGTCAAGTGAGATGATCATAGGTGATGTGGACAGTTAGATGCTACCAGACTCTCAAATGTCAGGCCCGAAACATCAATTGTTTTCCCCCCAATGATGGGAAATGAAATCTGGGCCCTACACACATGCTAGGCAAGTGTTCTAGCACACAGTTACAGCTCCATCTTTGGGTTGGGGGTCAGAGGTTAGATGTTTGTTTTCATCTGGTTTGGAGGGTTTTGTCAGTGGTTAGACTAGCAGCTCACTGTGTAGTAGAGGATGGCTTAAACTCTTTGTAGACCAGGCTGTCCTTGAACTCCAGCCAAGATTAAAGGAACACACCTTCACACCTTGCCAGCCCTTGGTTTTTTGGGACAAGTCGTATTACCTTATCTCAGACTGCCCTGGAACTTGGCATGTAGCCCAGGCTGGCTTCAAAAACTTGATCCACTCACCCCTGCCTCTGGAGTGCTGGTTTAGAGGTGGACACCATTATGACCGGATAGCAATAGTCAATCATTTGTCCATTTGTTTAGCAATTTCTATTAAATACACCTTTTCTAAATTATGCCTTAGCTATACTTCCAACCCATGCATACAAGTAAGCAGCAACTCCTTCCATCCCTCTGCTATTTCTGTTTGAAGAATAATTCATTCCTTGTGTTTTGTTTGTTCATTTGTTTTCTTATGAAGCCCTGGCTGGCCTAGAACTAGCTAGGTGAGACAGGGTGGCCTTGAACTCACAGAGATCTGCCATCTCTGTCTCCCAAGTGCTGCAATTACAAATTTGCACTCCGAACTGGCCATTTGTGAGGTTACTTAAATAACATGCCACCCACAATCCTGATTGAAAGGCCAACACTGCAAAAAGCAAAGGTAGCATTTGTCCAGAGATGTTCTCTAAGCAATCAAAATTTTCTCTTGCTTTGGTCCTGTTCTCTCTCACTGGGCAACTGTTGGGTAGTTCTCTGGGTTGAGAAACTGGAATTTTATCTCTTAAAGGGACAGGATCCTTCCATGTGCATATAGAAAATATTTCTCTGTATGCTGATAAAATTCCCTCCATTCAAAGCACAGGATTCAAACTAAGGCTTCCTCCCCATCTAAGAGGAATGGGGGAGGGGAAGAGAGGAGGGGAAGGCTGTATGGCTGTTGGCATTCAAAGATGAGCTCATGGGAAAATTCCCAGAGACCAGCACCTGGGTGACCCTATGCAAGCAGAGCCCACTGATCTGAGTCACCGATGGGTGATCCATCACAAGGCATAGGATGGAGTTCCTGTGAGGGAACAGCAGCTACTTCCTGTCTGTAGTCAATCCAGGAAGGCTTGGCTGAGTCATGCAGCTGGCTGATTCAACTGCTTCTCACCACCACTCACTCCTCCTCTGACTCACAGGCAAGCTCTGCAGAGAAATCAGGAGCAGCAGGACACGCTGGTCCTGGTCCACAGGACCAAGGTCTTGTTGCTGTAACAACAGAGAATGCAGAGAAGAGGGTGGTGACAGCAAGACCCAGCCCTAGCTAGCATGAGGTCCCTAAAGCCCCAGATGAAAAGTTAGGGGGCCCTAGGCTAAACAAAACAAATGAAAACAAACAAACAAAAATAAACAAATAAAAAACTGACACCAGCCTCTCAGAGGAACCAACCCAGAAAGACTAATGACAGATCTCAAAAGGCTCTTAGACATCATGCAGTTTAAAGTGGGAGACAATTCTGTTTGCTTTCATGAACCTATGGCTTGTGCTTATGTGCTTGTAATTGTGAACATGGGCAGCATTCATTAGCACCATGTGTGCCTGTCACTTACAAGACCCTAACATGCTCAGGTCTCATTATGTTGGGGTCAGCAAGCTAAAATGTCACATGCCTTCTGCTTCACTCTGAAGTTACGGTTGTTGTTAGATCTTGCTACATCTTCTTGTTTAACGCATTACTAAAGTAGCACCCATCTTGCTACCTACAAATGTCTGCGTGTATTTGAGATCATTCTTTTCAATAAATGTCCTTTCCCTCTTAAACTAACATGCAATCCATTGTCCTTTATACAGTTTTCCTTTTTCTTTTGTGTGTGTATGTCTATGCATGCATGTGTCTATGCATGCATGTGCATGTGCGCATGCATAAATACCACTACTCCCAGCATTTTTAAATATGGACTCTAGGGCTCAACCTCAGGCCCTTAAGTTTGCAATGTAAGCACACTCTGGCTAAGCTCTCTCCCCTTTCCTATGTTATTTATTTAAATCCAAGATCAGAGGTTTGCAGCACCGCTTCCTTTTCCAACTGTGAGGAAGGATGTAGTCCCGACTTCTCCTTCTGGCCGGTAGATATTGTCTCCTATTTGCGTCTCTTTACACTGTCACAACATTTCTTGGTTTTTATTTGCAATGATTTGTTCCTAATTTTTCTCTGTAGGGAAGGATCAGCAGAAAACAGAGTTCTCTGCTTCTGCCATATGAGTTTTGGGGACCAAACTCAGGTTGTTAGACTTGGGGGCGAGTGAGTGCTTATATCTGCTAAAAAATATTTGTTTCTCTATTTTTTGTATGTGTCATACGTGTATGCACACATGTGTATTTGACTGCACACACCCATGTATAACTCAAAAGTTAAAGGAGGATACCGAGTGTCCTGTTCTATTTCTTTGTCTTATTCCATCACACTCTGTCTCTCACTTAACCTGGAACTGGACTGGTGGCCAACAACCCCAGCCATCCTTCCATTTCCCCTTTACCCCCATGCTGGGTTACACACACACACATCCTGCATTTCAGTTTGTGTTTTTTTAAAGACACAGCCATGTTGGGTTAAGGTCTAACTTAATGACTTCCATTTACATACCTTTACAAAGACCCCCATCTCCAAATAAGGTCTCCATTGGATTCCAAAGTGTTCCCCACAGGCTCATCTTTCGAACCCTTGTTCTCCAGAGGGCTGCAGTATATTACAAGGCCATGCAACCTTCAGTAGGTGGGAACTGACTGGTGGGTATAGGTCTCGAGGACTGTAATTCTGACCTAGCTTTCCTTCTGTTTGCCCGTCTGCTGCCATGTGAACAACCCTCTACCTCCTGCTCCCACTGCCAGAGATGGAGCCTGTGTGCCTTGCCTTCTGCCATGATGGATTGAAATCCCTCTGAAGTGTGAGACAAAATAAGCTTTCCCCTATCGTTCCTGTTAGGAACTGTCATCACAACGGCATCAAAGATAATCATACAGCCCGTGGTGGTGTATGCTTTTCATCCTACCACTCAGAAAGCAGAGCGTGCTGAAGCTCTGTGAGTTTGAAGCCAGTCTGGTCTACAGATCAAGTTCCAGGATAGCCAGGGCTACATAGAGAAATACTATCTCAGGGAAAAAAAAGTTATACAATAACTTGTCAACTATGTGTTGGCAGGGGTACTTTAGAGAGCAGAGAATGGGTCCCCATGTACAGACATTCCCAGAAACCTGTAAGGCCAGGGAAAATGGGAACACAGACTTTTTCAACACGGGAAACCAGGCCTTGGCCCCAGAAGAGGATCAGAAAAAACTTTTGGTCCCCTTTTTAAAAATTAGCTCTGGTTGGCAGCTGATCAATCTGTCTTCTCTCTCTCTCTCTCTCTCTCTCTCTCTCTCTCTCTCTCTCTCTCTCTGTGTGTGTGTGTGTGTGTGTGTGTGTGTGTGTGTGTGTTGGGATAGTACACTTGCATGTGTGTGCATATGCCTGTAGAGTCCAGAGAACAAAGTTAGGTGTCTGTAGTGGTTTGAAAAAGAATGGCCTCCATAGGCTCATATATTTGATTTAATCAGGTAATACTACTTGAGAAGGATTAGGAGGTATGCCCTTTTTGGAGGAAGTGTGTCACTGGGGGGTGGGCTTTGTGGTTTCAATAGCCCAAGCCAGGCCCTGTGTCTCTCTCTCCCTGATGCCTGCAGATCTGGATGTAGACCTCTCAGCTACTTCTCCAGCACCGTGTCTGCCTCATGCCTCCATATTTCCTGCCATAACGATAATGAACTAAACCTCTGAACTGTGAGCCCAAAGTAAATCTTTCTCTTCACAGAAATAGAACACTGACTAAGACAATGTCATTCCTCAAAATCTGTCCAACTTGTTCCTTGACACAGGGTATCTCAGTGGTCTGGAGCTCACCCATTAGACAAAGCCTGCGAGCCTTGGGGACCTTCCCGTAACCATCTCTCAGCACTGAGATTACAAGTGTGTGTAAGTGGGCCTTGTAAGTGGGTGCTGGAGATGAGTCTTGGGTCCTCAAGTTCTGCTGTAAGCACTTTACCAACTGAGGTACCTTCCTAGCCTTCATTATTACAGTCATTATAGTCATCTATACATCTATACCTTACATATAATGTGGCAGGAACAGGGACACCATAAACCTAACAGTGGTCACACACACACACACAGAGACACACACGAAGCCTTCAGTCTTGTCTTTCCCTGTTCCACTGAAGACATAAGTATATTAAAAAGATGAACACATTTTCTTATTCTGTATTTTACTGAGATTCTGTCTGATCAAACTTGACCTCAGGCTTAGTCTCCAGATCTAAAATCCCATCTCCTCCACATGACCTGCTGCTCACTAAAGGACTGATATGAAATCTTTCCACACAGCCAGTGGCGTGCACAGGCTAAGACACAAGTCAGGGGGAAAGGAACCCAAGCAGAGAGCTCTGCAGGCCAAGAAGGCCTATGTCAATGGACTGGCTGTGACCCATAAATCTGACATGTTCTTTGGGGTTCAGTTAACCTTGGTGTCCCAATATAACGATGAGCTGCTCATAATGCCAGACTCCACCAGAGAGCCAAAGGAAGGGAGAAGAGAGACTCATTTCTGCAAGTCTCATAGTGACACGAGGAACACTTATCTCCGCACCTGCTTCTACTGGCCAGTCGCCAAATCAGATCGGTTGTAGCTGCCCGGTCCACTCATTGAGGGCTCTTTGTACCTCTTCACGGTGCACTGACCTCTGAGGTTCACGGCTTCACATCTGTCTTCTCTGCTGGATCACAACCTATGTGAGGCCAGGGACTCTTGACTATGCTGTATCTTCAGTTCTACAGATTCCTACCTGTTAGAGAGACTAGGAAAGAAAGAAAGAAAGAAAGAAAGAAAGAAAGAAAGAAAGAAAGAAAGAAAGAAAGAAAGAAATTCCTCCCATGCTTCCACGCCCACCTCTGTGATATTTTCCTTTTATAATCCCTTCCTTCCCCTTAAGCCTGCCATCGTCTGCTTGAACTTCCCTTTAAATATATACATGCATGTCTAAAGTGTGGGAGCAGAGAACACACAACAGCTGCCTTATAGACATCCATGGGCAACACTGTCAAGCCACGCCCACTCCGCACCCACTAGAGAAGGCCTTGGGGCTATTTGGAGTAATAGTATTCCAGTGACCTTTATTGAGCATTCTTTTTTTTTTTTTAATTAAAGGTTTTATATTCACTGACTCATTTAATATGAACAATAACCTTTTTTAGAGAGTCTGGGCTTAGGAAGCTGAACATCTCGTTCAAGGTCACACAGTTAGAGGAGACTGAACCAGGAGTGGAGCTCAAATACATCTGAATGAGCTATTGTGCTTAAACAGCTCATTGTCCTACCTGCTTGGAAAAGGCTGAAAGAACTCTTGGCTTCCCATTCTTTCTTCAAGCACAGTGAGCACACAGGCTATTCACCCACCCTGCTATTCAGCAACCACAGCTGACATCTGACGTCTGATGTCTGACGTCTGACTTCTCACCTCTTGGCTTCCATTGCTCCCAGAAATATGCCTTCAGAGTCTTTCGGTGGCTAAGGGAACAGAGTCCAAGCTCTGCTGACTACAGATTGCCCTAAGCACCAGGAAATAAGTGAGCATGCAAATGCTTTTCCAGCCCTCCACCTCACCTTATCTGAGATGCAAGAAACAGAGCTGACCCTTGGTTTGGACGGTTCAGATGCTCGTTGGCACGGGTGTTTCTAAAGGGCCCAGACACACTTTCTCTTGGCACTTGGAACTAGCTTCCAGACGGGAGAAGTGGATGCATGCTAATTACTTTCAGCCAAGTACATTTGAAGATCATCTCCCCACCCCCACAACCTCAATCATCTGTTACAGAACAGAATTCAACTTTCTCTGAGCCTAGAAAAATAGCTAATAGATGGTAAAATATAGTTAGGGCAAAATCAATTAAGTTTTTTTTTCTACTTTTATTGATCTGACAATTTTTTGTTAGATATTTACTACCCCCGGCTGGATGCTCAAGAGCGAGGGGTCACAGTGAGCTTAGCTTTTCCCTTGATGAGTTCAAGCCTAGTGGGAGAATGGGAAAGGATCAAATGCTTTTACCAATGATGGCGCAATCACAACCCTGAGACTCCTACAAGACATGGGAGAGAAGAGTCCAATGAATGCGCTCACATTGTAATGTAGTGAATGTAGTCATAAGGTTGAGAAGCCCCTCCTAATGCCATGACAGTGAATGTATCAGGACCACGTGTCGTGGGTAGAGAGGAAGTGAGGATGCTTGTCAGACATAGGTACACCAAGTACAACCATGTTACAAGCGATGGCAAGAAGTGGGCAAAAGGAAATCCACACAGACCAGAAATGCCAACATATGCCTTGTAATCCCAGAACTTGGGAAGCAGAGGCAGAAACAGAGACATAAATCTGAACCCACTCTCAAGAAGAAAGAAGGAGAGAGAAAGAGAGAGAGGGAGAGAGAGAGAGAGAGAGAGAAAGGAGGGAGAAAGGAAGGAAGGAAGGAAGGAAGGAAGGAAGGAAGGAAGGAAGGAAGGAAGGGAGAGTCCCTATACCTGTGAGTTGAGACCGGGAGGCAGGTGAGGGCCAGACTCCCTCCTCCCAAGGTATGAAGAACTGAGCTTATGGAGTTTATCAAGAAACCCAAGAACAATAGAAAGCCACCAAAGG
The DNA here is from genome assembly GCA_030674055.1 of Rhabdomys pumilio. NCBI lineage: Eukaryota > Metazoa > Chordata > Mammalia > Rodentia > Muridae > Rhabdomys > Rhabdomys pumilio. The sequence goes on along the minus strand of JANHMN010000027.1, from coordinate 9,380,954 downwards.
CTTTAAACACTGTGCTGAAACACTATCTCAAAAACCTTACTCCAGTTTCACACAAGTGTTTAAGTAGCTAACTATACTTTTCATGAGAAACAGGAAGTAAGCAGTACCCTTCCCACCTACTGAGAAGCAACTTGTCCCGGTTCAAAACACCAGGGAGACAACACAGGCTTTTTAAAAGCAGGCTCCTGAGTTCAATCATTGTGGTGTGGTTGTATGGGAGAGTCTCTCTGTTGATGGGAAATTTACACCGAAATACTAAAAGGTAAAGTGAGCTGATCTATGCAATCTTCTCTCAGTTAGTTAAGGAAAAATAGACACTTGGAAATAATATACACACATGGATAAGGTAAAAAGCATAAAATGTAACCAACAGGACAGGGAATATTCTTTCTTTATATACATAGAGTATTTTGGGTCAAGGAAGAAAGGGCTTCAACATACTATTTCACTCTTCTTTAAGGTTGAAATTGTTTCATGTTAAAAATAAAATGCATACAGCTGGAGAGATGGCTGAGCAGTTGAGAGTACTTTTGCTCTCAAAAAGACCTCATGTTCAGCTGGACCCCAGCACCTCCACAATGCTCACAACCATCTGTAACTCCGGTTACAGAGGATATCATGATGACCTCTTCTGGCCTCTGCAGGCATTGCACACACACAACAGACATACATGCAGGCAAAACACCCATACACATAAGAAAAAAAAATTAACAAATATTGAAAAAAAAAAAGACATAAAAGGCAACCTGTGGTAAAGTATATATAAGATCTGCAAACAGAGGATAAGCAGCAAAAGAAATTACAAAAAGCTAAAGAAAAGACACATTCACGGACTGAAAATGCAATATTATGACATTTTTATTTCTTCCCAAAGGTTGATAGAGTTAATAACAGCTAAGTAAAAGCACTTGTAAGATTTTAATGGAAGTTGGAGATTACTTATAATATAGAAGAAAACACATGGACCAAAAACAATTGATACTATCTTGAGTAAGATAAAAGAGAATGATTTGCTCTACCGGACAATGAATTTATTCTAACACAAAGTCAATTGAGGTAGCATAGCGTTTGGAGCAAGCTTAAACATGTAAATCAATGGAGCATAATAAGAAACACAGAAACAGAGCTTCTAGCTAATAACAAGGACAGTGCTGGAGATCTAGAAGGAAGGACAATCTTCCATAAAGTTGTACCTCCTTTGCTGTGGTTCTAGAGCTGGGGCTCTTAAATTATCCCATGATAGTTTAGTCCCCACTATGTTCTGTAGTGTGGGTAGCTGGAAAGAGACTGGAAGATGAGAAAAGTCAAAAAGACTCTAGTTTCCTGATTTTGCTTATTCTGTAAGAATCTCCTAAGCAACTGCCTGCACCGTTATCATCACAGTCCCTCAGAACTGTGAGCACCAGTTAGACAGTACCTAGTAGCAGGTGAAGGGGAAAAAGCATATGAGGACTGGAGAGATGGCTCAGCAGTTGAGAGCACTCTTGCAGAGGACCCAGGTTCAATTCCCAACACCCACATGGCAGCTTATACCACCTGTGACTCTTGTTCCAAGGGATCTGGCACCTTCTTCTGACCTCCTTGGACACCAGACACAACTGTGGCAAACTGACATACATGCAAGCAAAACATTCAGACATAAAAAATAATTTACAAAAATAAAAAGAATATAATACATAGGCTTATATATGGTAGATGTGTGTATGAATAGATATGGGATGGGTGGGTAAATGTGTGGATGAATATAGGTTAAATAGATGATTAATTAAAATTAGTGGACAAATGAGTGATATAAGATGAATAGGCAGTTGGATAATATAGTATTTATTGAGGGCATGAAATAAGAGTTTATATGGTGCAAATATTTCAGTCAGACTATTGCAGACTTATCTGCCATTTGACTTTCTTTGCCCAGATTAGCTTTGCCCATAAAGCTAATATGAGACTTTATTTCCAGCCCTATATTAGCAAGGAAGTTGGAGACCATTGTTTTGCAGACCTTTCCATGTTCTTTTCTAGTTGATTATAGAGTAGAAAAAAATTCATCACTAATATCTAAACTCAAGTAAAAGTAAGAAGAGAACTTTATTTCACCTAAAAATGTAATGCCCCAACATGTGTACCAATTCCTACTTTGGACAAAACATGAAAGTACATTTTCCAACCAGACAGTCCCTATGGAGAACAGAGGATAAACTAACAGACATCTGACAGTTATTCTTCAAGCAGGAAGAGGAAGCCCTAGACTAAGAGCATGTTTTCCTAAAGTAGCCTAAAATGACAACCAGTCATCCAGAATGGAGACTGGCAAAGCCACAATCTCCCGTCTGGTATTATACCTAATTGCAGACTTCAACGTTTTGTTCATTCAAAGAAAACATCATTAAGTTCACCAAGCACTTCCTATGGTCCACACACCATGGCTTGTCTAGTTTTTAGGACCAGCAGCGAAGAAGTATATCAGCTGCACGGACGTATTGTTCCATCAACAACAGGGACTACGTGCATTGCTTTACCCTTCCTCCCATTTATAAAGTGAAATCTGCATGTCTCTGCACCTTAGCTCTTATTCCCAAACCTTAACCCCTCCTGGATAACAGAATTACTATTAGGGTCTGTTTCCTTTAAGATTTTTTTTTAACATCACACCATCACAGATACACATTACTCATTTTAAAAACAAAATAAGATCAAACTCAGTAAGACGCTTACTTTTGATCATAAAGAACTCTTCCCAGGGCTAGGGAGATGGCTCCATGGGTAAAGGACTTGTTACATAAGTGTGAGAGAGCCCTGGTAACCACAGAAAGTCTAGATGTGACAGTACAGGCCTGTGTGAGGCAGAGACAAGTGGAGTACTTAAGATCATTGTCCAGCCTGGCTTGCTGAAATGACAAGTTCCAAGTTCACTGAGAAACCCTGTCTATAAATAAATAAATAAATAAATAAATAAATAAATAAGGCAGAAAAGTAATTGAAAAAGACATCTTAATATCAACCTCTGGTTTCCACATGCACAGGCAGACACAGACACAGACACAGACACAGACACAGACACAGACACAGACACAGACACAGACACAGACACAGACACAGACATAGACACAGACACAGATACAGACTCTCTCTCTCTCTCTCTCTCTCTCTCTCTCTCTCTCATCATTCTCAGAGCCTTCATTCACTCGTTTTTATGTTTACATAGTAAGAAATTCTGTCCTTTCCCCTCCACCCTTCCATCGTTTCAATGTGTCCTTCTCAGCTGTGTCTGCCCACAGCTCTTTCAAGACCTGTTCTTGGGCCTCTGGACCCATTATTTTGAAAGCACCAAGATCTGGGAGTGCCTGACAGATTAGGAAACCCAGCTCCTGGTCTCTAGTTAACACAGCTTTTACTCCACATCCTCCAAAGGGATCAGGTAGATGCCAAGGCTTTATCTGAACAACACACCCTGGCTTGCTTCTTCTGCCTTCATGTTCTGCATCCGTAAGCCTTTACTAGGTTATCCTAGGAACTCTTTCATAATAATCATGTACGTAGAAATTCTCACAGCAGGTATGTCTTGGGAGATGACCCAAGATGTGCACTATTCCATTGTACAGAATGTACTGGACATGCCATGATGTACCGAGCTGGTATCCTGTGAATGATTTGTCCCCATGTTTCTGACTTTTCCTGTCCTGGAGCATGCTGGGCACACATCTGCACATGGTCATATAAAAAGAAGTCCTTAATTGCATCCCATGTTGGCCATTCTAAGAGTTGTATGGCCAAATTATGTCTGGCTTTCTGCTGTCATAGTTTCAAAATAAAAATGTAAACATGGCTGACAGGAAGGCACTACCTTTATTAGCTATGGCGAAGATAAATGACTCAGTGTGCTTTGTTTATTTTTCCTGGAGTGAAGATCAAAAAGTCCAGCCCACACAACTTCCCGAACCACCCCATCTCAGATTCCTAGGTAATCAATGGTTATCACACACTCTAGACTCAACAGACCAGATCCTGCTGGGGTGGGTTGGGATGTATGTACATATGCACATGTGTGGAATCCAGAGGACAGCTCCAAGTGTCTTTCCTAGGACACCATCAGTTGTGTGCCTTTTTGTTGAATCTATGACAGGACTTCTCAGTGACATAGGGTTCACCAACTAAGCTAGGCTAGTTACCTAGTGAGCCCCAGAGCAGAGATTGGCTGTCTCTTCCCCAAGGGTTGGGATTATAGGCACACAGAGAACTCAGGCATCATGCTTGCCGGCAAGCATTCGACAATATAGCCATCTCCAAGACCCTGCAAAGGCTTAGTGTTTATTTTTGAAATGAGGAATGGAGACATGTAGCAATCAACTGAGAAAGGTTTCTCTTTGTTTCTTGCCACCAGGCTTCCTGCATGTGGGTCTCTTTGCACAGAATCTAATGCAATAAATGGACCTTGTACTACCTTCCTTATGGGTAGATAAGTGTGAAAAGCCTTCTCTGTCTACAGATTTCCACTTGCCAAATAGTTTCTAAATGAAGTTTCAGGATTGCAACATCTTTTTGACTGCATTGAATATCCCGGGGAGAAGTACCACCTCATTGAAGCAGGCAATGAATGCAGACAGTCGGCTTACAACACAGCATCACGAGAGAGAAGAGGTGTGGCTATTGCCATCCCTGACTCATATGGCAGCATATCTGAGAGACAGACTATGAGGAGGTATTACAAACCTGATGGCCATGCCACAACCCTGGGCCAGATGGAGAGGACAGATGGAGACAGAATTTTGTCTGCGTGCTATGCACAGCTTTTCCCTTTTCCAATTGTAGATGGCAAAAACTAAAACAGGTTGACTGGTCTACATGCCTCATGGTCTCATAGGGGTTCATCCCTTCCTATAATGGAAAGAAAAGGTTCAGTTAGTTCCTGGGACTTCATATCCTCTAGTTTAATAGAAACTGGGTCAAGCCACCCAGAAAAGAGTTAAATTATCCCCAGAAAAAAATTACAGGTGTGTATGTGTGTGTGTTTGTGTGTATGTGTGTGTATGTTCATGTGTATGTACACAGAAGCCAGAGAACACACAAAATATCATCTATACAGGAAGACATCCACCTCCTTTGACCTGAAGCTCATTAACTGGGCTACAATGAATGACAGTAATCCCCCAGGATCTTCTCTGCATCTCTAGTCCTGAATCAGAAGCATCTACCACACATGCCCAGCATTTTCACATCTGTTCTGGAGATACTCTGGCCTTCACACTTTACAGACTGAGCCTCTTTCCCTCCCTCCCTCCCTCCACAGCCCCAGACTCTAGCATCACAGCCTTGGTACTGAGAGTGGGAGCCAAACTGAGTCCAAAGGTCATGCATAGATCCTGAACTCTCAAATTCAGAAGAGAGCTCATGACTGAGTCACGATGACAGATGCTAAAGGACCAAAATTTCTTCTAAGCTTACATGGCTCACTCCAAAACAGCTCATTACTAGCAAGTCAGAGGCTGCAGCTTGCTTCCCTTACTTCTGGCCCGGGGCTCTTTCCATTAAAACACCGAAGCCTATGTTATTAGAAACTCGGAGAGTACAGCAGACAGTAAACTAAAAGTCAAGGCTGCCCTGCGATCCTTGCCAACACCCTCCTTATGATGCTGCTGATGACTGACAACTACGTTCAGATTGTTAAATCTGGGATTATTTAAGAAGAACAAGCAGGGACACTGTCATATCATGTTAGCATCACATCAACACAAACCATCACTCTTGGAAGCATCATTAGCACGACTGATGTAAAGAACACAGAGTTCTTCACTCCCAAGTATGTCCCCACTGGCTCAGGGCAAAGCCTGCCCCACCAATCATCATTGTAAGAATCCTGGCAGGAGACAGGACCGTCTGAACAATTCTCCTCCATTCAGATATCTGATTGTTGAAACAGTGGATTCTAAGAACGATACATTGAGACATTTCTCTACGAGTCTCAAACAAAGAATAGCCCGGAACCTGGTACCTGTCACAGAGGGAGATTGTCACCCAGAAAGAGAGCCCATAGTCCTGAAAACTTGCCAGAGCACCTCGCAGGAGAAACCAGGAAGCCCAGTAATGATGGGTCCATATGGGCAGACCCCCACCTTGGCCAGGACTGCTTAGTTATGAATGTTCTTGCCCTCTGTTGAGACCTAAACCAGATGTGGATCTCAGGCTCATTGGTTTTTGTTCTTCTTTCCAGTTTAGTCTGTTCTAAGAATTGTTAGACACTAACAATTCAGATAGTCATCAGTACATTTGGCCTGGCCAAATTCTTGATAGTAAACTAAACAAAGAATTACTATTTGAGGGGTGACTTAATATATAAAGTGCTCCTTGTGCCAGCCGGGAAGGTGGGCTGAGTTCAATCCCACCATACACCTAAAAAGCCAAGAGAGGGGTTGTGCCTGTAGGCCCAGTGCTAGGGAAGCAGAGATAGGTGGATCCCTGGATAGCCTAGCTGTTCCCCAAACTGCCTTTGCTGCCCCCACTCCCCTCACCAGGCTGGGCAACACTTTTCCATTCCCCTTCCCCCCCCCCCCCCCCCCCCCCCCCCCCCCTCCCCCTCCCATCCCCATCCCCTCCCCCTCCCCCTCCCCCTTTCCCTTTCCCTTTCTCTTCTCTACACCATCAGCCAAGATGGAAGAATGCAGGGCAATCCCAACAAGCTTCAAGGAGCATCCCTCACAGGCTGGCTGCTGGCTGACACTATCATTTGGCCTAGATCCAATCCAGCCCCCTTAGAGTACCAAGTCCTGCTGTCCACAGTGACAAGACACGACTATTAACCTTCACAATTAACCTGCACCTGCCTCACTAGATACCTAGTACCGCCAAGGAGCAACTTCCTCACTAATGGTGCTTTCTAAGACCACATCAATCTAGGAAAGATAGCAAATTTCTTTTCTAGCTTTCAACAGAAGTCCCAGATTGAACAGCAGGTAGATAGAAAGAAACCTGAAGTTCGGGTCTCTTTCAAAAGATGAAAGGTTTTATGATTTTAAATTGCACAACAGATGTAAATGATCCCAAGGAATTTACAGAAGACATAAAAGACCTCTAACTGAGGAGCTATTGGGAGTTGGTGGCTGCTGCGGGTCAGGGGTCATTTATCTTCAGGAATATGTTGTCCATGATTCAGTAAATAACCTCGAGCACTGCACATACCAACCGCCCTAATTAAACTCAGTGAATTATAAAAAGAAAAAAAGACAAGAAAGGAAAAAGAGGGCAAACATTTTGGGCAGAAGAAGACTAGAATCCCAAAAAGACTGTGATGAAGAAAATGGGAAAATTGCCATGAATGTCATCAAAGTAAATCACATATACATATATGGAAATAATACATAAAACTATTTTAGAACACAAAGCCATTTTAAAGCGGCCAACTTCTACAAAGCTAAGTGACCTCTGCTAACAGGACACTTTGTGCCTTTTATCCTGTGCACTTTAAAAGAGATAGGAAGTTGATATCCTACTATGCAACAATATGTTCTCATAAAATTATTATAATATAATTTTCCATATTGTAATCACTTTTTTCAGGTACTAGGAAAAAAACCAAAACCCCTCCCCTGCTTTCTGCCTCCCAGGGACAGGAATTACAAAGATGTACTGCGATGTCTAGCTACATTTTGTTATTGTGTTTGTTTGTTTGTTGAGACAGAGTCTCACTACGTTGTCCTAGCTGTCCTGGAACTCACTATACGGACCAGACTGAACTTGAATTCAAGCAAATCTGCCTATCTCTGCCAGTTGAGAGCTTGGATTAAAGGAGTGCACCACCACATCTGGCCTTCTGTACCATATTTTATAACCCAGGCCACATCAAGGGCCATTTGAGTTGTTTCAGATATATTGATACTATATTTGTAAACCCAGTCCTTTGGAGGAACTCTGGAAGTTTGAGGCCCATCTTGCCTGTAGAGCAAGATTCTGTCTCCATAAGCAAAACACTCAAAACAAGGCTGGAGGTTTGGTCTCAGGAGTTAAGAGCACAAGGTTCACTTCCAGCCACCCACGTGATGGCTCACAGCCATGCGTAATTCCAGTTCCAAGGGACTCAATGCTCCACTGGCACTGGGCACACTTGTGGTGCACAGACAAGCCATCTATACATGTGGAATAAATAACATGTTTTTACTTAAAAAAATTTTTTAAGTCATTTAGGATTTGTAGATTCAGCTAGCTGCAGAGAAAGGGATATTCTTCCCAGGTGAAGAGAATCAGGTGCTGTTCCCAGAGGCAATGCCCAATGGGATAGCTGTCAAAGACTGCACTCACAGACTGCTTCTCCCACAGACTGAGGGACAAACCTTCTGTGAGATATGCTCTTTCCACCCTCTCCTTGCCTTCTGAGCATCTGAGGTCTCCTTACACTGACTTCAACTTACAAAACATTAGTACTGAAAGATATTTTAGGTTACTTCAGGTCAATGGATCTCAACCTTTGTCGAATATTAAAATCACCTAGGGAACTTCTAAAAATACCCGTGAAGCCTGAGCAAAGAATCATTTGAACCAATCCGGATAGACTATGTGGTTAAGGCTCAAACTCTGGAAAGACTGCAGGTCAACTCACTCATGAAATCCCTCAGGCCACTTCTAAAGTCTCTTTGTCAACTCCACAGCTTGATGCACAATGCTTTCCACATAGCTGGTACGCAATAAATGGTGTTAATACATCCCCATAGTCAGTTCAAGTACTCTCTGTAACAATAATATGTTATCGTTGTGGTGGGATTTGTAGTTTTTGTTGTTGTTTGTCTGTTTGTTTTATTTGTTTGGTTGGTCTTTGTTCATTATGTTTTTTGAGACAGAGTCTCTCTATGTAGCTCTGGCTGTCCTTAAACTCTCTATGAAAACAAGGCTGGCCTGGAACTTAGAAAGATTTACTTGTTTCTACCTCTCATTGCTGAGATTAAAGGCACACGCCACCATGTTCCTCTGAAATATAAAAACAAAACAAAACTGCAAGTTCTACACATCAAGAGAACCCCAGCGTTATTATGCATGCCTGCAGTCCCCCAGCGCTACTGCGCATGCTTGCAGTCCCAGCAAGGATGCAGAAGGATTGCCTGGAGGTCAAGGCCAAGCTACAGAGTAAGACTGTCTCAAAAAGGTAATTAATAAATGATAAATAAGCATATAAAATAAAAGGAGTGAATACCATTTCAAGCCCATAACGGTACCACCTTACACTTTTACCTTGTCCCAGAATGTAAACTAGAAATTCCCAGAGAAATATTAAGAGAAGGAAGATCCAGCCAGACTGGGGCAGCAGACCCAGGGAAGACAGTGGAAGAGAGGGAATGTCACAACAAAACACATTATTTTGTATGCTAATATTTTTTTTAAAATAAATGAATAAGCCTGAGGATGTAGCTCAGTTAGTGACATCCTTACCTAGCATATTTAGTGACATCCTTACCTAGCATACACAAAGCTCTGGATTCTTGCACTGTCTAAACCAGGGGCAAATCAGAGGTCCAAGGTTATCATTGGTTACATAGTGAGTTGGAAGGCAGCCTGGGGTACAGGTGACCAATAAAAGGAAAGTTTTCTCTATCTCAGGAGACTTTACTCTCCAAGGACTGCTTTTCTGAAAACGTACTGACTAACGAAATTAGATCCAGCAAAACAAGAAGACATTGACTTCATGCTCCCCTGGTAGCTATGGTTGCCCCGTTTATTTACTGATGTGCCTGTGATAACTTGTGTGATCAGAAGCAATGTTCTTTAAAGCCCTGAGCCTAAGTTTCGTCATATCCTAGATATGACAGGCTAGAGCAAGGGAGATGATTGATCAGCTCATAACGTTTTGGGGAAGGTAGGACGCAGTGTTCTGAGACTAAAATACCTAGCAGGCAGACAAATATTTATTCTTATTTTTTTTATTCTTTGGAACCATTTCTCCCAACATTCACTGATAGGAAACTCAAGGCAAGGTCATGTGAGATACCCTAAGTAAAAAGGGGAGGGTCCTTGTGTTTCAGTCTAGAAAATGCAACAATCCCAGTAGTGAGATGGAGAAGCCTGGATCAGGAGGAGAGGGACGGGGCAGGAAGCCAGTCTTCTCTCTTACCACAGAGAGAGCTGAACTCTTGAACCATCTGGATGTGTTGTCCTTTGTTTTGCCTTGGCCTGGGCTAGCCAAAAAGCAGTGGGCAGATGGATGTCCCGGCCTATTTCCGCCCTGTTGTTTTTACAGAGCTACATTTTAGAGAACTAATTGTTAGAGTCCTTGTCTCTCTTCCCTACAAGAAGAGGCTTTGTTAAAATCAGCCTCCCTGAGAGATGAAGTCTTCTCATTTGGGGTCATGATCTGCTTCTGATGGGAAAAAGAAACTGTTGCTTCATTTTTAAAAATGTTCACTGACAAAGTTTCCTCCCTGGGAGCTGAACTAAAGTTGTCTATCCAACACCAATGTTGGCTACCATGATCTGTGCGAGCATCCAAACACCTGAAGTAAGGTCTTTGTTTAAAAAAGCCCAGAAGAAAGACATGGTGGATCTTAGCATGGAGAAGGGAGGAAGAGAAAGGACGGAGAGAGTAGAGGTGGATGACAGACATATTGTCCTTCAGAAGAGAGCTTTATTAAGGTAGTTGATGCTACAGGTAGACAAGCAGCAGAGCGCTCTAACACACACAGTTGTTTTGACATCTTCCAGTAAATGAGTAACGCGGACATTTCCTGTGGTGTGTCTCTAGGATTGTCTCAACCCCCTGTCTACTGTGAGATATAGGACGTTTCTGTGTCTGTGCAGCCAGGTGGACATCGACCCTTGGGTTTCATCTGCAAATTGCTGCCTTCCTAGGACTTGCCACCCATCTCACAAAACTGACACGTTTCTCTGAGGAGCTGCTGCTGAAATTGATTGTTCTAGGATTAAAGGGTTGCATTCTGTGGTTTTTCATTTGCACATAAACTGCTTCAGACTTTTCTTTGAGAGAAACTGCCCAGGTTTCTTCACTAACGTACCATGGCAAACTCACTGTGTATTGTTTTGTTTTTATAAGTCCCTTGAGATGGTGCAATGTTCTGGGAAGTACTCCAATACCGTGTCAATGTGTGGAATGAATACAAGGTTCTTGTGCCGTTTCCCTATGGAAACCCTTTAATGTGGGCTAGGATGTAGCTCAATAAGGAGAGTCCTTGATTAGCATCCATGAAGGCCTGAGTTCAACTCCCAGCATAACAGGAGACCCGTGTGATGACTCCGGTCTGTAATCCTTGCACTTACAAACAGGAAGGTCAGAAGCTTAAAACTATCTTCAAATAGTGAGTTGGCGACCAGCCTGTGCTACATGAGACACAGTCTAAAAAAAAAAAAAATCCTTGAACAAAGGGCAGATCTGATTGATTGATATTAAACTAAGGAGAACAGGTATGGGCTTAGGGTTACAATTGCTACAGTGAGACATCATGACCAAAGCTGCTTGAGGAGGAGAAGATTTATTTGGTTTATGCTTCTATGTCACTGTTCATCACTGAAGAAAGGCAGGACAGGAACTCAAACAGGGCAGGAGCCTGGGGACAGGAGCTGAACACAGGCTATGCTTACTGGCCTGCTCATCATGGCTTGCTCGGCCTGCTTTCTTATAGAATCCAGGACCACCAGCTCAGGAGTAGCCACGCCCAAAATGGGCAGGACCCTCACCCATCAATCATTAATTACAAAAATGTCCTATAGCCAGATCATATGGAGGCAGCTTCCTCAATTGAGGTTTCCTGCTTTCAGAGGACTCTAGCTTGTGTCAAGTTGACATAAAACTAAACAGCACAGGTAATAGAGCTGATCTTAGCCAAAGGCCAGGAAGCAATTGCATTTACTCCTTAAAAGAGAGACTCTGAACAAGCATGGGTCTAGCCAGGTAGATAGACACCATGAAAAAAGCAACCACCTGGGACGAAAGGGGATAAAAGGGAGGCTGCAGGGATTTGCATTGGGAGTCTATGAGAAGTGGTCCTGGGAGCAGAAGGTGGCTCCTCAGCCAGTAGCAGCCGCTGCAAGTGACAGTGTACAGCTTCTGACACATAGGGAGATGGTGTTTCCAGGGAAGATGCTCAGTGAAAAGGGAGAGATCCAGCGTTGTCCTTCAGTGACATCTGCAAACATCTGATGTGTTTCCTTGTGAGCCTTGGTTTCTCATCAGCAGAGAGGGAGAGTGGCCTCAGCAGATCTTGACATTCTCATTTCCAGACAGCTGAGCTCCTAGGACTCAGTGGCCCCTACAGTATGTGCTTCTTCCTGTTAAGAGTTGATACTTTTCTTCAAGCATCCTTTTGGATGATAAGCCCAACACTAAACTCCTATGAACGGCTGTCATTATCTTCTTCAAAGTCACACAGAAGAATGGTAGCCCTTTTGTGTATAAAATGAAGTAAAAATGAAGAACAAGAAGCTTCTGCATATTAAATGGCCCTAAGCAGTTAAATCTCATATGCACAATATTTGATTAAAATATATCGTCTTGTCTTCCTTAAAGCACTGGTATCATTTTTAAAGACTTGTTTTAATTATAATTACTACCCAAATAAATGTATTAGGTACACCAGGAGACACGAAGAGAGAATACTTTGTTTCTTCTCTTATTCATTTTTGGGTGAGAGCTTCATGTAGCCCAGGATGACCTTGAATTTCTCATCCTCCTTCCTCTACCTTCTAAGTGCTAAGATTATAGGCATATGCCACTATATCTGGTTTTATGTGGCTCTGGGGTAACCCATGCTAGGCAAGCATTCTACCAAATAAGCCACATCTTCAGCCTCTCTCTCATCTCCTATAAAAGTTCCTATTACTTAGCACAATCATGAACAAAAGCAGGGTCTCCATAAATCCTAAATGAGTAAATAAGTGGGCTTGAGGTAACCTACCTCTTCTGACTCCGTTTGTTTGTTTGTTTGTTTGTTTGTTTCATTTTGTCTTTTCCAGAAGAGTTTTTCTAGTCACAAGCCATGGCTGTCCTGGAACTCACTCTTTAGACCAGGCTGGCTTTGAACTCATAAAGATCCACTTGTCTCTGCCTCCCAAGTGCTAGGATTAAAGGTATGCAACACCACCACTTGGCCTCTTCTGACTTCTTAAGAGTATCTCTCCAAGTCTTACATGCTTTTGCTCGAACTGACCTCTGCATCTGCCTGTTCCATCCTAGTCCTTTGTGAACTCCCAATTTAAAGGACCAAGAGTTACTTGTCCAGATGAAATCTGCCCACAGTAGAATTAATTTATTCCTGTGTGAGAAACAAGGTTCCTAACTGGACTGAAGTATGCTTTAGGGTCCAGCTCGACTCAGAGCACCTGCTTTCATTAAGCTTTTTCTTGGTCTGTGGCCACAGTTGCAGGCCTGGTCGGAATTGGAATAAGGTTAGCACCTCTCTGAAAATGAGTGAGCTCTGAGCACTGACTTCTCTGACAGAGAACCCGGTTTGATTCCTAACATCCCCAATTAACAACTGTCTGTAATTCCAGTTCCAATACATTCAATGCCCTCTTCTGGCCTTGTGAGTGCCACATACATACATACATACATACATACATACATACATACATACATTCAGGGCACAGACATATATGCAGGCAAAACACTCATACACGTAAAATATAATCTCAAAAAATATTTTAAGGAGTAAGTCATGAAATTGACTCAGAAAGACCAGAGTGTCTACAGACATTCTTATCCTCTTTGACCAAACTCATATTCCTGTGGCTAGTGATGGAAGACTCCTTGATCGTCACTGAAGGATCTTCCTCTAGTGCTTGCCCTGCATGGCATACCCACAGTCCTCCCATGTTATTACTGTTTGTTCTGCATTCCTAGAGCATGGAATGGCACAAACAGGTGAAAGAGACCTCTTTTTCCCTTCATGGCTAAAGTGAAATAGACATTAAGCCCCCAAAGTGACAAAATGTCAGAATGGTAAAGTCTCTCACTACTTTTTCCCTAGTCTGTTTGAAGCCTGCAAAGTGAACCATAGAGAAAAGGAGGAAGAGGAAGAGGAGGAGAAAAAGGAGAAGGGGAAGAGTTGGAAGAGGGAAAGAAGGGGAAAAAGAGGGGAGGAGGGAGAGGAGGGGAGGAGGGAAAGGAGGAGGAGGAAGAGGAAGGAGAGGAGCAAGAGCAGGGGGAGGAGGAAGAGGGGAAAAGGAGGGGAAAGAAAATGAGGAGGAAGAAGGGGGAGGAAGAAGAGGGGAAGAGAAAGGGGAAAAGAGGAGGAGGAGGGAAGAGGAGAAAGAGGAGGAGAGGAAGAGGAGGAGAAAGAGGAGGAGGGGGAGGGAGAGAAGAAGGCCTCTTCAAAAGCCTCAATTCTAAGGGAAAACTTCAAAGGACAGGACTGCCTGCAGTTGCTGCTGTTTCAGAGACAGTGTATCTCTGAGATAGCTACCACCTGGTTTTACTTCATTCTGTTTCTTTATATACTTGTCATTCTCGGGTAATTTTATCCACAGACAAATTATGGAATTTAATAACAAAGTGAAGAAAATCTTCATTTTGGTTACCCCAAATCTTGGAGATGTACCAAAGATGCTAAATTTATTCTCAATACTATCTGCAAAAAGCGAACCAACCAAGTCAGCTCCATCTCTAGTCATCAGGAAGTGGTTTGTACAAAGTATCAACAAGTGTCAGACAAAAAGCCTTTGGTCTTTTGTTGTTTTCTCTTTGGAGAGCTGGGCGTTGCACACAAGGTCTTCCATCCGTGAGACAAGCTCTGAGCCACAGCCGTTGATAATGTACCTTTTAAAAGAGACTTACGTTTTGCTTTCCCTTAAATGAGACTCTGGAGTTCTTGCTTTCTTCACTCAACTGTCTTAGTTGTTGACTTGAGCATTTGGAGTGAATGAGCCAAATGCCTGCTTCTGACAAGACATTGCTAAGTCCACAAACATTTGCTGCCTCTAATTCTTGCCACAATGACTTACAGGTCACAAGCATTCCAGAAATACTTGCTGGTGGGGAGAGCCTCCCAGGTTTCACTGGAATAACTAAAATTCACTCCTCTAGGCTGGGCAGTAATTAATCTCCTGAGGAAGCAGGGATTGCTTTTGTTTTTGTTTGAGATAGTGTCTCCCTAGGTGACTCAAGCTACCCTTTGTCTGACTATCGTGCCTCAGTCTCTCTTGTAATGAGATTTCAGAAGTATAGCCACACTTTGGTGTTTTTTTAGTGTTCGTTTTAAGATTTACTTTGTGTGTGTGCGTGTGCGTGTGCAGGTGCGTTGTCTGCATGTATGTATGTGTACTACATGCATGCAGTGTTCATGGAGGTCAGAAGATGGTGTTAGATTTTCCTGGAAATGGAGTTAGCAGGCAGTTCAGAGCCACCATTTAGAAACTTGAAATTAAACCCCAGAGTCCTCTGGAAGAACAACAAGTGGTCTTTACAGCTGAGCCATCTTTTCAACCCATGTTTGTTGTTCTTAAAACAAGTGTTTTAAGGACATTTTAGTGAAATTGTTTTCATACCACCAGGACACCACAACATCCAAGAATGTCATGATAGTTAAGCACAGAAGAAAAATAAGAATGGAGGGGGGAAAATGAGAGAATTGTGTTCACTCTGAGAGGTGACCAAGTGCCCTGGCAGGCTTGTCTTGGGAATACACACCTTAAACACTCCTATAGGTGGAAGCCATTCAGTGAATGACTTGGAAGTCAGAGAGCCACAGAGCTGATAATCAGCGAAGAATAGTCACAAGTCTACAATGACGTGATTAATTCTTTTTGTAAGACCAAGACAGGAAAAATATACCTTGTGGGTTACGAGTTCTATATGCAGTTCAGAGTAAGTTCCTGTTTCTCCTGTGCTGGTTTGACCCATGTGCACCTGACGTGCTTGATCTCATAAGGGTGAGAAGTACCTCAGGACATATGCTTGCCCCTGATTGGACCTGATGGAAAATCAGGTTGCCTTGTGGGGTTGCTTCTACAAGGTGCGACTCATGACCATTTTCTGGGAACCCAGAGTTGGGCCTGGCCAGAGATACCATCAATCTTGCTACTATTTAGTTAAAGCTTCCTTCAAATTTGGCTTTAAATCATGGCAATGGTCTCATTCTTGACTGGTAGGACTAACATTTTTCCACCAACAAATATAACGATAAGATGATTTCCCTAAGAAGAACTGCAAACAGTAAGTATGAAAGAGGAAAAGAAAACAGAAACTACTCAAGTGCCACAGTAAGAAGGCTCCTCCTTCCTGGGGCAGGAGCATTGCTAAAACACAAACATTAGAGAGTCAGACTTCAGAGAGAACAGGATATCTGGGTAAAATACTTACGCTTGACTTCAGTGGTTTTAAAATATGTCCATAGGGCCAGGCTGGTGGACATCTTTATCCCCAGCACTTGGATTGTGTAGGCAGCAGGGTCAGAAGTTTCAAGGCCAGCCTTGACTACATAGTGAATATGAAGCTAGTCTGAGCTATATGAAACCCAGTCCCTCCATCCCCCAAAAAATCGAATAAAACACACACACAGCATTCTTTGCTACTGTTCTCAGTCTTCAGAAGGTAGAATTAATTATTTTCTCCGTGATAATAAGCTGAGCTACACGTGATTTTTTTCTAAAGAATCCAAGGTTGGCAGGAAATATGTTTTCTTTACAATAGCAAAAAGGGGGTAGGGGTATGGGAATAATCAGAGTTCATATCGGCAGTGAGAAGTTTTTCCCTCCAATGTGATTCCTTAAGATGACACTTCACTGTGGCAATCTCCTTGACAAAAGCCATACAACATTATTTTGTCTGGACTTGGGAGACTCTGGAAAGAAAAATTGAATTGAGAAACAGTATCCAAAATGCCTGCAAATAGTTTTTCAGAGCATCAGGGTCATGAGAGATAAGAATGACTGAGAAATTATCACATTTCTCAGAAGGCTTGGGAAGAGACGGGACAGCTTAGGCCTGACACAGAGAAGGACATTAAGAAGAAAAGCAGTAGAACCAGAATAAAGCCACAGTCTTGGTAACAAGATTGCACTAACTTTAACTATTAGTTACAGTCTTGGTAATAGAATTGAACTACCATTAACTACTAGTTACAGTCTTGGTAGCAGGATTGCACTACCTTTAACTATTAGTTGCTGGCTCCTTTCTATAATTTATTTAAATTAAGCACAATAGGGGCAGGGCATGTGGCCGGCCCTCTTATTTTCTATAGAATTCTTCTCGATAACTAAGATGATTTCCAAATAAGGTTTTTAAAAGGCTAACTAGTCTGGTCACTTCCTTTTAATAATAAACATTAGGACCTCTAGCTGCAGAAGAAAGATCGGTGCAGAAACTCATATTTGTCGACTCATTGCTGGGGATCAGAGACAAAAGGTTTCCTGAAGCTCACTTGTAGGCCAGTCAGCTAAACCAAACCTATGTGCTCCAGAGTCACTGAAACTGTCTCAAAGCATAAGACAGAAAGCTGGGAGAGTGGTGTGTGCCTTTAATCCCAGCTCTTGGAGACAGAGGCAAGCAGATCTCTGTGGTTTCCAGGGCAGCCTGAGCTACACAATAAGATCCTGTCTCAAAATAAGTAAACAAGCAGAAAGAAATGAAGGAGCGAGCTCCTGAGGAGGACATCTGACTTTACAAACACGCAACATCCGTTTGAGCATGTACTTACAACACGCACAGTGTAAAGAACTTTCACACCAGAAGGTCTAAGAATTGAGGCAGGAGCTTTACTGTTTCAATTGCTTGAAGTTAAACCCTTCAGCCTTTGTCTTTAATAAAGAAGAGAAAACAAAACCCCCTGGAGTTTATAATAATATCAGAATTAACAATGAAAGCTTTGTCGCTGTAGTTGGTGCCTCTGGGGTGACTGTGAGGTTTACCTTTTTTTTTTTTTCAATTTTTATTTCATGTTTTCTGCCTGCGTGTCTGTCTATGTGAGGATGCCAAAAGCCCCAGAACTGGAGTTAAAAAAAACAGGTATGAGCTGCCATGTGGGTGCTGGGAACTGAACCCAGGTCCTCTGGCAGAGTGGCCAGTGCTCTTAAGCCCACGGTTTGCCTTTTAAACATCAAATTTTTATTACACTTTTGCCCCCTCTCTCTCAGTGTGTGTGTGTGTGTGTGTGAGAGAGAGAGAAAGAGAGAGAGAGAGAGAGAGAGAGAGAGAGAGA
>JANHMN010000027.1:9333346-9362735 GCA_030674055.1 Rhabdomys pumilio | reverse complement strand
GGGGTGGGGTAGGAGAGTCATATGTGGAGACTAGAGAACAACTTGCAGAATCTGTTCTCTTCTTATGCCATGTGTGTACTTGGTCATCATGTTTAGTGGCAAGCCCCTTTACCTGTTGAGCCATTTGTTTGTTTGTTTTGTTTTGTTTTGTTTTGTTTTTTGCAAAGCTAGGGAAGACTTTTCAAATGTGGGTAAAGTTCCCAGCCTGATTTAAGGAGTGACTACCAAAGGCGAGGGTGCTCTTACACAGACGAACTCCCGAAAACCATCCAGAGTGTCAGAGGAGGAAAGACATGAAATGGAAGGCAAACCTGAGCAAACCCTCTAGCTTTGCCTGCCGTTAGCCCCTTGCTCTATCACCAGGTTGAGCGGTCACACGGCTAAGCACTCTGCTCACGTCCCTAGTGCACTGATGAACCGGTCAGACCACAATTGCTTCAGGTGTTTTCCTGGAACACAGAGGCTCTTTCTGTCTACCTCAAACTGTTGAAACCATCCATCCTTACTTAATTCTGTACAGGTATCCCGTGGGTGACCTTCTGCTGATAGAAAACCAAAATTGCATCCTCGTCCTTTGCTAACACTGACAGCTTCTGGTCAGGCAGCCCATGAAGCTTGATTAGACAGACCATTGACGACCTGACTTCCCTGCCTTCGATCAACCTCTCTTCGTGCCTCATAACGCTATTTCTTCACCCCATAAATGCTCCTCCAAGCACATGCGGTGACTGCCCTCCATCACCCCATTCTTTTCCTCTTCAAGATTAGAGTCTTTCTCTTTTGCAAGGCTCGTCTTGTCAATGGTTGGCCTACTGTGAGGAGCAGAACACACTTGGTTTTGTAACACACGCGAACACTGAAAAAAGATACCTGGTCTCCAAGGTTACGTGAGCATGCTGAATTATACCTCCTTTATGAGAATTTGTGGGTCACCTGATGCTGACAGACATCTCCGCAGTACCCACTACCACCACCACAAAAGAAGCCTGTTGCTGATGAAAATGCAACTCGGCTCCCATTTCATTCCTGTGGTCTGGTGACTCAGCAAGGGCTGCCTAGCTTGGGATTTACCACCAGATATGGCTAGTCCAAATAAACCAGGATGGAGAATTTCACCAGGCTTCAACTGACATCTCTCAGGAGGTAATTGTCTACCTTGGTGCAAAAGCACTTGGCACATAAGATTAGGTTCTTAATTACCAGTTCAGTGTCCCCTCTTTAGGAAGATGCGTGCGTGCGTGCGTGCGTGCGTGCGTGCGTGCGTGCGTGCGTGCGTGCGTGCGTGTTTGGAGAGGGTTGCACATGGACATTGAAAGTGTCTCTGATCAGCGACATTTAAATGGAGATGAAAATCCCTTG
This sequence comes from Rhabdomys pumilio, assembly GCA_030674055.1. NCBI lineage: Eukaryota > Metazoa > Chordata > Mammalia > Rodentia > Muridae > Rhabdomys > Rhabdomys pumilio. The sequence goes on along the minus strand of JANHMN010000027.1, from coordinate 9,361,376 downwards.
TCTTTGGAAATCTGAGAGAACTTCAGAGCAGAAGGAGCAGGAGTATAAAGACCCTGAGCCTTGTGGAAAGCAAGGTTGGCAAAGCAGAGCAACAAGGATGCTGAGAGGAACAGAGCTAGACAACTCACAGGAACAAATCCACGTAGAAGACCTCGGGAAGGCCAAGGCAGATTAGCCCGTGGTCTCAGTCTTGTGCAAGAAAGAGAGGAAGACTATCCATAAGCAATGCTATATTCTAGATCATTCTGGCTATTATGTTAGTCACAGACTTTGTTGCAGGCTATCCACTGAAAAGACTGCGCTCACACAGGTTTAAGCCAGTAGAAAGGCATCATTAGCCAGCCAGTGACTACACTGGGTGTTCAGGATCCCAGTGAGCCTTTCTCAGAGTTTTTAAACACAAAAATCATGTCCTGGGTTGACATACTTCAGCTAACAAGAACAGTTAGCCAGAAGTGGAACTCCAGAAGTGAGAGTGCACTTAGTGACTTTCTCAGAATTATCTGGACTTTGGTAGATTAGGCCTTTGTTTTTGTTTTGCCAGGTGGTGCTGTCTACCTGCTGAGTTTTACAGTCTGGATGGTACTTCCATCATGGAGTCAGTTGTGCCAAGGGCTGGGGGCCTGTTACACAGACCGCACACATCAGGTGTGCCACCCCAGTTGACATAGTGGAGCCAGAGCAAGTGTCTGCCATTCCTTCCTTCCAGCTTGGCACCTCTACCCCAGAGACCTTGAATTCCTAATCTTCCTGTTTATATGTCCTAATTTCTGGAACTCCAGGCCTGTGTCACCATGCCTGGCTTAATTAAAGAAACTGTAAAGGTTAATTGCCAACAAGACAGAATCTCGCATAACCTGAGAGTTGAGCCTCTGGGAGTGCCTATGTCATGTTGATTACATTAATTGCTTCTGGAAAATCTTCTGGGCTGTGGGCAGCACCGTTCCTTGCACAGGAGGAGATCTCGAACGCTGTAAAGAAGAGAGAGTGAATGAAGCTGTACTCAGGCATTCATTTCATTCGTTTCTGTTTTTTGAACATTGATATGATGTGACCAGTTGGCTTTGAGCTCCTGCTGCCCTTAAGTTTCCTGCTATGGACCTTGAGCAATGAACTAGAATAAACCCTGTTCCCCTTAGGTTGCTTTTGTCAGGGTGTTTTATGACAGCCATAGAAAAGTAACTCTCCAGACAGGGCTGGAGAGATGGGTCAGTGGTTAAAAGCATTTGCTGTTCTTGCAGAGGACCAAAGTTCAAGTCCCAGTTAGGACCCTTATACACTGAATATAATTCCAGCTTCAGGGGATCCAACACCCTAAAATTTTAAAAGAAAAAGGAAAGAAATAAGACAACAGCTTTAATGAACTTGGAGTAAAAATTAAAATTGAGACACTAAAGAACATTCCCAAATTCCTGTCCACTGACTAAGATGGCTGATAGAGTCTCAATGGAGGTTGGTTATTTATGCAGAAGACTCAAATTTCAGTGAAAAAGAATATATATTTTTTCAGTCAAAAGAATATATATTTTTAGTATTATTTTCTTCAAGTCCACTGAATTCTAAAACTTTTCAGCAGTGTGTGTGTGTGTGTGTGTGTGTGTGTGTGTGTGTGTGTGTGTGTGTGTGATATAGGTATGTGCATGCTTGTATTGTGGGGGGAGGGGGGAGGACGAAGGTTGCTGTAAGATGTCTTCCTCAGTCTCCACCTAATTTTTAACTGAAAATCTGCCACTAAACCCAGAGCCCACTGGTTCAGCTAGCCTGATTGGCTGTTGAGTTCTGGGCATCCATCTGTCTCCACCTACAAGTGCTGGAGACATAGACCCATCCTGCTGTTCTAGGCTTCTTATATGGACACTGGGGGTCCAAGCTCCAGTCTTCCCTGCTGCACAACCAGCGTGTTACCAAGTAGGTTTTCTCTCCAGCCCAGAGTTGCTCTCTCCCACTTTTTTTTTTTTTTTTACTTTGTGTATGTTTCAGTGGGTTCTTTAAAACAAAAACAAACCAAAAAAAAAAAAAAAACCCAATGTTTTATTGGATAATTTATCTACATACATACAAAAAATAATCTGGGTGTGGTTGTGTATGCCAACAACCCTATCACTTAGGCTGAGACAGGAGGATCTCAAGTTTGAGGCCAGCCTGGGTTGCATAAGGAAACTCCTGCTAACAAAGTATGCTAACACTCGTGTACCATCACCCTATCTAAGGTGCTAAACATACACATCTCCGCCATAAACTTCCTTGGGTTTTATGGGGGGACTTTTGCAGAACGTCCTGTTCATTTGGATTTTTGTATGTATGTTAAGATGCTCACTTGAAATCTGTCTTCTTAACATATTCTGAAGGACACACTCTGGGGCTGGAGAGACGGCCCCAGTGGTTTAAAAACAGTAGTTGCTCTTCCAGAGGACCCAGGTTTGATTCCCAACATCCACATGGAGGTTAATAACCATCTCTAACCCCAGTTCCTTGGGATCCAAACCCTCTTCTTACCTTCTCAGGCTCTTATATACACGAGTACACAGACAGACAGACAGACAGACAGACAGACAGACAGACAGACACACACACACACACACACACACACACACACACACACACACACACGCATACACAACAAAGCTCCTGGCCCTCACCATTCTGTTCTATGAACCTAAACACTCTGATACCTCATGTTGGTAGACACACTCCCCCGTATCAATAATGCTCACTGTGGACCAGTGTGATTCCCCACCGATGTCTCTCAGAATCATACAGGACCCTGCAACCCCTCCTCCAACACAGAACACTTTCAATCGTCACATTATAAATCTCAACAGAGATTGAGAAGGTGGCTTGGTGGGTGAAGGTGCTTACTACCGAAGCCTGAGGACCTGAGTTCAAATCCTCAGCCCCACATAAAAAGGCACAAGATGGCCACGTGCACGCTGTAATCACAACATCATGTGGGGCAAGGACCGGAGGCTCACTGAGGCACGGTGGCTGCTACCCTACCTCCAGGTTCACTGAGAAACTCTGGCTCAAGGAAATAAAGCAGAATGACACGGCAAGACACCCAGTGTGATCCCCTGACCTCTGTACACACGTGTACAACACCACACACATAAATCACAACCTCCCAGGCTGAGATCTTGCTAGGCAACTGTGTTGTGCAACTCTGACTAAAAAAACGACTGAATTCAAACCGATGAGCTATGGCATCTAACCACTCAGACATAATCCAGTTTGGCTGGGATCCCAGCAGAGAGGTCAAAAAGGCTGATCGGTGAGGATTGGCATAGTCGGGGCTGGCCCCAAGCAAGGCCCCATTAGCTATGGGGTGAAGCACACTGTTTAAATGGACAAGGCATACATCACCAGGGGCAAATGAACAATGAATACTCTCACTCCCAAAAGCAGAGACTGGTGTCCATTGCCAGGAGCTTTGGCAGAGTAAGATGTACAGGCTTCAGTGGTTCAGATGGAGGAAGAGTGTGGGGTAAGCATGTGGCTGCCTATAGACTTCTGTTGGAGGGAAATGGTCTAAAGAAAATGAGATTGCACAGATCTGTCTCACTGAGATCTGAGGCTAGAAGTGCTTCCTGCTCTGTGCACAGGAGAGACCTCAGGCAAGAGCAACGCTTCATTTGGCTCTCAGCTTCACTTCTGCCTCTTCAGCAAGCATAGCACAGAGTATCTTTCCTTGAAATTATTTAGCAAACTGTACTGGGAAACTTGGTCAACTATTTAAGGTAGCAGCGAGCACTGATTATAGATCATGTCATACAACACACATCAACCTATGTTTGTGGGTTGTTTTTTTTTTTTTATCAGATTATTGCTTGTTTTGTTTGATATTTTAATTGGCGTGTATTCATAGCAGTACATGGTTGTGGGTTGTGAAATGATGTTTTCATTTAAATGTATAATATGCTTTGAGTATATTTTCTCCTTACTCCACCTATACCGTCCCCCATTTTAAAGCTCTCATCTTCCCACTAATTTTCTTTGTTTCCTTAGACAGCGTGATGGTTAGTATTGTCAAGTTGATGGAATCTAGACTCACTTGGGAGAGGACTCTGGGCATGACTGTTAGCGATTATCTTTGTTATGCGGGAAGATTCATTTTAATTGTTGGAGGACCCATTCCTGGGGCAAGGGATCCTAGACTAAATAAAATGGAGAAAACATCTAAGTAAAACTAAATAAAACTGAGCAAGAATCTGACACCTCTTCCGCTTGACTCTGGATGCCACGTGACCAGCTCCCTCAAGCTCTTCCTGCCTCTGTGATACCCTGCCACGAGGGACTGTGTCTTCCTTTGCTTTCTATTGCTAAGAGAAAAATACCATGATCAGAAGCAACTTGGGGAGGAAAGGGTTTATTTTCTGGTTATTGTTTATAGTTTACAAATTACAACAGGAACTGAGAATGGGAACCTAGAGGCAGGAACTAAAGCAGAGGCCATGGAGGAATGTTGCGTACTGGCTTGCTTCTCATGGCTCCCTCAGCTAGATTTTTAAAATAATCTAGGATCACCAGCCTAGAGATGGTACTACCTCCAGTAGGCTGGGCCCTCTGACAGCAATCATTAATCAAGAAGATGTGCCATGGATTTGCCTGTCTAAGATCCACAAGCCAGAGAACCCAGAGTGTCTGGGACTGACTTCACCAAATATGATTCTATTTAGCTGCATCCACTTTCCTGCTAACTATGGTCTTTATGACTAACTACAAACCACATTTTCTTTATCCATACCCCTGGGGAAGGGGTTGCTGTCAATCATGGTACTTTTGTCAGACTCACTATATAGGCCAGCCTCAGATTTATCATTCTCCTGCCTCAGATTCCCAAGTGCTATAATTATAGGTGTTAAGTTTCAAATCAAAGCAGACTCTGGACACCAGATTCTCCCAGCATCCCTCAGTCCCTACCGGTTTCAGGCTTGCATACCATGCCTGCTATCCTAAATAAGCATATTCCATTACACTTAGCTTGCTTGCTTTTTATTTTTTATGTCAAACTTCATTTAATTTGGGGAGAAAGATGCTAAAGATCAGACTCAGGGCCTTGCAGAAGCAAAGCAAGTGCTCTATCCACAGTCTTGGTAGCTTTTTCATTCTCTTAGAAGATAACCTTGGCAGGAGCGATGGCTTAGTGGTTAAGAGCACTGACTGCTCTTCCAGAGGTCCTAAGATCAATTCCGAGCAACCACATGGTGACTCACAACCATCTGAAATGGGGTCTGACGCCCTCTTCTGGTGTGTCTGAAGAGAGCAATGGTGTACTCATATACATAAACTAAATGAATAAATTATTTAAAAGAGGAGGAGAGGCCGGGCGGTGGTGGCGCACGCCTTTGATCCCAGCACTTGGGAGGCAGAGGCAGGTGGATTTCTGAGTTCAAGGCCCGCCTGGTCTACAGAGTGAGTGCCAGGACAGCCAAGGCTATACAGAGAAACCCTGTCTCGAAAAACAAACAAACAAACAAACAAACAAAGAGGAGGAGAAGGAGGAGGAAAAAGAGAAGAAGAAGAAGAAGAAGAAGAAGAAGAAGAAGAAGAAGAAGAGGAGGAGGAGGAGGAGGAGGAGGAGGAAGAAGAAGAAGAAGACTTAAAAGTCAGGAAAGTCTATAGCTGTCTCTGTACCATTGTAGTCTCCAGACAACAGCCCCAGAAGTCAGTTCAGTATGGAGATGGCCCGAGACTGTTTTCTTCTGGGCTAGGGTTAGAAGAGTGGAAGGGATGTGGACATCAGGGCATCAGGGCAACTTCTAGGGTGTGTAAGGTTCAAACTGGATACACTCTTCAACTCTTCAATCTGTAGAGATGAAGACCTTGACTCTTGGGCAAAACAGACAGACAGACAGACAGACAGACAGACAGACAGACAGACAGACACCAAACCCTTAACTTTTGCCTATCAATAAGAACAAAGAAGTTACTGAGGCTTGAAAACTCATTTATTTGGGGGAACAGAGTGGGGGTGGAGGGGGTCACAGGCATGCTGACACAGCGTGTGTATAATCCAGGGGATAATTTGGTAGGAGTTGGTTTTCTTCCACTGTGTGGATCATCGAGCTGGTGGGGAACATCAGGGCCCAGCACTTAGCATTGGTGAGTCCCTGAATTCAATCTCCAGAGAGCGGAGGACACTGACTTGCTACTCTAACAACCTGAGTTCAGATTCCCACAGCCCACATAAAGCTGGATCTCAGTGCCCCTCAGTGAGATGGGGGTCAGCGGGTAAAAGGAATGGAGGATTGGGAATCCTCTGGTTGCGGACTAGCTAACCTAGCACATTCAGCAGCAAGACTTTGCCTCAAGGAAACTGATAGACCAGGATCAATACATGTAGTTGTCCTGACCTCTACATACATGCTAGGGCACACTCACACCAGCACATACAGAAACAAGATTTTGTCGTGAATGGACTCTAGGCTGGGTGTGGTACTGTATGCCTATAACCCAGTACTTGGAAGACTGAGACAGGAAGATCACGAGTTTGATGTCAGCTTGGGCTATATATTTTGAATTACCCTGTCTCAAAAAAAAAAAAAAAAAAAAGCCAGCAGTGGTGACACATCTTTTATCCCAGTACTCAGGAGGCAGAGGCAGGCAGATCTCTTGAGTTCAAGGCCAGCCTGATCTACAGAGTGAGTTCCAGGCCAGCCAAGGCTACACAGAGAAACCCTGTCTTGAAAAAAAAAAAAGAAAAGAAAAGAAAGAAAGAAAAAAAGGAAAAAGTAAACCCAACAAGTCTATTTAATTTAAAATTAACACATTTTATTATTTTCCAAATATACAAACTTGACAGTCTGTTGTTTCTTGTTTAAAGGAAGATAATACAGGTAACTAAGAGGTGCCCTGGTCATAAATCTCAATAAAAAACCCTGTGGTCTAGTAAGATGACTGACTCAAGTAAAGGCACTGACAAGCCTGGCGACCTGGTCTCAATCTCTGGAGACTGAAAGAAATGGACTCCTGCCAAGCTGTCCTCTGATCCCTGTGCACGTGTGTGTGCACACACACACACACACACACACACTAAATGCTTAAAAAGAAAGCTGACACTTGTGCCCGCAAAAGACTCAGAAGCGAGTTCCGCCAGTATATCTCAACCAGGTTTTTATTGTTCTTGCAACTGCAAAATATACAAATTTCTGAAAGGTGCCTCCTATTTAAAAGCTTGAACAGCTTCTTCCCAGGGCATCGACAGACACAATTACACAGAACATGAAGAAGTCATCAGTCACACATTGGAAGGCCCCACGCCAATGAACAATTAAACCCAATCTATACAGCTCTCTAGGTTTAGGCTCCCTTATACATATTAAATAAATAAATAGCACATCTGCTATCAAAATAATAAAAAAATAAATTTCAAGTATTACAAATGAAAAGATCCTTGGTGTGGTTCCAACAGTTTTTCTTCTCCCCATAAATCAAGGGTATTGCCCGTTGTTGAAGAAAAGGGAAGAAATTTACCCCCAAAACAAATATGCAAAGTTAAAAACATTGGTCCCCATTTTATTTTGTTGTTTTGGGTGAGAGAGTGGAAGTCCTGTGGGCGTTGCTATCCATCTCATCTACCAAGTCACTGGCTTTTGAAGGAAGAAGCCATGTTCCAATCACTTCAAGATCTTCTGGGCCTGAACTTACTCATAGATAGTCACAGGATGTGAGATCACATTGGGCAAAGCTTTCTCTTGATGTACTGACTTAAGCTAATCACATGTGACCACCCCTACCTGTCTTAGTCTTTGAGAGTCTCTATGTCATAAGAGCTGGTTCTATAACTATAAAATGGAGGTGATCAGAAGGAGGCATCGAAGAAACCACCTTCAGGCACAAAGCCATAGTACCAGGCATGGTGGTGGCTCACGCTTATAACCCGAATGGCTAACATTTGGGAGGCTGAGAAAGGAGGACGGCCATGAGTTGGAGGCTAGTTTGGGCTACACGGTTCCGATCCTGCTCCCCCACCCCCACCCCATCCCCAAAAGCAATGCTGCAGGTCCCCAGGTCCAAAAGCATTGTCTGCCTGTACACACTTCAGCCCAAGTCTGCACTGCACATATCCTTGTCAAGACTCAAGCCACAGAGAGAAAACAGCCCAAGTCATCAAATCTGGTGAACCAGATTTAAAGGGTAGTAGGCTGGACCGAATGCTTGAATGGCTAGCTGTGAAAACACAGTGACTTTAAAGTGCCGGAAGCATGCCCTGTGTCACCCAAGGACTTGTCCCCAGAGCTGGGGAGGATAGGATCCCTAGGACTCACAGGAAGAAAGCAGAAAGTAAAGCACGACCTTCGGCCCTAGCTTTGTAGCATCCTCATAAAGGGTCATTTAGGCTAACACTGCTGAGCTTCCAAATGGTTTCTTCCAGGCTTGAGATGTCCTGTCCTCCTCCAGAACTTGGGTGGACAAAGGGAGAAACAGGCAGACAAGGACAGAAACATGAGCGCTACTTTCAACCCATGCCAAAATGTCGCCGACACCATAAAGCTGACAAGGACGATTTTCTACTCTTGGGAACCCTTTGAGATGCCCAGCATGGTGGTATGAGGCATACAGCAATAGATACTTGGCCAAAATGTGGGGACAGCTCTATGAGCAGGCGGCCTGAAATGAGCCTTCCTTGGGCCACCATCCCTTCTTGAACAATGTGAGTGTAGCTGAAGGCTCTGAGATTCTCCATCTCACAGACACTCCAACTCCTCCCATTCAGCAACTGTGAGCCTCCAGGGGCCAGCACCCTGCCTTCTAAGTTCCTGAAGTGAGGTGTGGGGAGGGAGGGGGAGAGAGGGGAGGGGAGAGGAGAGGGAGAGACAGAAAGTGCAAACAAACAGCCACAGGATCTACTCAGGTGCCTCAGGCCCAAGGTGAAGAACAGAAGGCTTAAGGGCCCCTGGGAAGAGGGGGCCCTAGTTATTTTTCTCAGCAAAATCCTTCCTTCCGCTGACACAACCAGTCTGTCCCTTAACTTGGGACTGAGAAGGCATATGGACATGTGGAGGAACCAAGGCATATCATTGCTCAGCAGGCTTCAGCTCAAGGACTCCTCAGGAGAATCCCCCCATACCCAATGCAGTATGTGCCCAAGTCCCTTGTCTCTTAGTCCTCTTCCTAGGCCAAGATGCATAGAAGCCACATGAGAATGTTTGATCGTCCCTGAGCCTCCAGCAAGTGGGGTCTAATCGAATCTCAGGATTCTCTGCCACTCTTGTCTAATCAACATGCCAGGTCAGGATCCAAAGAAACAAAACAAAACAGCACGGTGATGTCCAGGGCCCCGACTTAGGGGTCTGATCTCCTCAAGTACTACAATCCTCCCCAAGCTTTGGAAGAGCCTGTGAGGTCAGACAGCCCTGAAAGTGGCAAGAGAACAGAGTGTAGGGAGGTCTGCTGCTTTGCCACAGGAAGCTGGGGTCTGTACAACTTCCTAGTTGTCTTTGCCACCCCAACATCTCAGAGGGGGAGGGGCTGCTACTCTTCAACCTTCAGACCTCCATTCTCCCCCAGTCCAGAGGTCCTTGGGATCACTTGGCCTCAGGTAGATGAGCGGGCACAAGGCAGGCTGTGGAAATGGAATGGAACCCACATTTCAGCTTTAGTGCTTCTGGGAAGAGTCGGCACCATTCCGGGGGCTCTTCATGTTCTGTTTTCAGGAGAAAGAGAGAGAGAGTTAGAACCTGGTGCTGATCTCAAACAGAAGGCTCAAAGCCATGCCACAAGACACCGACCCTGGTAACTCCCCAGAAGAACACACCCCTAGCAGAGGATGACCACAAAACAGGGGGAGAGCCCAAGTAGGACTCATAATGTGACAGAAAATGCCCCAGGCTACAGAAGAAGCTGGAGAAATAAGCCAGGATTCTGCTCAGCACTGGGCTAGATTCCAGCCAGAAGAGCATGGAGAGGGACAGGCATGTGACATGGAACCCCATCTGCTGTTCCAGGGGTCAGACAAAGGACAAGGGACCATGAGGCACAAATAGGAAAATCATGCACCCTCCCCTGTAGGAGCTGAGGGCTGTTCTCCTTGTCACACAGAGCTCTCACATTGGTCACAGCCAGGTCAAAACCAGCTGGGACTGTCTGGAGTGTCATAGTTTCTCTCTGGAAACAGCCTACAGAACCTTGCACTTAGACTTAGCTACACTTGAGTCCCAAGTCTGGACACAGAGCTCCACAGAATGCAAGAGGTGAGTGGGATGGCTGGCCACACAGAGACCTAGAGGAGGTTGTCACTCAAGTCTGCTGGGTCTTGACCCTTGTACCCCCTAGAAAGAAGTCGCACAACACATTAGCTGATATCTAGTTCCCTTTAAAATATTACGTCACTTGCCTTGAATACGACCAGTGGCCAGCAAGCATCTCTCCCTAAAATTCTTCAGAAATCTAATCTTTCAAAAAAGAAATGTCTAATAAAAAGTATTATGTCTGTGTTCCCCTGTCCAAAAAAAAAAAAAAAAAAAAAAAAAAAAAACCTGTCCTACCAGGGGCAGAATCATGAAAAGATGGAGTTTGGACAGGCAGGAGCACAAGAACTACTACTCGCAGGCCACAGAACAGGGGAACCTAACTGTGAATGTCTAGAGAAGTGACTCAGTGCTAGTCTGTCCTAAGTAAGAGTCAACACTCATAGCTGAGTGAGACTCAGAAACCCAGGCAACAGTGCCCTGTGTTAAACAGAAGTCCTTCCGGGAGTGCCCTGGGCCAAGCACATAAAGCACCCCAGCCATGTTGTAGGGTCGAAAAGGGAAGGGTTACAACTACTACCACACCACAGGCCCAAGGCCTCGAGCATTCAAATATGACAAAGCAATAGTAACAACAAAAAGTCACATGGGGCGTCATGGCCACATCATTTCCTCAGGGGTCCCTGGCTCAGGACACACAGAGACAGACACACACAGGAGAGGACCCCACATCAATGGTACTGCTTGAAAGACCATCTGGCACTGACACATGAGCCATGTACTCCACAATGGGCAACTGTACACAAACTATGACGCCTTTCGGCTGAGATGCAAGGACTCAGACACGGGAGGAAACAGAGGGACATGCACCAGCTCAGTTACCTTTCCCAGGTTAGTAAGGAGAAAACTTTGAAAAAATGTGACAGACAGTTCGTCTTTCAAGCATAGTGGGGAAGGGGAAAAAAAAAAAGCAAACAGGTTGGAAAAGGAGAAAACAAAACCAATTTTAGTATCTTCTGTTTAGTTTTGAGGTAGCCCAGGCTGTACTGTAGTGCAGATGACATTGATTTTCTGATTCTCCCCTCCTCCACCTTGCCCGCCTTATGCAGTGCTGGGGGATCAAACTCAGGGCCTCTGGCATGCTAATCGATCCCTCCACCAACTGAGCTACATTGTCAGCCTGAGTGGTGTTCTCGCTTTAGTGTGCATTCTGTAATTTTAAGATGAAAAATGTAGGTGGTCCCTTGGTCCCAAGCAGAGCAACATCCCCCAGGAAGATACAACAGAGGGCAGTATCTGCATATCACTCAGTTTTGTCAGGAGACCGAGATGATGAACATCAGGCTTCTGGGGCTTCTCAAACTCAAGACTGAGTACTCCAGCTGCTCTGAGAAATACAAAAATCCAGTGGCACAGGGCAGAGGGGACAAAGGACCATCTCCACGCATACTTAAAGCTGGAGAATCCAGAAACGGTGGCCAAAGCCCATCAGGCCTCTCCTAGGTGCCAGATACTTGCCATGAGTTCCACGCATATTTTCTAATAATTACCAATGCTCCCTGCAGAGTTTCAGTCACAAGCTCAAGTTACAGATGAGCAAGCTCAAGCCTTAAAATTGCCTCAACTTGCCTGATGTTACAAAGACGGTGGCAAAGTTGGTTTGAGCTGGCCTTTAAAATAAATTCTGGAAGCCAAGTTAGCCATACCTGTAATTCAAGCACTCACTCAGAAGCAAGAGCCAAGGATCACTAAATTTGAGGTCTACGCTACACAGTAAGTTGCAGGCTAGATAGAACTAAGATGGTACTGTTTCAATAAAACCATCATTCATTAATTTTGGTCACAGGATCGGGGTTGATTTCATAGATCTAACGGTCTAGGACATGAGGTCACACTCTCAAGGCTGGGCTACATGCTGGGTCTCCAGATTAGAATCTAACCATAGTCATGGCGGGGGATGAGTCTATGGGATGAATTCTGGCTTAACTAAAGGCATTCTAGCCAAAAGCACTATTAGATTCACCTTAGAAATGGAAAAGTTCCGCTTGTCCATTCCCAAGGTGAATCTAATAGTGTAGGGTGGAGATGTGAATGGCTTTTCTCAGCAGGAAAACTGCCTTCTGAAGGATATGCAAAGCTGCAAAACCACAAGGAGAGGCTAAACCCAAAGCCTCTGCAAGGAGAACCCTTGGTCCTCAAGCAGTTCACAAAAGACAGGAGACAGGAGACGTGCACACACTGTCCCTTTTTGAAAGAGACGTTAACAGCCATGCCTGTCCTTCCCCTTAGGAAGTGGCAGCAAGGGAACGTGCAGGAGCTAACCCAGAGACCAGCAGCTGCTCATGGCACACCCCCTTAGGCTTCAAGAATCGGAAACAGAAAAATAGTAGATGGGCTTTTCCAACAAGCTTGTAGGGAAGAAGAAACCAGCTTTCTAGGGCACAAGGTCTGCTTGAGGCCTGGCTCTACTGTTAACCAGTTTGTAGGTGTGCAAGTCATTTGACTTTTCTTGTTAAACAGAACAAGGATTGTCTCTTACTTAGGGAGCCAGAGATACAAAGGATGGCCAATCCCATCCTCCGGAAGCTACACAGTTCTTCCAAATGCTAGATCCAAGCTTGTCACCGCTGCAGTCAGGTCTGAGGATACAGTGGAGTGGGATCCCCAGCTATTGTTCTTACATGGGTGTCTCCACAGACTGTCCCTTGGCAGGACTGACAGGCCAGGACAGCTCCATGACATCAAAATAGGTCCCCACACTTGGTTACTAGGTTCTGAATAAATATTGTTTCCAGAACAAAAGGATGCTCCTCTGGAGGAGGAGGTACAAAGCAATGATAGTAAGCACTAGATTCGCGCAGTATCAAAAGCTGGCCCTACAAGGGAAATCTAGCATTATGTCAAACTCCTGCCTATGACCAATGAAGACACAGCGTAGAATCCCAAGGGAGTAGGGAGTAGCACCCTGTGGTTGATGGCATTGGAGCATGCTGAACATGTTGTGTCTTCCCTTTCTGCATCTCTTCTTTATAAACTTTGGGTATTCTCTCCTCCCATCTCCTTCTCCTCTATGGGCAACCTCAGACTTTACCCAGACTGCCTTCCTCCTAAATACTTCAACAGGCAGGAGACCAAACAGGCAAAACAAGCAAGTGTTGAGTGCAAGCAATAGAGTTATTGAGAAGAAAATACTTACAGACAGGCTTTCCCTAGCAAAGGCTGCAGGGAGACAAGGTAAGGAGAGAGAGAAAGTCAGTCAGGAGGCCAGATGACAGCTGCTGAGTCAAGCCACACATACCTCCCATGTCTGACCCGACCAATAGATCCTAGACATCTGCTCCTTAGGATTTGGTGATTTTAAAGAGCTGACCTAACAAAGTCAGAGACATCTGTGAAGTGGGGGACAAGACTGGGCTCTTGCCAGTGACCACCATGACTAGATCAGTGTAGTTCTGGATGTCACCTGCCTCTGGCCTAGGTTAATCCCCTTGAGCCTCTGCAACAGAAAACTCCCACAATGCACCAATATAGAGTGGGATGGAGAAGCCATCTGCTTGGCTGTAATTAGAAAACTCTCAGATCTAAAGAAATATCTACTTGTGTCTTCCCACTGGTCCTGTGTCCATTTCCAAAGCTAAAGAGATTGAGCCTGGACATGAAAACCCATACACTAGGCATGGCAGTGCCCCTGGGAGGAGCCAGGAGAGTCAGGAGTTCAAAGTTATCCTCAACTATACAGTGAATCTGAGGTCACTCTATGCACCATGAGACCCTGTCCTCCACGAAACAAAATAATCTTACACTTGGGATTCAGAGCTAGAATGACCGTAAGTTAGAGACTTCGTACGTAAGAAATGGCCTGAACTATATACCAACAACTTGTAGTTGAACTGGAGGGAGTGGGGGAAACAAACCCACATTCATGTTAGAACAGAGCTTCAACCAAAGCCAAGTCCCAGGGCTTCCAGGGAATCCATCATCTCACCAGACCTAACCCTTACTTACTTTGTGCCAGACCCCAAGTTATACGAACAGCACAAATCATCTTGCCCGAGCCACTTTTTGGAGGGTATATTACTTCCCCAATTCTCAGATTAGGAAACTGAGGCCTGGACTAGTTAAATGAGCTTTGGAGGCCACAGGGTTCTCCCTGGACCTCATTCTAGCCCTTAGGAAGTTAACAGGAAGCTCAGGGACAATGGAAGAGCTGGCACCACATAGGCAGAATTGGTCCAGTGTTGAGCTGAAATTCATCCAGGCATGGGGCATGGTCTATGATTTTATGTTTGCAAAGGTCCTTGTCGATCTTTGAAGGGCTGGTTTCCTGAAAACAAATTTTAATGCCCAACAACCAAACTCTTCAGCCTTCGATCTTTCAAGCTAGTGGAAGAGTGGATCTTGCTGAGTTCTGTTTATTTTCACTCCGATCATCTAACCACTGTATGAAAAGATGATTGTCTTGGCTGCCTGCTTCTGTGTGTGTGTATATGTGCACCATGCATTCCTGTATAGGGTGCTGGTAAACACAAGTACCCCATGAGTGGACATAAAAGGACAACCTCAGATGTCAATCTTCAGGAGTCTACCACCTTTTCTTTAAAAAGAGGTCTCCTATTGTTCTGGGATTTCGCCATGTAGACCAGGCTAGCTAGTCTGTGAGCTTCTAGGATCCACCTGTTTCTGCCTCCTATCTCACTACTGGTGATTTTACAGGCACGTTGTCTCTGCAGTCAGCTTGTTGCATGGGTTCTGGGGATCTGAATGGAAGTTGCATGGAAAGAGCTTTTTTAAACTCGGCTGCCTTTCGGGCTCTGGACTGTTTCTAAGGAGGACAGGGCTATGCTGGCTCTGGTGAGGAGGTAGGCTCTTCTGTGTGACCTCAGCCTTTTTCTGTCAGAGGTGAAAGCAAAGGAGATAGCAAAGGAGAGGAAAGACAAGACATCAGTCCCACGGAACGTACAGACTCCTGGAATGGGAATTGCTAGAGCGTAGACAGGTTCTAGAAGTAGTACTCACAAGTGTGCTTAGGACGGGTGCATTTTACAATATATTTTACTCTGCCTGACTCTGCTCAATAAAGAATAAAGACCACAACCTCAGAAAGGATATATACACTGTTGACAAGGAAAGATTCAGAGAGAGCACTGTGTGTTCTGCCTGATGCACGTACATACACACGGCTCGCCGGCTGCACATCACACATGCAGCCCACAACACGGACACTTATTCTCACTTGCAAACACGGCACAGAGCCCCAGATATGGGGATCATCTCTCCTCTGCACCCTCCCCTGTAGGCAGTAATTAAAGCAAGATCACTGACTTGTCCGGGCAGCTGCGTGGGCACTTCCGGGGGCAGGCAGCTTGGCAGGGCAGCAGAAGTGGAAGCCACATGCTCCTCAAAGCTGTTGATGCGAGGCTTTTTGGTGGGCTCGGGGCTGGCTAGTGGGGTGACACTATTGCGTCTCATGAGCGGGTTAGGTCCCTTCTTTGCATCCTAAGCAGACAAAGACAAAAGAGAGAAGGCGACAGTTATAAGGAGTGGGGAGGGAGGTAGAGAAGCCATACACACACACACACACACACACACACACACACACACACACACACACACACACGCACACGCACACCACACATAAATTCCTCTTGAGATTTGTAAGGGACACCCAGGTGAGTGACCTTGACCCTGAGCTGCTGCCGGCACAGAACTTCTCGCTATGTGCAAAGCAAGGGAAGAAATAATAATTACAACCACAGCAGAGGAGGGGGTCAGAGAAAAGAATCTTAACTCCCAGTCACCCCACCCACAGAGGGCCCAGAAGAGACCGTTGGCTCTGAGATCTCATGAATGGGAGGGGAAAGGTGTCAGGGCTGACTCCCTTCCACCTGGTCTGCAGCACACACAAGCACCCACGAAATACTCTGTGCTCTCCCAGACAGTACCCAGCCTCGGTTTAGGAGGCCAAAGATGCAGAAAACAGGCAGCAGTCTGTTCATTAGGATGAGATGTCAGTCTTCCAAGCAGAGGATGATGAGACAGGAGAGTAGGCTCCTGGGATCCAATGCTTGGCCCAGCACCTCAGAGCCCTGGACATCTTCAGCCCCCGGGCTAGCAAGTAAGTATTCTGAGGCCCGTGGAGCCCATCTCATGTCTAAACCCAGGATTAGTTAGGGCTCTGTTCATTCAGCTAAGTGAGCAGGTGCCTTGGTTCAGAGGGGCGGGGCCGGGAGACAGGGCAGGGCAGCCCAGGGACACAGTTCTCTTCTAGTGTCGTCCAAGTGCAAGCGGGGCAGAAAACAGGCTGACACCCCATTCATGTACCCTTCCTACCAAAGTCTGCTGGCCAGGCTCCTGGGGGATGGGTAAGTCACCTGTTTTGCGGACTCCACAGACAGAAAGTCAAGTTCGGTGTAAGAGGAAGGCCTGACTACACTGGCAGAGTGTTGTATTTTGACAGCCTGCATAAAGCAAATTTAAACCCACTTTCACAACACAGGCCTGGACAGATGCACCATCTGCCCAGTAAGAGGATTCAACACGACCAGACACTCCCTCCCACAAAACCTCAGACCTCCCTGAGGTAGAAGACAACAGCAGCCAAGTCCTGAGTCTCCTAACGTCTCCTAAGACCTTCCCTTGGCCATGCTGCAGGACGCCCATCCTCCGGCCCTCTTCCTATCTCAGACCTTTGCTAACCATGAACTTAAGGGCATGCGAATGATGCTGCTGGCTGGCTGATCCGGTCTGAGCCAGGCTTCTGGTGCTTTTGAGAAGGGCACAGCTTTTTGCTGCCTGAAGTGGTGACAGCTACTGTGCCAGGATTATGATTGACAGAAGGAAGTAATCCCCTGTTTAAGTCACTCTTCCCAGTCAAGTAGAAATAAGGGGAGACAGAGAGAGAGAGAGAGAGAGAGAGAGAGAGAGAGAGAGAGAGAGAGATTGTAGACAGAAAGAAAATGAATAGATTTCATGATGCCACAGGAAAGACGGGCTAGGAATAGAGATGTGGAGCTGGCCAGTGGGTGCCAAAGAAACTCAGAGAGAACCCTCCAGAAGAGAGCCAGACCCAGGGTTTCCCAAGGGTCCCAGGGCATCCGAGCCTAACTCACCTCTGACCTCTCCCGGTGTGTGCTCACTGATTCTACATTCAAGTAAATGGACTCCACACGGCACCCTGAAGGTAAAGGATGGAGAAGGAAGCTTCTGTTAAAAAGATCGTCCTCCTCTGCAGCCCCCCAGCCACCAGGAGACCCCAGGGTCAGGGCCCACCAGGGGCTGCTACTCACCATATGCCACAGGTGTCAGTTTCAGGACAGTGTGAAGGGGACATTTCAGGTATGGCATCTCCTCTGAAATGAGACATGTTATCATAGTTAGATAAGAGACTGAAGCAAAGGGAGAAGCTCAGGGGCATCTCCAGGCACAAGAGGCCTAACCCAGAGGCCTCGGATCACATGGAGGCTTGAGGGTTCCCCAGGCTGGTTTATGAACTGATAAAGCCCGCTAAGCCTCACACTGTTCAACAGGGAGCAGGTGCAGATCCCGCAGCAGGCTGTGAGGCAGACCCACACTCAGAAGCAAAGCAGAGTAGAAAAAGACGGGTCCCCTGCCACTTCCACTCAAGGGCCACTTCCTTCTTCCCTCCTTCCTGGCTCAGCTTCCCTCAATACCTGCACTCTTGTCAAGGAAGTAGGCTAGTAGGCAGCGTAGGACAGCCTGGTGACAGATGACCAATACATTCTCTTGGCGCTCTAATTCCATGATCACAGGCTCCAGGCGCTGGACAAGATCCTGGTAGGACTGAGCACACAGAAATGAAACAGCACATTAGGAGAGGATAAGCAGAGAAGAGCCAGGCAATCACCTGCAGTATTCATCACAGAGTGGCTCATAGCACCCACACCCCCCCCCCACACACACACACATCCATCCTTGTGAGTATCCAGCTCTGCATTTGATGCAATTCTCCTAAGGAACTTGAGGAGAGTCTGCAATCCTGTCTCTCAATTCCTTCCTCTTCCTACTCCTCTTGAGTGCTAGAGAAAGATCAAACTCTACCACAGACTATTACTCAGGCAACCATTAAAATTAAAAGGATCGAAGTCCTGGCGCATGTCACGATTTGGAAGAACCTCAAACATTTGTATGTCAAGTGGAAGACACTAAGTATCAACATCTATACACTGAAAGATTCCTTCTGTGCACCACCCAGAACAGGCGGCTCTATGCAGAGACAAGGGATTTGTGGTCACTAGGGTTAGGTGCAAGGAGACGTTAGATGGACTGCTAACACATCTGCAGTTTCCTTTAGAAATACAGGTGGAGTATGTCTGAAATCCTCCACACTCAGAAGGGTGAAGGCAAGAGGATTGCTATGACCTCAAGGCGGCATGTAGTACACATTTTATATCCCATTTCAAACAACAAAAATGTAGCCAGGTATGGTGGTGCATATCTGTAATACCAGCAACTGGGGAGGTTAAGGTGGGATCAAAAGCAAGGAAAAGGAAGGCCAGAGCTACACAATGGGCACAGAGCTGTAACATAATAAAAACCAGCAAAGGTTCTCCTTACGCTGACTCTTCTCTGCTTTTTCTCCTGACTGGAGTCCCAGTGAGAGAAGGCCAGAGTGAGACCAGAAGACAGCATGGTAGCCCACCAGGAACTGGAACTATGACAAAGGCTCAGAAGGACACCCACTAGGTGTCAACACAGCCTGGCTGAACTCCCAGAGTACCACATGGCTCAGCACACTCCATTCCAACAAGAGTAGCTGCCTGCTCAGCCATTCCCTCTACCAACATCAGCCCAGCCCTTGTACAAGCTATCTGACATTAAGGCCAGTCTGTCTACGGTGCCACCTGACTGCAGGGAAAAGCTTTGGTCTGGAGTGAATCACCAACCATCCTTTTTGCTATATACCCCATGTCATCAGAGAGACAGATAAGGTTCTCATTGTTCTCAAGTGTGGGAAACACAGCGCACTTCTCTTAGGGTTTTTACAAGGCTCTCTTTAGTGAGATTCAGAAACTACAGAAGTAGTAGAGATGAGTTTGCAGAACTGGTAGAAGATGGAATGGGGTGTAGAGATCTTGTAGGGATTTACCTGATCACGCTGGGGTCCCCAAAGCCTTCTCTCAGCCAACTCCATACACACATGCCACAGACCCTGACCATTACAAAGAAAGACCAGCAGACAGGAGACCAGAACCCATGCTCACCTCACCCGTGGGATATCGGTAATAGTATTTGTCTTGTTCACGCAGTGCGTACTCCTCAGGGTAGGTGTCTTTGATCTCCTCATAGGTTAGTTCCTCACACACGCCCTGTCAGAAAAACCAACATTCATTCAAGAAAACTTCCCTATAGGGCCACCTCAAATAAAAGGGTTGGGGGGGCATCTCAAGAAGCCAGCAGGATTCCAGAAGACCCACGAGAGAACTCTCCACTCCCTGCCAGGCCTCCCTGCACCCGCACGAGCCTGGGACTCACAGCATCGATCTCGTTGAGTGCCTTCCACTGCTCATAGGGGAGCCTCAGGGCCTCCGCGGTCTGGATGGTACTTTTCAGCTGGCTGGTCCACACACGGAGATCCTTCAGATTCTGTTCTTCCACGAACTTGCTCAGGGCGTTGGCAAACTGAGGGAACATGGGGAGAAGAGGTCACACAAACTCCGGTTCCTTTCATAAGTTATGTTATATTATTGCTTGGCAATAACTAAGGCCACTCAAACCTTATCAGAGTCCAAGAGGCCTGACTCTACCCTCCAATTCCTAGTGCACACTCACATGTACACACACCAACACCACATGCAAATACACGCAGCCTAGTAAGGCAAAAACAGCCCAAAATTATACAACACCCAAGGACCCTCAATTCTACACAGAGGGAAACAATCACCCCCTGCTCCCCAGCCCCATGCTCTCTCCTCTTCTCTACCTTCTTGCCTCTGCTGGACAGGCCTGAGTCGCCCCCAATCTTCCCCTGCAGGTTGTACTCATTCTCCCCGTGCCGACACAGGTAGATGGTACGGGGCTGCACATGGATGTTCATCAGGTAGTACACAATTCGGCTCTGGATGTGGTCCTGCACTCTGTTCACCAAGAATCTCCGTCCAACGTCAATCACTTTGATGAGAGATAAGTCCCTGCCAAGAAACCACCATTCATAGCCCTACAGACAGCAAACCTCACATCCTGGCCCTAGCCAGCATATTTAGAATATTTGCTTCCTGGGGGCCCCTAACAATGACTGTTGTAGGTCTTCTCTAGGAGTCAGAGAATAAACCCAAGGCAACAGTTCCCTCAACCAGGCTGTTCAAACCAGATAGTATGGCTGGAGAGATGGCTCACTCAGTAATGCACAAACATAAAATTCAAATATATCTTCTTTAAGCAGGGCACAGTACAGTCTGTAATCCCAGAGCTGGGGAAGCAGAGACAGGAGGTTCCCTGGAGCTCACTGGCCAGTCAACCTAGCCAACTCAGTGAGCTCCAGGTTCAGTGAGAGACTCTCTCAAAAAGTAAGCGGGAGGGACCAGTGCAACGGCTCAAGAGTAAGAGTGTTTGCCACCAAGTCTGATGTTCTGGGTTTGATCCCCTGGGCTCACAAGGTAGATAGAGAGAAAAGGGGCTCCCAAAAGCAGTCCTCTAGCTTCCACATGTGTGCTGTAGTGTAAGTATGTATGTAAGTATGCATGTACACACAGACAGACAAAAAACCCAAACACAAGCAAATAAAGAAATATACACATGTTTGGGGGAAGAACCCTAGTTGGGCATGGTGGCTCGCACCTTTTATCCCCATTCTAGGGAGGCACAGGCTGGCAGATCTGTGAATCCATAACTAGTTCCAGCCCAGCCAGAGGAATAGTGAGACCCAATGAAACAAACAAACAACAAAAATCCTGGTAAATCTTTTTAAGGTAGAGAATCATTGAGAAAGATACTCTGACACTATTCTTATCATTTTCAATTATATATATGTATGTGTGCATGTGTCTGCATGGATATGTGCACATAAGTGCAGAAACCTGTGGAGGCCAGAGGCAGCCAAGCCCGCAGTAGCTTGAATGACCATTATCTGTGAGCTGCCGGCGAGGTTGCTGGGAACTGAACTGCAGTCATCTGGAAAAGCAGTACGTGCTCTTAACTACGGAGCCATCTCTCATTTAGAACCGACCCGTCCACCACTGTCTTTCCTCTAACTACTCCTAACCTCCCTCATTTCATGAGTTTCATTATTAACAATCCTTGAGTCTAATTAATGCAGCCGTTTATGCATGGATGTGATCCCTCCCTCAGCAGTCATCGACTGCCAATGGCACCTCCATCCACCGAAGGGCGGAGCCATTTCTAAAGAGTTTATAGACATATCTGGGACCTGTTTTAGAGGCCTCCTGTGGATATCTTCTGGGAATTACCTGTCACATTTATCAGGGTCAAGAGGCTGGTAGCTGGCTTCATAGCAATTGATTCTCTTCATGAAGTCGTCCATGGCTTCTGCCGAGTTGCAGTCTTTGTAATCCGGGCTGGAGATTTTAACTTCCTGCAACGCCACAAAGAGAAGTCTGATGAGTCACAGGGAAGGCTTTCTGCTTAGACTAAGCAGGATTTGGGCTTTCAAATGGGGAAAGCCCAAAAAGGCTCAGAATAAAGATTATCCTACCCAGCATAGAAGAGGAAAAAAAAGAGACTAGGTGTCAGGAAGTTTGACTCATGGCCTTTTGGCCTCATGACTGTACCACAAAGATCCTCGTAAGGACAGACACAGGAAACCCACAAGGACACCATAAGAACGAATATAGCTGGCTCATACACCAAGACGGGTCAATCCAATAACTGAGTGAGCCTGACTCCCTCAACTCAGCAGAACCCTACAGACGCACATAAAGAGCAGGCCTTTGGTTACAAAAGGCACATTAAGTGCTTAGAGCCCACGATCTTGGGTAGGATTTCTCTATCTGCTCCAACAAAAGCAGTCTCCAATTGTTCTGGTCTGTTTGAATGACATCTAACTTGACCTGGTGCCTACACCTTTCACTTCTGGGACTAGGAGTCTCCTATAATTGGGCAATTATGCCTCTCTCCCCCAAAAAACCCAGGTAGATTTTAGGGAAACTTTGATTGGGTCTTCGAGGCCAAGTCTTACTATCTAATCTTGGCTGGGCCGGAACCTGCTACATAGAGGATATCCTCAAACATTCCTAAAACATCGTACCTCCCTCTGACTGAATTCCTAAAACATCGTACCTCCCTCTGCTGAAATTATTCAGCAGGCACCATCATGTCTGCCCTGAGAATTCTGTTAATCTTTTACTCCCACAGCTATAAAGCAGACAGGAAGATAGAAAAGCCTAGAGATGGATGGTAGAGGTTCCCACTTTTTTTTTTTTTTTTTTTTTTTTTGGTTTTTGTTCTGAGACAGGCTCTCATATTTCAGTCCATAGCCAAGGATGACCTTGAACTTCTGATTTCCTTGCCTCCACCTCCCAAGTGCTGAGATTCCAAGTATTTACTACCACACCCAATTTGTATAGTGCAGGGGATTGAACCCACAGCTTTGTACATGGTAGACAAGCACTCTACCACAGAGCCACATTACAAACATAGTTGCCTAAGAGTCTGAATGTACTTAATGTTGTAGAACTGCCCACCAAAAAATAGCTATTAAGGTCAGTTATAAATTATGTGAATTGTATAATCAAAACAAATGTAGGTCACAAATCCCTGGGCCTAATCTGCAAAACTGCTTTGAGTCTTAATCAGAGAAAGATTTCTAAATACAGGACCAGGGCCAACAGTGCAGTATATGAATGAATCGAAAGCTACTACTAGACAAACCCCTGACTTAGCATGGGAGTGGTGGCTCACTGGGGAAAACGATCTCACATCTGCACCATGTCAAGCCCAGCACTTCAGCTTCCTCCAACTGTGAGCCTCTTTTTTTTTTTTCACCTACTCTCACTGAAGTATGAGCTTGTTTCTTAGAAATACTTTGCAATGTTCCCACTGTCTTGGAGAAGAAGACCAGTGAAAGAAGCTACAAATGTTTAGCATGCCTTTAAAGGTCTATTTTGGGCCAGGTGTAGTGGTGCATTCCAGTGCGCCAGTGATTCTAGTACTCAGGGAGCAGAGGGGGTGGGATGCCTTGAGCCCAAGGCCAGCCTGGGCTAAACAGTAAGACCTTGTCCCCAAATAATAGATGGATGGATAGATAGATAGATAGATAGATAGATAGATAGATAGATAGATAGTCCAAGGCCAGTCTGGGCTACACAGTGAGACCTTGTCCCCAAATAATGGATAGATAGATAGATAGATAGATAGATAGATAGATAGATAGATAGATGATAGATAGATAGATGATAGATAGATGTATGCAATAACACCACCTACATCTCCTACCCATGAAAACTGATTTTTTTATAAATATGTCCTATTTTCCAATATGATTAAGACTGAAAATCAGCAGTGAGATTTACATCCATCGTTCCAGCAGTGGAGGACCAGGGCAGGAAGGAGCCTTGCCTCAAATATAAGATCAGCCCAAGCTGTCACACAGTATTCTAAGACAGGCTGGGCTATAGTGTGAGAATCCTGCCTCAAAAACACAACAACAATAACAATGACAAAACCGAAACAAAATTGATCTAAAAATATAAGAAGTTGTGGGGTGGTGTGACGACTCGGTAGGTCAAGAGGGTTGCCACACCCGATGACCTGAGCAGATATTCAGAACTCACTCCACACAGTCTTCTCATTGTGCCTACCCTACCACGTATACACACAAAAACTTTTAAAAAAATTGTCTTTATAATTCTCATTTCTGTTTGTGATCTATTATTATCAAGTAATAAAAAAGGGGTTTAATTAAATAGTATTACCATTGACCTTGACTTATCTGGATAAGCTACCCTTGTCCAGTAGAACTGAGAGGGAGGGGCACGATTACACCCCTTCTTCCCAAATTTGAGACCTTTGTCTTCGGCATGCTGAGCCTTGAAGGCTTTGGTTCACATAAAAGCATTCTTACCTACCAAAGACCTGGAAAGCAAAGCTGAACAGCCAGCTGGCCTCCCCTGGATAAAGAGATGGGCTGCAGGCATTCCTGGTTACTACTCCGCCATCACGAAGCTTTCAAGATTCTGACACCAGGTTAAACTACTCCCTGTCTGTCTCCTTTCTCCACCATGTCCCAACCAAGACTGTGAACTGCTGCTTGCCCTCTAAGACCTTGGAAAGGACCTGGATATCACCTAAGATCAGGTCCAGGTCATAGACTGTGCCAAATTAATACCTCCATGTACTTCTACTGTCCCAGTATCTATCTGATGACACTCAACCCCACACAGGGCAGGTCACCTGCTTCTATGGTTTTAGTTACTGTCTAGTCCCTGACCTGAGCTCCCACCAGGACTGCAAATGACCTCTCAGTAAAAGGGACCATATATAAACAGAGTTTCCTAATTGTCTTACCATGATGTTGGAGGCCACAACAGTAGGGTCGTCACAGATTGACTCGATGAAAAATGCCTGGGGGAAGGAAGCAAGATAGGAATGTAAAAACAGCTCCCCAAAGGCCAGCTCTGAGTTCACTGTGATATAAAAAAATACCGGCAGGAAAAGGATATGACTGGAAACATGTAAAGCAAGCTAGAACCAGACAGACACTGCATGCTTCCTCTTAGATGCAAAATCTAAATTTAAATGTAGGGGGGGAATGGGGGAGGAGGTATCGTGACAGAACAAGAAGACTAAAGACTAAAGGTAGGAGTGTGGAACAGGTTAATGGAATATATGTACCAGGAGCCTTGCCTGTTTCAAAAGCAGAATCAGAGAGATTTGGGGAGCAGATGAGGACCGGTAAATGGGGGGGTGAGGGTGGGGGCAAGAGAAAATGGAAGGGCAAATATGGAACAAAGTATAATGATACACATGTATGAAAATGTCCACACACACACACACAGACACACACACACACACACACACACACACCCCTTTTGTGCTTTAGAGCTAGAAGTACTTGTTTCTGTTTGCTAACCAAAATATTAATAAGGAAGGAAAAATAAAAGGCACTGGGAAAGTATTACTTCATTAAACACCAACTTTGCATGGCCACAGCCCTCCCCCTCTCCCAGGGAGGGAGGGCTCCATAGTTCCTAGGCATCTTACCCCAAGGAGGACCTTGTTTTAAGATGGCAAAACATAGGCAACTACCCATGAGACCAGGCTCATACCTGCAATCCCAACACTTAGCAAAGGGATTGCTACAAGTTTGACATAGTCAACATGGGCTACATAGTGACTTCCAACCAACCTTCACTACAGAGTGAAACCCTGTATCAACAATTCAGGGCAACAAGAAGCTGACACCAGAGCCAGGCAATCAGTTATTTCCAAGATGTTTTCCTCTCTCAACTTACTGGGGGGAAGCAGGTTTGGCTCACCTTGAAGTCATTTTCTTTGGCAAAATGAAGGATCATGTGCCTCCTTTCTCTAGTTGTATTGGTGGCATCAAAAACCTAATAAAGAGGAAGAAGGATCAATCAATCAATCAATCAATCAATCAATCAATCAAACCTGGTAGTAAACAGTTACCTAAACCACAAGGAATTCAGTCTGTTGTTTCCAGGAATAAGTCCTAAATCTTTCGTTCCAAACAGTGTGTGCCCTGTCCCCTAACCTCTCCAGGGTGCTCCCAGACTCCTCTGCCTATAGCTGTTAAGCACAGCATGGGAGGGAGGAACTAGCAAGCAGTAAAATACAAAGAGGGACCGAGGAATGGCCCCTGGCTACAGTGGCTGGCAACAACACAGCAGAGGAGGAACTCAGATACCCACTGCACTGGTGAGTGACAGCTATGTCCCAACATCCATCCCAAGATACACTCCTGAATCATGAGCTGCTTTGGGCCACTTGTCCCTCAGCTCCTCAGCGCAGAGGCATTTGTCCCCGCTTTCACTCCGCTGCACTTGCCAACAAGGACAGAGGTATTCGTGCCCACAGACTTACTGCAATCTGTCCTCCTTCCTTTGTCAGGTAACTTTTGACATCTCTCAAGGCAGCTAAGGCACACTGTCTGCAAACACACAAGAAGGAAAGCACTGGTCAGAGCAGGCCCAGTAAACAGCCGCATCCCCTATGACACACACTGAGGTTCCAGTTTGAAGATGCTCAGTGCTAGCAAAGCCTCATTAGGTCCACAAGCTTCGGCCCAAGGACCAGTTGAGATAGATACCCACCTCCACACAGCTGAAGGAGGTGTGGAATCTCTACTGTTGGGATTACAGGCATGAGTTACCATGCTTGGTCTTCCTTTTTAATTTTTTAATTTTGCATTCTGTCTTTCCTTTGTGGTACTGGGAATTGAAACCAAGGCCTTGAACATGCTAAGCATGTGCTCTACCACTAACTAGCCGCCCTTTTCCCCATTTTAGTTTGAGTCTCACTAAGTCATCCAGGCTGGCCTTGAACCTACTCTGTAGCTGAGGTTGGTCTAGAACTTGCAGCCTTCCTGCCTTAGCCTTCAGAATTCTTGGATTACAGAAACTGTACACCATGTTCTGCTTAAAAAATTAAACCAGGGGAGTTTTTTAAGAACTGGTGCCAACCAAGGGAAGGGATACAGCTCACTTGATTAAGTGTTTGCCCAGCATGCATAAAGTCATAGGTTCAATCCACAACACTGGATAAAACTTAGGCTTTGTGGTACCATCTATAATTCTTGTACTGGGGTGGGTGGGGGTGGAAGCCAGAGAACCAGAGGTTCAGCCTGAGCTATACAGAAAGCTCAAGGCCAGCCTCAGCTATGTGACCTGGTGCTAGGTAAGAGAACAAATACCCATATACTATCTGCACTCAGGAGGCTACGGCAGGTAGAGCTGAGGATGAGGCCAATCTAGCTATGTAGTGTAAAGCCAGCCAGTGTTATACAACAAATATCACTTAAAACTAACTAAACTAAACTAATAGCTGTACTAATAAAATAAAAATGAATGCCAAAGCAGACTCAGAGAGTCCCACGGGCCAGGCCTGAGGCTGGGCCTGGCATCAGGATCTCTTCCCACACCCAGCTGATTCCAGCACCGTGCAGAGCTGAGGAGCACCACCTGTCACCTGCAGTTTAAGAACTAATTTTGCAAATGCAAACTGATGATTTCCAATGAAAAGGACTTTGTTCACTCCTGGCATGTGGCAGCTGTTGAAGTGTCTAAGGGTGACTCAGTTTGTACTTCTGGGAGAAGATCAAAGCAGCCAGGCACAGACAGGCCAAGAGACTTGTCCTAATACTAGCTCAGTCTGATGGCCACCAGCATGCAGGCTGGCCTTTGCTTCCTTTTACAGAATCCAGCTTCAAAACAAAGGAAGTCGCAGGGTAGGAAGATAACTCAGTCCACAGTAAAGGGTTTGACTTTCAAGTACAACAACCTGAGTTGGATCCTTAGAACCTACATAGAAGAGGAGGAAGAGGAGGAGGAAGAGGAGGAGGAGGAAGAGGAGAAGGACAAAGAGGAAGAGGAAGAAGAGAAAGGAAGAAGAGAAAGAGGAGGAAAAGGAGGAAGAGGAAAAGAAGGAAGAGGAGGAAGAGGAGGAAGAGGAAGAGGAAGAGAAGGGGCCTTTGCTTCCTTTTACAGAATCCAGCTTCAAAACAAAGGAAGTCGCAGGGTAGGAAGATAACTCAGTCCACAGTAAAGGGTTTGACTTTCAAGTACAACAACAACCTGAGTTGGATCCTTAGAACCTACATAGAAGAGGAGGAGGAAGAAAAGAAGAGGAGAAGAAAGAGGAGGAGAAAGAGGAGGAGGAGGAAGAGGAAGAGGAAGAAGAGAAAGAGGAGGAAA
>JANHMN010000027.1:9304354-9328725 GCA_030674055.1 Rhabdomys pumilio | reverse complement strand
GGCGGGGGGAGTATCTATGAGAATGTTTCCAGATTGGGTTAGCTGAAGTGGGAAGACCCACAATAACTGTGGGTGGCACCATTCCACGAGTGTGAGTAAGCATGAATAAATAGCAAGGGGGTTGAGCACCAACATTCAAATCTCTATTAATCGGCTACCTAACACTACTACTTTCCAGCCACAACCGGCTAGACCCTCAAACTAGTCAAAATAAATGCTTCCTCCCAAAAGTTGGTTTTGTCATAGCAATGAGAAAAATAACCAATATGGGATGGGGGGGAAGCCATTGTCTAAAGACCGCCAGGTCCTTGGGACATCCAAACTGAAAGTATTGTCCTTAGTATGGTTCCTTAAGTAAAAGGCACGGAAAGCCACCAGGTCTTAAGCGCTAAGCCAGCACCTTACAATGTTATTAGGCTTATTTGCTCACATACTCATGAGCCCAGTGCTCTGGATGCTGGACAGGAAAGATAACAGGTGGACAAACCTGAGGTCAGTATTATTGATAAGCACTGAACTCAGGCCTGCATAGTCATTAGTTCTTAATGCAATCTTGCTACACGTGCCAGCACCCTGCAGGCAAACATACACAAAGGAAACCAGACCAGCTGGTAAGCTACAGGATAGCATGACTGAAAAGTGAATTATGGGAAGGAAAAGTGAATTATGGGAAGAAAAAGCCTGACAAGTGGTTAAGCCCCCAACTTCAACAGTGCTCATCTACCATGGCTAAGTTGCAAGGCAGACACACTCCTGGGTCCTAACTTCAACTCTTCTTCCTAGATGAAGTGATTAATATCTTCAACAACATTCGACCTAGTGGAGGCATGGAGATAGCTGATTTCAACCATCCCACCACCTGATACCCACAACTGCTTTTCTGAAAATATGTCTTGCTGTGGAAGATTTCCCACACCTCATTTGTGCTTGGTTCTACCTGATGCTTTACAAACCTTAACATTACAAAAGGATGCCAAGTCATCCTCATCAGCCTTTTGTGTGCGAGCATGTGAGTTATGCTTCAGCTACAAGGAAAACACATGGAAGGATACATTTAGGTCAGACAGCTGTGGACCCTGAAGGGCTCCGGAGGGATTCATCATCACTGCTGAGAACTGAGACTGGGCCTTTCCTCAGGAACCACCTCAGTCTACCTCCATCAAGCAAGGGCGAAACTGAACTATAGCGAAGACCTACTTGGACCTTACAGGTATACTACCACAGGGAAACCTCTCTGAAAATGGGCTTAACCTGTCGAGCCCTCAGAACACAATAAATACGTCTGCTAAAAGCCCCCTCCTTCATGGTTACAGTGTACATGGACTGCTTACCATGTACCTTTTGTCTCCTAATATCTAATTAATTTGATGCCCAATGAATGGACTTGACCTTCAGGACCCCATATCCCTGCCACACACTGTGGCGGGGTATCTTATTGACTCCATGATAACTGTGGGAGGTAACAGCAGTGCTCAGTAAGCAACGCCAAGAGTCCAAGTCAGAGTTCAGAGCCAGGCCTCACAACCCCCTTGGATGGATCTGGGACACGTTCATCTTTTTCATGTCTTCCTTTCCTTTCCTGTACAACCACAGAACGTTTAAGACACTGGCTGTGACAATGAACTGCCACAGAGCTCTCATGGAATGAGAGCTCTAGATATGCCTGGCTGGGCATCAACAAGTTAAAACCTTGTAATACCATTTTGAATACCATACCCACCTTCCTTCACATGCATTCTATTCTAAATCCCAATCGGAGATAAACTGGCATCTTATTCCCATGTTATTGAGGGGGCAATAGAAAAGTTAAAAGCTGGTAAGATGGCTTTATGGGTAAAAGTGCTAGCCTCATAAGCCTGAGGACTGCAGCTCAATCGTTAGAGCCCACTTAAGGATATTAGAGTCAACTCC
This sequence comes from Rhabdomys pumilio, assembly GCA_030674055.1. Taxonomy (NCBI): domain Eukaryota; kingdom Metazoa; phylum Chordata; class Mammalia; order Rodentia; family Muridae; genus Rhabdomys; species Rhabdomys pumilio. The sequence continues at coordinate 9,326,814 of JANHMN010000027.1, read as the reverse complement.
ACAGAGCTGTCCTCTAGCCTCCACAGAAATGCCATGGCATGTGCCACCCTCCGTCCCCCATAATAATAAATACTTTTTAAGATGATTTTTTTTGTAGCTGCTATTTAAGGCAACTCTGCCCTAGCCAGTTTGATTATCCCTTTGCTCTGTAAAGGACAGGATCTTTTACCTATACTATACCCAAGCCATCCATCACACTGCCCAGGGCTCAGATGGCTCACAGCTCACATATAGTAAATATACAGAAACATAACCTACTTGGAAACTGGGTGACAACACCCAACGAAGTCGCAGGCTATAGATTTTCACTGCAGGCAACAGGAGAGCCAGCTCGGTTAAGCTCATTTGCAAATACAGTAATGTCTCCCTAAATTGTCACTTAAACTGATGGGTGCTTCCAGTTTTGCAAGAAACATTTGGCACAATGTTGGTAAAGAAACTTGACACTCAATTTCTGTGCTTCACAGACAAACATATGATCCAGCACAGTCCTTTTGCTGTTTTGTTCTTTAAATTTCAAGACAGGCTATAGAGACCAGGCTAGCCTTGAACTCAGAGATCTACTTGCCGGCCCCTCACCACTATGTGGCACCAATTATGGGGCCTTTGGGATTTGATTGTTGTTTATGATTATTTATTTTGTTTTATCTGGACAATCTTCTCTACGCCCTCTAGTAATAAGCCACAGAGGAGCTGACTGTCAGCCTCTGATGTGGAGACCACATGTAAAATGGCCACAGGGCTGGCACTGCAGCAGCTGGGAGCATTCTTGCCCGGTATACACAGAGCTCTGGGTTCAATGTCCATCACCAAGTAATCCAGGCATGTAGGTGGATGCTTTGGGGACATAAGGCGGGAAGACCAGAAGTTCACTGTCATCTATACATCATAGTGAGGTTAAGTCAAATTAACTCTGGAAAAAAAAAACAGTTAAAAACAAACAAACAAACACTACAGAGTGAGTTCCAGGTCAGCCAGAGATACACAGAGAAACCCTGTCTCAAAAAACAAACAAACAAACAAACAAAGATTTAGGTGAATGAAATCTCTAAGAGGCTGGGTGTGGTAGCCATTAAAGTTAATCCCATTAAAGTTGAGGCCAGGCCAGCCAAGGCCACAGGAGACCTTGTCTCAGAAAGAAGGAAGGAAGGGAAGGGAAAGAAAGTAACTCAGTCTATCCACAAGATTCCCAATGTCAGTAGAAAAGAAGTAACCTATTTTCTCTATTGCAGTAAGAAATAAATTTAGTATAGGAAAAATATCATTTAAAATATGGATATGCTGCCGGGCGGTGGTGGCGCACGCCTTTAATCTCAGCACTTGGGAGGCAGAGGCAGGCGGATTTCTGAGTTCGAGGCCAGCCTGGTCTACAGAGTGAGTTCCAGGACAGCCAGGGCTACACAGAGAAACCCTGTCTCGAAAAACCAAACCAAAATATATATATATATATATATATGGATATGCTTTTAAAAAACATGGTTGCAGATATCTGTATTTGAAGGAATGTGTCTGAGGCTACACACCAGCATCACACAAGAATTCCAGAAGTGAGTGAGCTGGTCCTCTAAATCTGTGAGCTTTGGATACATCTCCTTTAAACTCTAAGTGGTTCTGACAGCAATTCTTTGCAAATCTCTCAACTCCATGACGGACGTGCATGCTCATGAAATCTAATGATCAGGTTCTGCAGCCTGGAGGAGGACTGTCTGTACTGCGGTACCTTCCGATATTACTACTGAGCCAGTGTCTGTACTGTGATAGCTTCCGATATTACTACTGAGCCAGTGTCACTGAACTTGGGGTTCTTGCAAAAGCTGCCATGGTTCCCTTAGACCCAAGCAAGGGAAAAATGCATACACGCAACCATCCAGCTTTACACACACAGAACCCTTATTTTTCTTGACCAATTTCAGTTTAAAAAATAGAAAACGCTATAATCTGTCTGATTAAAAAGTCCAGAAGCCGCAAGCTGTCTAAATTTGGCCATGACCAAATTTATTATTAATATTGACAAGGTCTCATTGTGTGTAGTCTAGGTTCATGATTCTTTTACCTCAGTTTCCCAGCTACAGTGTAATGAGATTATAGGTGTGTCACAGGCTTGGTTTTTCCCTGGGGCATTTTCATAAAGGTGGCCCCAGTGTGTAACATGTCTGACAGGGATTGGGGAAGAAGCCTTGCCAAACCCTTACCCCTGACTTACTTGTGCAAAAGAGAAAATAAGACGAGTCTTGGGGACAGAGTGGGACAGTGGGACGGAGTTCCACCAAATCCCTCAGATCCAGCAGAGAAGACCCATTGGAGATCTCTCATACTGCACCACAGGGTCAGGTCGGCAGGGAAACCAGTGACTAGCTGTCATGTCCTATGATCACCATCCTGAGAAATGTGACAGCAGAGAAGCCTACCCTGCAGCCTGGTGCTCCAGTGTCCCAGGGTGACAGGAAACCACCTCCCAATTTTCGCAGTGGATTCTCAAGCTACAAACGTGGTGTGAGCAACGTGTCCACTGGGCAGCTCACTCTTGTCTACCCCCATGGGCTCCTGGGCGTGCTGCCTGGAAGGGAAGCATTGCCTTCCAGCAATTCCATCCGCTCTTCCCAGAGGCACCTCTTCCTAGCTAGGGATGGAAGTGAATGAAACCTTCCCAAATCGTTCACAGACAGCAACAGGTGGGGCACTAAGAGAAACTGCTAACAAAATCCGTGTTCCGGATAAATGAGGGCTTCTCTGAAACAACATTAGTCACCAACCCATAAACCATCCCTGCAGCCAAAAACCTGCAGTCTCGGGAGTGATGGTGAAGCTGGAAATACACAGAGCTGCAGAGAGATCCGAGAGAGAGAGAGAGAGAGAGAGAGAGAGAGAGAGAGAGAGAGAGAGAGAGAGAGAGAGAGAGAGAGAGAGAGAGAGAGAGAGAGAAAGAAAAGGGATGTTGGTGGCCGCGCCCCTGCTGCAGTCGGCCCAGGCTGACTCCGGAGCAGCTAGGTTTCTCCAGCCTCTGGGAGGCGCTGGCCTCGGTGAGCTCAGGCCTGGCCGGGCACACGGAGGTTTCCGGAGTCACAGCGCCCCTTCTGCCCAGCCTGGGAGACGCAGCCCGCCGCCACCCCCGCCTCGCCCGGCCAGCCGGCACGAGTGCGCTTCCCGCAGAGGGGAACCGGCACAAAGCCACTGCACACACAATGGCCGGGCTCTGCACGCGGCGCAGTCTACAACCTAACCCCCCATGTAGCCGCCTGCACTCACATCTGGGCAACGAGGGTCGGTGATCGACGGGCACCCAGATCTTCTGTACCCGGCTCTGGGTGAGTTCCAAAGGCATCTTCGTAGCTGTATTCGGCGACCCGCCACCCCGGGAGGAAAGACTCCGACTTGGGGAGAAAAGCAGCTGCAGATCCCCCCGGAACAAAGGACAGGAAGGGTGCGTCCGCCTGCACGCGGCTGGGCGCTCCCTTGCGCTGCTTTGGAAAATGTGCTTTGTGCGGAGTCTCAGAGGATCGCCTGAGCGGAGACACGAGACAGATGAGATCGGCGTGGAGTTGCGGCTGCTGCGCTGCTGACTAGTCGGCTCTGTTCAGAAGATCAGGGATGCTCCGGCGCAGTGACAGCCACGCTCCCAACACCCAGCACTGCCACTTACTCCTCTCCTGTTCTCTCGGGATGCCACACGCACTGCCCGGCCTTTTAAGATCTGACCGGTAGCGCGGCGCGTCAGCCTCGGGGCGGGCCGCATTCTTTGCGTCCCAGCCCCCTTTCACGTGGAGAGAAGGATGGGCAAGGCCAAGAGACAGCCTGCTGCCGCCCCCTGCGGGCGAACGAGGGCATCACGCTCTGTTCCTGCAACTCAGGCTGGCTCTTTCGTCCTCCTTTCCTCCCCAAGCCTATTCAGTATGGGCGCCAGCCAGGGAAGGAATTCCCAAAATTATCCAGCCACTTTCCTCATCTGTGCTTGGAAGAGAGCAGCGATCTGATAATATCCAATGTGGTCCGTTGACAGTCCTCCACCCCTTCACACACAGAGAGACACAGCTGGTGCTATGTAAAAGCATCTTCCCAATTCAGCCTTTCAAGCAAGGGACCCCAGCACCGCGCACCATAGTTACATGATTTGAGGGCTGGCACAGTTCAAGTGAAGACTTGGGTCAGAGCTGGGTCCTGGTAACACCTGTGCATTATCGCCCACTATGTCCCTTGCCATTGCTGACACTGCCACCTCCGGGCACAGGCACATACTTTTCCTAAATCCCCTGGAAACATGCTTGGGCAGTGTTGCTACCCCTCACTCAGTGCTACGGTGCTAAGCGCTTGAATAGGGCAATAAATAAATAAATAAATAAATAAGGTTCAACAGAAAAGGAACTTTGGGATGCGGAGAGCAGTTGGTATCATTTTCCAATTCAACATGGACCATATTCCATAGACCCTTCTGCAAGTAGTAATAAAAAGTAGAGCCCATTCCCGCCCCCATTACCGGACTATGAGCCCCAACGTAACTATCAAGAGGCAGCTAGATCCTAAATTCATGTTACCCACCCGACCCCCACGCGCCTGCCCCTAGCACACCTGCTATATTTTGTTTGATGTGAATATGCCCTCGCTTCCTTTCCCGATTTTTTGCACTTTGCGTAGGCTGGAGATACGTGCATAACAGGCAATAGGGGAACTGCCAGAGGTCATTTATTCAGCGACGATCTAGGGATCTTTTAGTGGGGACCACTGCACGGGAGGCCGTAGAGACATGACGCTTTAAATGTGATTTTAGCAAATGAAGCCTCCGCTCCGAAGCTCTGCCTTGCTCTGCCCTGCCTAGCGGCGAGCTGCACACGTCGCGCTGAAGCTGGGCTGTGATTGGAGGCGCTCGCGGAACCCCACACTGCAGTGGAAAAGTCTGCGCAGAGGCTGCCACACGTCGCGCACGTCCTGCATGCTCGGCTGGGAGGGCGCCGGCTCCCCGGCGGCGAGCGCAGCTGCTCTGCTCCCAACTCAGCCCGCCCCGCCTGGGGCCTCCGCCTTGCCTTCTCCAGCAGCCTGGCGAGCCTAGGAGACCTGGAGCTCACCTGGCTTGTAGCCCTTGGGAGCTTCCCAGCTCCAATCGCCATTCCCGCACCCTGCTCCCAACCCCAGGACAGCTTTGCTGACCTTCCGATTTCTGTGCCCCGGGCAGAACCCCGTTGCATTGCATTTAAACTTGTTTTTCTGCAGTGAGAGCAAATGCCAGAGGTGACACCCTAGAAAGCCCAAGGGAGAGTCCCGCTCCACTCCTGAAATTAGAGTGAACTGACTCGACAAGGAAATCATCTAGTGTCTCCTGAAGGGTTTCCCTCACTGGTGTTTGCAAGCTGTTGTGGGGGTTTGGGGAGAGATGGAGGGTGAGGGTGCATCCCTGCCAGGAGAATCCCCACTTCTTTCCCTCTCCCCAGTAACCATAGTGCACCTGAACGCTTGTAAAGTTTCCACTAGGTTTTCTGTTTGTTTTGCTTTGTTTGAGAAAGAGTTTTCCTATGTAGCCCAGGCCGGCCTCAAGCTTGCTCCTTTCTCAGCTGATATTACAGGCCTGTGCCATACTCCCAGGTGCCTGCTTGAGTTTGCACACACTTACAAGCCAGGCAAATGGCCAGATGTCATTCCTTTACCTCAAAGCTTAGGAATAGATTGCTGGGAGCCATTCAGGGGGAACATGGTGGGAATGGCACAAGCAGAGACCAAGCTTTATTTCTCTTTTATCATATGTTTAAATCTCTTAAGGTCAGCCCTCAAGGCAGGAGGCAGCTAAGCATTCTCAGATGGGGCATTTTTCCTTCCCAGGAGCCAACAATGGGTATCCAGAATGGACTAAGTTATCCAGTCACTTCTGCTACCAGATAGGCAAAGGGAAGTTAAGTCATCTTAACCTGCCTTAAGGTTCCAGATATGTAGGTATAGATAGAACATGAGGCACACGGTTGAACTCACACTTGTTTGTTGGGTCTTTGGAAGTTGTCAGCTTGCAAGCACAGGTGAGTGGAGTCCCTGTGGAAGGCAAAATAGCTCCAACACAATACTGCTTAGGAACAACCTTGCTACAACTACATCCAAAAATCGCCTCCTTAGCTTTGCTGTTTAGACATCCTTCCAATTCCTCCCTTAGTTCTGTTAACAACACCCTTATCTTTACCTCCAATTCGGCCCCCTAGGGCTTCACTAACTCCCAGGTCCCTAGAGTGGATATTTTGAACTCAGCCCTTTAGAAGACACTGCCAAGAATGTGAACATTCTTTAAGTCGGGTGACTTATAGCCAGGTGACTCCAATCAGTAGGACTGACTGTCAACTTCCTTTAGATTCTGAGACACAATCTAGACTCCACTAAAGTCAAAAGAAAGTACTGAACAATCTAGTCCACATTCCACAGCCCTCTGCCCCTTGTCTACAGGAAAGATCGAAGGAAAGATTGCAGATTAGAAAGGTCAAGGAATCAAGTCAAAGATCAAGGAGGAAGGAAGGCAGTTAGGAAGAAAGTTTGTGTGGGGGTGATTTGTTTTGTTTTAGAAACAGTGTCTCATGTAACCCACATTTCATCAAGAGATCACAGGCATGAGCCCTCATGCCTGGTTTATGTGACACTGAGAACTAAACCCACAGTTCCACAGTTCCATGTATACTAGTCAAGCACTCTATCAACTGAGGGAGATCCCCAGCCATGTGTGTGTGTGCGTGTGCGTGTGCGTGTGCGTGTGTGTGTGTGTGTGTGTGTGTGTGTGTGTGTGTTAAGGTGATTACAAAGTTGACACAAGCAACAGATAACTGTCCCCTCCCAGGTGACCATATTATACACCCAGCCCTACCAAGAGGACTGAGTAGTAAGAGAAGACTAGACTGTTAACTCAGTTTCACCCAGGACAGTTAAGCTACCCCAGGTGAAACGTTCCACCAAACACACCACACGCTAGAGTGCTCAATGTGTGAATTCAGTGAGCCGGGTCTAACCTTAGCAAAAAAGAAATGGAAGTGTTCCCCCCCCCCCCCCCCCCCCCGCCATAACCTTTGTTCCCATTCTCTGGCCAATGTCACCAAATCCTTCCCGGTGATGCCAAGATGTGGTTATCAACAACAGCAGCACGTGACTCCATTGCCTTACTCTTACACCAGCTACTTAGACTTAAACGTTTAAACCACCGTGGAGCCTACGCCTCCTCCCCAGGGAAAGACGGAAGGGGGGAACAAGCTGTGGCAGGTTATGAGCAGTCTCACGTTGCTAATTAGACCCAAAGTGTCGTTAGTTGCTCTCTTGAAAGATCCCACATATGAGAGAGTGAAGCAAGACATCAAATAATCCACAAAAACAAACCTTTATGTCATGACCTGTCATCCCAAGATGGCGTTTAGTAACAAAGTATTTGTGACTTCTATAAGAACTGAAATAGAGATTTGAAGGGAACTGCCCAGATGACATAGGAGGTTCCCAAAACCAGCTCATAGATTGCATATGTTTTTTCTTTTAATGTGGAAGTTGCTGGGCATGCAAGACCACTACTGTAGACCAGCACTCAAAGAGGCAGAGACTCTGGAGGATCAGAAAGCTTCCCTAGCAGCTGGTGGCACAGGTCTTTAATCATAGCACTTGGGAGGTAGAGGCAAATGGATCTCTGAGTTCAAGACCAGCCTGGTCCATATAGCCAGTTCTATCACAATAGCCAGGGCTATTGTGATGGTTTTTATATATGCTTGGAGTGGCACTATTAGAAGGTGTGGCCTTGTTGTAGTGGGTGTGTCACTGTGGGCTTGGGCTTTAAGGCCCTCATCCTAGCTTCCTGAGAACCAGTATTCTGCTAGCAGCCTTCAGATGAAGATGTATGTGGCCTAGAGACTGTTTTGTGGTATTTTGGTTAAGAATGTGGCTACTTTTTGCCTTTGTCTGAAAACTCAGCCTGAGGCTAAGGTGAAGAGACTCAGATTAATTGCACTGACAACGGAAATCGGAGAAAGGCCCATCAAAGACTTTGTTCCCTGGTTAAGTCTCCCAATGAGCATTTTAAACAAGTGTAGCAAGCTGAGAAAGGAAAAATATAAAATAAATGTTTTAAATATTAAAGGACAGAATATAGATATAAGGACTAAAGTTGCAGATAGGTGTGAGCCACTCAGTGGGTTCTGGAAATTGAGCCCAGAACAAGAACAGGTGCTCTTGAGCCAACACTTCACTCCAGGCTAATTTTTTTGGTTTTGTGAGACCGTATCTCATACCACAGCCCAAGAAAGCATGAAACTCTGAGTTCCCCTGCTTTGACTTCCCAGATGCTGGGTCACAGGTCTACACCTTCTCATGACATTCTGTCATTCATTCACTTAGCTGATGGTTTTTAAAGAAGGTCTCACATAGTTGGAGTTGGCCTGGAACTTTCTATATTCTCTCAGGATGACACTGAACTCTCTCTTTAAAAAAACCACTTTTATGTGTACCACATGTGTGTGAGTCCTCTGGAACTGGAATTACAGATGGCTATTATTCACTCATGGAGGTATGAGGAACTGAACCCAGGTCCTCGGAAAGAGCAGCCAGTGCTTTTAACCACTGAGCCATTGCTACAGTCCAGACACATAACTCCTGGTCCTACTGCCTCTACCTCCTAATCCTCTATGAGAATTATTGGCATATGCCTTTGTGCCTAGCTTATGTGGTGCTGGGGACTGAACCCAAGACTTCATGCACAATAAATAGACACTACCAACTGAGCTACACCCCCAGGCCCTGCGTATTGGTTTATATTTTGAAATTAGCTCACATGAGATACAACCCAGACTGACATTGAATTCAAGACCCTGCCTCAGCCTCCTGACCTTGCTGGGATTACAGGCATGTCCTACCATGCTAGGCCAGCCTTGTCTTTTTTTTTTTTTTTTTATTCTGCTCAGGTCTATCAGCTGAAAGCTTTCTGTCTGTGTCTTATGTGTAGCACGACACATCACTCTACTCTGAGGTTTTAAGATCCTCTGTCAGACACAGAGTAATTGTGTTAATAAAGGTTGGCTAAGCACTCAGAAGGCAAAGGCAGGCAGATCTGTGAGTTCAAGATGAGCCTGGTCTACCAAGTGAGTTCCATATCAGCCAAGACCACATGGAGAAACCTTGTCTTTAAAAACAAACAAAAAAGTGTAATGCTACATGATTATACACACACACACACACACACACACACATACACACACACACACACACACACACACACACACACACACACACGTGACTCAGAATAGTCACTCGTCTCCAAAATAATATTCTATAGTTCCCAATTAATTTTTATTTTGATATTTTACTCTAAGATGTCAACATTAGAGGAAGCTGAGTGAAAAAGTCATGGCATTCCATATGTTATTTTGCAAGCTGTTATGAGTTTAAAGTTATTTCAAAACAGAGGTATGGTTTTGGTGCTCTGTTTTATTTTTGACAGGGGACCTCTGTGTAGGCCCAGCTGGCCAGGATTCACTATGCAGACCAGGCTGTCCTGGAGCCCCACCTACCTCTGCCTCCTGAGTGCTGAGATCAAAGGCACACACTGCCATGCCTCAATAATAGCTGAAAAATTTTTAATGTTTATAAATGAGTGATAACTCAATTTGTGTAAATCCTAGGGAGAAAGTGCTTAGCTTGTGTAGATCCTGAGCAGAAAGGTTGGACTTGACAGAGTGGCAGTAAAGAACTCCATGGTGCTAGGGGTGGTGGCACATGTCTATATGGTGGGCACTCCAGAGCGAAAACAGGAGCATCAGAGATTCAAGGTTATTCAGCCTGGGCTACATAGATCCTGCCTCAACCAACACAGAACTCATGGGATGGTGATTGCATGTGTTGACCTCAGCACTGCTTCTTGCAAATGACATGTATGTACATGTATGGATGAAATTCGCATTGGTGTTGGGAAAACCAGGTGCTGTGTAACAGTGTCCGACGAGATTAAAACCTTCAGTCCTTCAGGGGAGCTCCTTAGGGAGATAACCAACTAAAAAGGAGCTTCAAGAACTCCCTGAAACGAATCAGATTCCTAGAGCAAACTCCATCGCCCACCCACCCCACCCCTTACCCACAGTAAGCCCAGTCCAGCTACAAAGAAGACCCCCAGACAGTCAGGCTGAGCTGCAAAAAAGAGGAGAAACATGGCAAAAGACGACTCTGAAACCAGACCAGCTGCCTGAAAGAAGCAGAAACCAGCTGAACTTCCTGGAAGAGATTTAGGCCAACTGAGGCACCTGGAAAGGACACTCTCCAGCCTGTTGAGCGGCCTGCAGGCTATGCAGTGTGCTCCAGGCTCCCAGCTTTGTGAGCTGACACCCAAGCTGGGGTGGGCTTTGATGATGCAGCTGTCTTTGAGTTGTTTCTGTTCCTGTAAGTAACCCATCTGCCATATTCCTGTAAGTGACCCCAATAGAACTCATTGGTCCACCCAGGTGGACTTTGATAAGTAGTATCCATACTTTGATTTCTCATGAGGTCATTTCCTATCTGGGGTGAGTAGATGTATGTGTTGTGTCTCCACAGAAAAGGTTTTGACACTCAACACTGGGATAGAGCAGAGGCTGGGTATTCTTGGAGGTGGCTAAGTTTAAGGTAGAGTCTAAGTTTGAGGTAGATCTTTGAAGACAATCAGTGTCTCTATAGTCTTCACCTCTAAGAGCAAGTTTTAAAAAAGAAACAGCTGCAAAAGATGCATACTGGAACATGATGGCTCACAGAGTGGGCGTGGCTCAGTTGGTACAGAACTTATCTAGTATGCACAAAGCCCTTGATTCAATCCCCAGCACCATATAAAGCAGATACTGTGTGCTTACTTGTAATCTCAGCACTGGGAGGTGAGGGATGGAGAATCAGGAATCGAAGACATCCTTACCTACACAGTCAGTTTGAAACTAGCCTGGGATACAGGAAACCCTGCTGCAAAATAACAAGAATGATACATGGGCATGAACGTGAATGTCTGTGATCCCAGCACTCAGGAGGCTGCAACAGGAGAATAATGAGTTCAAGGCCAAGCTGAATTGCATAGCCAGACTCTGGGTTAAAAAAAGAAAGAAAGAAAGAAAAAAACCCAGCCACACATCTGTAATTCCAGTACAGGTCAAAGACTGGTGGCTTAACTAAGAATAGCTGCCATCAACTCATATGTTTGAATACTTAGTCATTAGAGAATGGCACTACTTGGAAAAGGTCAGGAGGTATGGCCTTGTTAGAGGAAGTGTGTCATTGTGTGTAGACTTTGAGATTCCAAAAGCCCAAGCCCAAGTCCAATGGCTCTCTCTTCCTGCTGCCTTCAGATCCAGATGTAGAACTCTCAGCTCCTTCTCCAGCACCATGTCTGCCTGCATGCCGCCATGCCTCCCACCATGCTGATAATGGACTGAACCTCCCAAGTGTAAGCTAGCCCCAAATAAATGCTTTCCTTTACAAGAGTTGCTGTGGTCCTGGTGTCTCTTCACAGTGATAGAACACTAACTAAGACAATGACTACATAGTGAATTTGAGGCTACGCTGTCTCAAAACAACAACAACAACAACAACAAAAATGGCTACATCAAAAGCAATTTTAGGCAGATAGTGGCTTATGCTTGAAACCCCAGAATTTGAGAGGCAGAGGCAGGAGGATTGTTGTAAGTTTCTAGACAGCCTAAGCTACAATGGGACTTTGCCTGCTAAAAGAAGAGTTTGAAAAGGAAAGAGAGGAGAAGAGGAAGGGGATTACAATGAGGAGGAGGAAGGGGAAGCAATTCCAAGGACCCTCTAAATCTTGCAGGCTGAGATAGCTTACTGTTATGACCCAGCCGTAGCCCATTGCCAAAGCTTGCCCAGCAGAAATGGAAGGGAAGAGAAGAAACAACAGTACTAAGCTGGTAAGATGGCTCAGCCAGCAGGTAAAAGAAATGGCCCTGAATCTGTGCTGGAAGAAGAGAACCAACTCTGGAAAGTTGTCTTCCAGCCTCCACACACATGCATGTGTGTACACACACACACACACACATACACACACACACACACACTCCTCGTGCATGAGTACACAGACTCACTGATGGGGGTAGTTGATGTCTTCCTACCCTAAACTGCACCCAGGCCTGGGGAGATTGAAAACAGCCCATCTTCTGCTGAGTATGGAAAAGTGAACCCCCGTGCTCCTCACAGGGATCAGCATTGAGAAAGTAGGGGAGGGCGCTGTGTCGAAAGGCCTGCCTGCCAGCGCCTGTGGTGCAAACATGTGCTCTGGAGCAACTCCCAGCTGACAAACAGGGCTGGCATCCTTCCCCTTCTCTTCCCCTTGTAAGAGTCTTACTTCTCTCAGTGGAAAACAGCCTAAAAATAGAGCTGGATCATGAAAAAAAAGTAATGAATGCAGGTTTTAGAAGGCAATGCTAACTAGACGTTAGAAAACCTACTCCAGCTGGTTTGTGTTAATACATAGTATTCAGATTAGAGAATGGGACGGTCTGGACTAGCCAGAGATAAGACAAGCCTGTTTGATTCTGCACGATGACTTTTAAAGAGAGTGGAAAGAAATCAATGTATCTCCAGAGAAGAGCTATCCAGTTGTTTCCTGTGAGGAGCAGATAAAAAACTAGATGTAAAATACAGAACATCTGGCTCAGTTGGTAAGGTGCTTGCCCAGCTAAGGTGAGGCCCTGGTTTTCTATCCAAGCACTGCAGAGTCAATCTGAGCATGGCGGACATGCTTGTAATCCTAGCAATGGGGAGGTGAGGCTAATGCACGGTGGCATCTTTAGCTCCACAGCAAGCTTGGTCACTCATACCTATAATCTTAACACTCAGAAGGATCTCCATGAGTTTGCGGTCAGCCTGGGCTACAGAGAGAGATGGTATCTCAGCACTTCACTTCCCCCAAACAATAAGACCATAGCTAAGATAGCAGCAGCTACTTACAAGGATGCAAGGACTTCTCTGCACGTGGAGGTCAGAGAGCAACATTAGGAAGTACATTCTCTCCTTCCTCCCTAGATTCCAGGGGTTGGTCTGGGGCCATCAGTCTTGTGAGACAAGTGCTTTTACCTGTTCACCCGTATCACCAGCCCCAGGAAGCTGTGCCCACTGTGCTGTGCCCATGATCAGACATTAGGTGCCAGGTGGAAGGGTTAAAGAAAGGTTTGGGGATGAGAAGCAGTGGGCTAGAAAGATGTCAAGCATCTATCCTATGATCATCCCCATGGCGTCCAGATCCCAACTACAACATCTGGAAATCAAAGCAGCTGGGCTCCAAAAAGCCTTGCAAATGAGGGAATCTATGATGTCTTGGGTGACCTACACCCTCTTCCCATTGCAACCGCTCACCAGTTCTAGAACCTGGACAGACGAGTCTTTGCTCTCAAGGATTCTTTTCTGCCTTTGAGTCTCTGAGTGCAATTCAGAGTGAACGTGAGTGTGAAGCTGCCAACTGAGCATGTCACTTTGCATCCCTGTGACAAAACACCTAACAGAGGGAGAAGGGCTGATTTTGGCTCCTGGTGGCAGTGTTTTTAGGCTGTGATAGGCTACATCTATTGCTTCAGTCCTAACATGTGACACAGAACATCAGGAGTATGAGGATGTGGTGGAGCAAGACAGACAGAAAGGAGCCAAAGAGACAAACACACAGAGACATAGAGAGATCAGAGAGACAGTGAAGACTGGGGACAAGATACACCTTCCAGAACATTCCCTATTGATCTCCTTCCTCCAGGCAGTGTCCACCTCCTGATTTCTAGCACATCCCATTAATGAATTATGAATCTATTAGTGGATTGTTTCACTGATAAGGTCAGAGCCCTTGTGATCTAATCATCTAGAAAAGCCTTGAACACAGAAGTCTTAGTGGGAAACTGTAGATTCAGACAAAACAGTAACACCTTTGACTACCTTTGTAGTCAACGGAATAGAAGTCACTGGGTAAGACCTTCCTTTGACAAGGCCCTGGAAAAGCAATGACTTAGAAGCCCATCTTTACGGTAGGGATTCACAGAGTACACTTCCTACTGTTAATTGTTTAGTTGTTTGAGACAAGATCTCATGTAGCCTAGGTTGGCCTTGAACTCCAGATGGTCTTGCCTCCACCTTCTGAGTGCTGGGATTACAGATAAGCTATTTTCCTGTAATAAAATACTCTGACCAAAGCAATTGAGTGAGTAGCTTTTATCCTGGCTCACTGTCCATTCATATTCAAAGCACCATTACATAACCCTTATATATGAATAGAAAGGAGTCAGAAGCAGTGAGTATACATTGAAAGATCAATAAATAAGATGTGATATATAGAGATAGTAGCCTATTACTGAGCCAACAAAAGGATGGAGCTTAGATAAGGCTCCAGAACGTTAGGCTAAGCAAAGTAAGCCAACCACGAGTGTGATTGATTCCACGTATCTGAGACAATTAAGCAGCTTGACTCCATGCGGCAAAAAGAAATTGAACAGAACAATGGATGCCAAGGTCTGAGAGAAGGCAGAAAAAAAATGAGGGGAGAGTTTCAAGTTTTGCAAGACAAGAACATTCTAGAGCTCTGTTGCACAATGAAGTGAATACATGTAAGCCCGCTGACCGGCATATTCGAAAATGTGAAAGGGGACAATTCTGTATGGCTTGTTTCCACTGCAATATAAAATTGCTTCTTAAAATGTATACCAACACTCTTTTAAAACACCAAGGGTGTGAGCCACACAAGAGAGGGAAAGATTGTTCTATGAGAAGACATGGCTCTTCTCGGAAACCTGTGAGCCTGGCACATCTGCTGAAATGTGTTTCCTTTGATAAATATTGAACAATGGAGGGAAACTGGAAATTTCAGCTACCTGTGAGGTAAGCGTTCTGGAGCAAACTCATTTCCAGGCTTTCATCTGTGATCTGTTTTGCTTGGTTTAGCTTTTGGTTTTGGTTTTGGTTTTGGTTTTGGTTTTGGTTTTTGGTTTTGGTTTTAGTTTTCTGGGACTGGATCTTACCATGTAGTCTTGGCTGGCCTGGAACTCAGTACGTATACCAGGCTGGCATTGAACTCTCAGCAGTCTTTCTCTGCCTTCAAACTCCAAAGTGATACGATTTCAGATGTGACCTACTATGCTTAGCCAGAGCAGAGAGTTAGGTAAGCAGATGGACAGACGGATAGACAGAATGATAGACATTAGAAAGTAAGAGTAGCAGGCTGACACTGGAAGAATCCGGGTAAAAGCTATTGGAAATGCTTTGCCCTATTTTTGCAACATTTCAGTAAAGTTATTACAAAATGGAAAGTTAAAACTTGAAAATGCTAAAGTTCATGCACAAAATATCAACAACTGTGCACATCCCCTCAGAAGGTTCTTCCTCTACTTTGAATACTATTAATCTGATCAGAATTCCTATGGCTCATAAATAATTAATAAACAGAGACACCTCCGATTCATACAACTCTGAAGCCTGTAATCTCAGGCACGTGTCTGTAATGTCGGTACTCAGAAGGCTGGGACAGGAAGAGTGCTGTGAGTTTGTGCTAGTTACTTTTAACTGTCAAATTGATATAAACTAGAATCATCTGGAACGAAAGTCTTAAGAATTATCTAGATCAGGTACGTCCATGGGGGCAGATGCAACCCCTTGTGGGCGGCACCAATCCCCTACACAAAGGGACCTGAACAATGTTAAGACAGGAGCAATCTAGCAGAGAGCAAGTAAGGATCCATTCGTTTATTCTCCCTCTGCTCTTCACTGTGGATATGATGCTTTAATTCTTGCCTTAACTTCTCCACAGTAATTAACTATAACCTAGAACTATAAACCAAATAAACCCTCCTTATTTAAGTTGCTTTAGTCTAGGTATTTTATTGCAACAATAGAAGTTTAAACTCTACAAGTAGAACAGAGTTAAGTTCAGCCTGGGCTAAATAGTAAGTTCCAAGCTATCCATGTTTACATCTAAACCACAGAAGTATTTCAGTCGGTAGAGTGCTTGAATGTATACACAAAGCCCCAGGATTCCATTTCTAGCATTACAAAGTGTCTGGGTTTTTTTTTTTTTAGCACTCAGAAGCTGAGGCCAGAGAATCAGGAGGTCAAGGCAGTCTGGCCTATATGAGACCCTGTTTTAAAAACAAACATACAAACAAACAAAAGCAAAAAAACCCAGAGCAAATCAACTGAGTCTATACCTCACTGGCTCAAATACACAAGACCCTGGGATTCAGTTCTTACCTCTAAAACCAAAACGTGACAGATAACAATTAATACATTTAATTGGACTTGGCAGTTCCCAGCAACACTTAAATAAAGACCTTCGATAAGTGAAGGCAGTGATGTCCACTTTCACCACAATGGCTGGGTACTTGGCCCATCTCACCAGTCACTGAATATTACACTGTACCATATAAGCCAGGTAACATAAATCACAGTGCTTCAGGCAGTCAGAGGAAGCAGAAAGAGACCAAAAGGCACTGGCTTCTTCATTTGAAGACGATGTTCCCCAAATCCATGTGACGCTTGCACATTCATCTCCCTAGTCAGACTGAGTGACAGCCCACATCTATCTGCAAATAAAGGGACAAAGATTGCCTCCTAGCTGGCCCACTGTCCAGAACTCTTCTACTACAAAAGAAGAGGAAAATAGATGCTGGGTGAATCCCAGCAGTCTCTCCCAGGATCATTTCCCTATAAGGGCATAATCAATAAACAACAAAAATAAAAAAAAAATAAATAAAGTCTTTTAAGGCCCACTCCATGAGATGGAACTTATATGTGACGCTGCTAAAGTGGCCAAGAACTTGAGACTAGATAGGTCACGGGCTTAGGGGGGAAACCTATGCAGTTACTCTGCTTACAGCACCAAAGACTCCTAACGACAAATGGTCTACCCGTACATCACTGCCTCAGGAGGCCTCCTCAGAGAACCCTCCTCTTGCAGGAGATGGGAACTAACACAGAGACCCACAACTGTAAAGTGTGAAGAGCATGGAAGATTTTGGAACACTCGGTCCTAGATGAGATATCTTCATTAGAGTCCTCCCCTATGTACAAGGGGAGGTTGAAACACGACAAAACTCAGAGGCAATGGATGACCCCATTCCAAAGAAGTAATGTCTTCCAGTCACAACAGGATTGGTGCACATATGAACTCACAGAGACTGTAGCATCTTGCACAGGATCTGCACAGATTCAAGACTGACAGGGTCCTAGCACTGAGAGGGGAGAGTAGACCTGAGTTCCAGGAACACAACTGATAACCAAGAATGCAATTGATACCCACTAGCAAAGGAAAAGTCAGTTTCCCCTGATGGAGTCTCTCTGGGTATATGAGCCATGGCAAGAGTAGTTGGTCAACACAAAATAATCTCAGTGGTGGTGGGCGGTGGTGGCACCTGCCTCCAGTCCCAGGACTCTGGAGGCAGAGGTGGATGGATCTTTGAGTTCAAGACTAGCCTGGTCTACAGATCAAGTTCTAGGACAGCCCGGGCTACAACAGAGAAACCTTGTCTCAAAAACATCAGCGACAACAAACAGAACACAGTGGTGCTGTATGTTTGTAGATGGTTTTCCTCATTTCGGTTTGTTTGGGTATTTTTAATTTTTATCTTATTGAAGTGTTGTTTATTTTTATTTGTGTGTGTGTGTGTGTGTGTGTGTGTGTGTTTTCTTATAAAAGAGACAGGAAAAAAAAAGGTTGGTAGATACCGTGTGTTGCGCGCTTGAAATCTCAACATTTTGGAGTTTGGAAACCCAGCATTCTGGAGGCTGAGGCAGGAGGACTGCCAAGAGTCTAAGGCCACCTTGAACTACATAATGAGTTCAGCCTGCACTACAGAGTGAGACTCCGTTTCAGAAAACAAAACAGAACAAAACCCAAAGGAGCCGGATAGAGCTGGGAGATGGCTCAGCTGACAGAGTATTTGCCTGTACGGCTGAAGCCTTGGGTTCGCTCTCTAGCATGGCCTAAACTGGGTATCATGGGATACACCTTCGATCCCAGCAATAGAGAGGCAGAATCAGGAAGATCAGAAGTTCAGTGTCATTCTCAGCTACATAATGAGTTTAAAACCAGACTCTACCACATAGTAGATTCCTTGGCCAGCCTGGGCTACCATATTGAGACTCAAGAATGAATAAATTAATTAACAATTGGAGAAGAGAAGGAAGAGCTGTTGATGTAGTACAGGGAAGTCAGAGTGATCCAGGGGAGTTCCTTTTTTTAAAGTATGTATGAATGGTATGTGTGTGTGTGTGTGTATGTGTGTGTGTGTGTGTGTGTGTGTGAGAGAGAGAGAGAGAGATAGAGAGAGAGAGAGAGAGAGAGTATGTATGTATGCATGCATGCATGTATGTATTGTCGAAGTTGGGAAGGAATACCACAGTCCACACTGTAGAGGTGAGAGGGCAACTCCCTAGAATCACCAGGTAGATGCCAGGGATTGAACTCAGGTAGTCAGGCTTGAGGACAATGCATTTGCTAAGTTATCCATCCACCCTGTTGGCTTAGGGCTTACAATGGCCTTACACTAAGTAGCCAAAGCTAGCCTTGAACTTCTGCTTCTCCTCCATCCACTTCCAAAGTTCTGAGATACCAAATGGATCACCACCATGCAGGTTCTTGGCTGAGTTCTAAACCCACTATAGGTCCAGTGATGACAGACAGAGGTTAGGGAAGTCCACAGAGCCTAGAAGTTACCATCTTACCCCCTTGACTGCTTCCACATCCATATTTCATGCTTCCCAACTCTCTGGGTTTTGTTGTTTTGTATGCATGTGAAGGATTCTTGCTTGTTGTTTACTTTGAGATAAAATATAAAAGATATATTCAAAAGAACATTTATTGAATTGACATTTGTTTGTTTGTTTTAAGGACTCTGTAGCCCCTGGCTGGTCTGGAGCTCATTATGGATTACTCTGTGTCTCAGACTGGCCTCAACCTCCCGATGATTAGAATTACAAATGTGGGAACAAGAGAGATGGAACAGTGGCTAACAACATTTGCTGAGTAAGCATGAGAGTGTGTGTTCAGATCTCAGCATCCTCATGAAGAGCAAAATGGAGCCAAAGGGATGCTAGGGAGGTGGAGACCGGAGGATTGCTGGGGCTTGCCACCTGCCAGCCTATCTCCAGGTTCAGAAAGAGACCCTGTCTCAAGGGAATAAGGAAGACTGATCGAGCTCCCAAAGACATACACCTGCATGCTACAATACACATCCGTACCACATGTACCTACATCACACATACGTGCACACACACAAAAATTACAAGTATGATCATTTTAAATATTTTGGCTTGCATTTTGTTGGTGGTGGTTTGTTTTGTTTTTGTTTTCCCAATGTTGGAGTTCAAATTCAATGCTTTGCCACTGAGCCACACCTCTGCTTTCCAATTTTGGTCAAAGCATGCTATTAGAAAATGCCCTGAGTCCCACTCTGGTTAAATTATCCACAACTGGTAAAATATCTTAGACAAAAGCCCACACTTAGAAAAACAGACACGCCAGGCAGTGGTGGCACACGCCTTTAATCCCAGCACTTGGGAGGCAGAGGCAGGTGGATTTCTGAGTTCGAGGCCAGCCTGGTCTACAGAGTGAGTTCCAGGACAGCCAGGACTACACAGAGAAGCCCTGTCTCGAAAAACAAAAAAACAAAAAAACAAAAAAAAAAAAAAAAAAAAAAGAAAGAAAGAAAAGAAAAGAAAAGAAAAGTAAAAAAGAAAAACAGACACGCTGAGCTGCCTGCAGGAGCGGCCTACCTGCCTGGATGCAGGAGCAGATTACTGAGAGAGCCAGCAGTGACTCTCATAATCCTTACCCAAACACTGGCAGACTCAAAGGAAGTAGGAGAAGAATGGAATGGCCTTGTAGGCTGCTGATATCAATGTGTCCACAGATCAAAGGGAAGCCACAGCCTACACTCCTGTTGTCTGAGTTCTCACAAGAGACCTGCTAGGAAGCAAGACTTTGGTCTCCTGGCTGTTTAATCACATTTGTGTGGTCAATGGTATTGTTCTCGTCTCAGTACGTTGCGATCTAGCCAGGCATGATGGTATTCTGTTATCCCAACAATCCATCGGCTGAGGCAGGAAGATCAAGTGTGCTGAAGGCCAGCCTGGGCTCCGTAACAAGACCCTGTTTCAAATATCCAAACAAGATGAGCAGGGGTTATACACCAGTTTGTGAAGTGCCTGCCTAGTGTGCACAAAGCCCCGAGTTCAATCCGCACCACATACATTAGTTAGTCAGAGTGGTCCAGACCTGTAATCCCTGTCCTGGGGAGGGGGATGCAGGGTGACCAGAACTTCAAAGTCATTCTCAGCTGCACCAAAAGCTCCAGGCCACCCTAGGCCACAAGAGACCCTGCCTGAAAAAGAGAAAAGGCTTTCTGTGTGGTTTGTTTTGAGAACTAAAACTGAGTTGACTTTTTTGTGAGAAGACTAGACACAGTCTTAGGGTACTAAATTTCTTGGGATTTTCCGGAGAAATTCCCCTCTGCTGGACCCACTGGAAAAGTCCCCAGGAGGCAGAGTAGGTATGGCTGGGACAGACTCAGTCTCCTAAGCAAGGTGTTTTCTGAGTGTGCCTGATGTGTGTGTGTGTGTGTGTGTGTGTGTGTGTGTGTGTGTGTGTGTGTGTGTACAGGGTCTCTGTGACTCCACACTTAGAACCTGAGCCCACAGAGGGGTCTGTGGGAGTCCACGGTGCACTGGGTGCATCTGCTATGAAGCAAGAAGGGTCTCTGCAGAGTTGGGAAAAGCACAGCACCAGCTCCACCCTTTATCCTCATACCCTGACCCCAGCCAGACTCCTGACCTGACGGCAAACTTTACCCCGACTTGGGCATGATCCAGTTGAGTCAGACTGACATCTCTCCCTCAAACCAAGGCTCTCACTTTTGGCCTGCTGTGGCAGAAACAGAGGAGGAACAGGCCCGAATAGACAACATCTTGCATCACACAACAAAGGCTGAGCTCCAGACTGGCAATTGCTGCTCTGCCTTACCCATTGTGCTTCCAAGTAGAACACAGAGCCATGGCACAGAATCCCAGCCTGTGAGAACCCAGGGAGGTGAGGTCTGGCCTTTAGGAGAGACTCCTCAGGCAACCAGGATTACCATTCTAGTCCACTCTGCCACTGGACCAGCATCAGATACAAAGCAACGTGTTTCTGACTATTAGTGGTCCTTTCTTTCTTCACCATGGTGCTCCTCCCTGTCCTACCTGCAGATGTTGGGAGCCTTCTGTCTTTCTGTTTACAGGCCTCAGCCTCTGCCTATTGGGAAAGGTGCATGTATGTTGGGAGTAGAGGAATACGTAGATGAGGGGGGAAGGAGTGAAGACTACTTGGTTGGTTGGCTTGTTCATTTGCTTAAGACAGGATCTCTCTGTTAAACCCTGGCCAACCTGGAATGAACTATATAGACCATGCTAGGCTAGAATTTGTGGCAATCCCCTGCCTCTGGTGCCCAAATGCTGGTATCATAGGTGCACCACCATACTTAGCTAGGACTCGAACACTCATTATTCATTTTCCTGTGGGTCTTGTGTTGTTATAGGAGAATATACAGGCATAACATCGTGGTTGTAACTATCTTTAAGCACACAGCCCAGGAGTGTTGGGTATATTCACATTTTTATGCAACAACCACCTCCACCGTCCATCTCTAGAACTTTTCCTATTCCCCAATTGAAATTGTATGCCCTAAACTCTAAAATTCCCACCCCTACCCTCACTCTGACCCCTTCCAGACCTCCTGTGATGGGTAGGCTTGTTATCAATTTGACTGGCTTTGAAATCACCATGGAGACACCATGAGTATGTTTCCCCAAAGGTTTCACAGGGGAGGAAGACCATCCTGAGTGTGAGTGGGTCCCTCTCCATGAACTAGGGTCCTGAAGTAGCAAAGCGAGCCAATATAACCATCTCTCTCTTTGCTTTCTGACCACAGATGAGATGTGAGCAGCTTACACGCCTTCAGTCATGGCTCACACACCTTCAGTCCTCCAATGTGAGCAAGAATAAACCTTTTCTTGCATATATTGCTTTTGTTCCTGCTCATAGCAATGAGAGAAGCAACTGGTAAAACCTACATATTCAAGTCTGGCCTTCTGCATCCTGCCACCTTCCTAAGAGCCAGGATCAAAGACAAGCATAAAATTCATCAGTATGCCAATGAAGTCATTTTTAAAAGCTGAGCAATTGGAACGGTTTGAACATCAAGAAGCTGACCCCGTACCCCCACCCCATGTGCACACACACAGTTCTAGGAACGGAACCCAGGGTCTTCAGAGTGCTGCCCAGTGCTTCTCAGAATTCCTAGCACCTGAATTACATACCCTGTTCTCTTAAGAGAGACAGTCACATGCCTGGTTCACTCCAGTCACTTAGCAGTCATCCTGGGACTTATAAAACTAGAACAAACAGTGAGTTTGAGCGCTCTGCCCTTAATTGGCCCTGAGCTTTAGTTCTGGTAGCCTGCAGTGTGTGTGTGTGTGTGTGTGTGTGTGTGTGTGTGTGTGTGTGTGTG
>JANHMN010000027.1:9293113-9304344 GCA_030674055.1 Rhabdomys pumilio | reverse complement strand
GTGTGTGTGTGTGTGTGTGTGTGTGTGTGTGTGTGTGTGTGTGTGTGTGTTATATCCTACATGGCTGACTTTCTGCTTCTCCTACCTGCTGAATACTGAGATGATAAGAGTGTGTTATTCATTCTGCCCAGCTATTACAGTTCTTGGGACTGAACTGGAGCCTTCATGTATGCTAGGCAAACACCCTACTGACTGAGCTGTATGACCAGGTCTGCTGGCCTGCTTTCTACGTGCTCAGACAACAGTATCTCTGCCTGTCTCTCTCAATGGCCTTTGCTCCTTTGTCTGCCTCTGAAGGGTGCAGACTGAATATGTCTGGGGATGGGTTCTTTCTCTTCTCCCTCTTGTGAACACTTTGCTGGTCTTCTCAGCACCTCTTTAACTGTCCCCACGGATTGTCACGCTCCTCCTCAACTGTCCCCATGCTTCTTCTCCTATTTGTTCTCTGAGTACTGACTAGGGACTTTCCAGAATTTCCTTCCCTTAGTTCCTTCTCTTATAGACAGTAGCCTTTCAGCACAAAAGGGAACAAATCTCACTGATGCACATCAGAAAGCTGGGTTGTTTTTCTTTTTCTTAAAGAAAGGACAAGGCTGGCTGGCACTGACCTCCTACAGCCCTTTCTGCCAGCATCTCCCAATCACTTAAGTTATTAGGTATGTTCGCATCTTTAAAATAAGACGATGCTAACCTCAGTGCCATTCCCCTGCACTTGAGGGAATTCCTGTATTCAGTACTCAGTGTGAGCTCAAGACCAACCTGAGCCACAGAGAGAAATCCTGTGTAGACTGATCTACAATATAAAACCTGTATCTGGTACTGATATCGGGTCGAAGAACCTGTGGCTAGACAGGTCACGGGCCCCTGGGGAGAATCTACTACTACTATTCTGGAAAATAGGCATTGTGTTAAACTGATTTCTAATTAGGTATCCTTATGCTCAGCATCCCCTCAACTCCCATCAGAGAAGCTACTTTCTGTAGTAGATGGCAATACACACAGACCCATGATTTGTCAAGGTTCAGATAATAGGAAACTGTAGACCACTCACCCCTAAAAAGACATCTGTCTCATCATCCACCTCCTCCCGAGGTTTGGGAACAATCACAAAACAGGAGTCAGAAAGGCTGTGTGAGCCAGAGGCAGCGGCCGACTGACAGGAAAGTGTTGTGGGACACAGCAGAGCAATTGCACATACAAATTTACAGTAGTTGAGACAGCTTGCATAAGACCCGCACAAGATCAAGCCAGACCAACCCTAGTATGGAGAAGGGATGTGGGCATGAAATCGCATCTCTAAAGAACTATTGGACTAATGATAGCTGCAGGGGGAGGGAAAGTCCATTTTCTTTAAGGGTAGGGCTCCTGGTTGGTCAACCACGTTCCAGCGGGAGGCTACGTATGCAAGAGAACATGGGCAGTGCCAGTTGTACTTAATATGTTTGGAGAGGAGGGGGGTAGAAGGGGGGAGGGGGAGACAGACAAAGGGTACAAAGTTGGATGAGTAGAGAGATAAGGGTGGATCTGAAAGGAGTAGGGGAGGACGGATATGATCAAAATTGTATGTGTGAAATTATCAGAGAACCAACGAAGAATGAGAAAAAGTAAACATGCTAAGCCAGAAAAAGGGGGTGGGCATGGTGGTGACTGGGGAATGAAATGTCTCAGTTTTCTAGGAATTATAACCATATGAAGAAGAGCAGCTGTCTTTCTCTGCTGTCTAGATACGCATGTTTACATTATGCCTGGGAACTAAAGAGATGCAGCTGGTGTGTGCACACAGCACACAGAGATGCTGAGCCAAGGTTATCCTCAAATTCCTACCCCTCCTGCTTCCACCTCCCAAGGTCAGGATTGCTGGGACACACCACCATGCCCTGTTTTGTTTCTTTCTGTTCTTTTCTTTGTTGTTGTTTGCTTTTATCCTTGGTTTGTTTGTGGTTTGCTTTGCTTGTTTCTTTTGGAAAAAATTGAGACAGAATCTCACTTTGTAGCACAGACTGGCCTCGAACTCAAAGCAATCCTCCTGCCTGAGCCCCAGGTGTTGGGATCACAGGCCTGAGCCACCACATCCAGCTTCAAGTTTCTGCTTTTGTCGAGTCAGCAGGGCACCCAAGATCCTAGGTTAGGAAAACAAGCCCAACAAGGCCAGGGCCGTGGCTGGCAAGCCAGTGATAGCCCTAGGCCAACGGTCCTGGGAGATGAGCCCAGGCTGTGGAATCCCTCACCCGGCAGAACTTGAGCTGGATGCCAGTGTCCCCTGCCTGCCTGGTGTGATGTCCTCAGCCAGGTGCACCCAGCATTGTGAGGCAGAGGGAAATGGAACTTATTTATTGTTTACTGTTAGATGACATTTCTAAGAACTCTGAGGCTGGATTAAGAAACAAGTTAAGGGGAGATGGGCGGCGGGCGGGTCAGCAGAGTATCAGTTTCTTCTAGTAAACAGGCCTGGGTCAGTCAAAGGATCTGACTGAGATGTGTTTAACTAGAACACATGAACCCTCGCTTTTCAAATGAGAATATGAGGATCACAGAGGTTGCTAGAAATACGGGAGCTTTAGCGAAAGGTCAACCTGGTAAAGTGTGAGGCTAACTTTTTCTGTAACTTCCTTTATGCTGCCAAATCTTAGCTCATAACCTTATTTTTTAAAGTATCTATGTTCTGCTCTCTCCACTCTGATTTTTTTTTTTAAATAAGGCCTCACTTGGAAGCCCAGGCTGGACTTGAACTCACAATCATTCCAGCTCAGGTTCCCAGGTTCCATTCAGACCTTAAATGCCTAACTTAGCCCCAGGTTTCCCATCACTTTCCCTATGGCCTCTCCAGTTGGTCTCTGTGCACAAAGTACTGGAAAGTACTGCTGGCTCCCTATGGCCTCCAAGACCAATAGGAAACTTCAGTGTCTGGTGAATGGTTTCCACAAGAGAAATTCGAGTCTAGTCTCCTCACTCCTGATGTCACTGTACTTTGAGACAGAGCCTCCCTGTGTAGTCCCAACTGAGAGAACTCCTCTACCCAAGAGGCCAAAAGCAGCTTCCTGGGAGGCGTACTGGGAGGAAGCTGGGAAGGATGGAACAAGCAGAAAAGTGTGGCCCTGAGGGATGTCCCCAGCAAAACATAAAGGCAGTGTCAAGGTGCGTGGGAATAGCAGCAGTGGATGATGACCTGTGCTCAGTAAATGTCTCAGTGAGGTTGAATACACGGGGAAAATACAGGGAAAGTCTCTGTTTTAGGGACAGATCAGACAGACGTGTCCCAGCATCCCAGTCCCACCAAGGGGATCTATCAGTTGGTGCTCCAGTTTCCAACAAGTTTGCCCTTTGTTTATTTATTTGAAACATAGCCTCAGTATCCCAGACAGACTTCAAACTCATTACGATGACTTGTGGTGGTTTGAATAGCAATGGCCCTTACAGGATCACATATTTGCATGCTTAGATAAGAATTAGAGGGTGTGGGCTTGTTGGGGGAAGTGTGTCACTGGGGGGGGAGCTTTGAAGTTTCAAAAGCCTATGCCAAGCCCAGTCTCTCTCTCTCTCTCTCTCCCTCTCTCTCTTTTTCTTCCTCTCTCCCTCTCTCCCGCTATCCCTCTCTCCCTCTCCTCTCCCCCTCCCTTCCCTCTCCCCTCCTCCTCCCCTCCCACTTCCCTCCTCCCCACCTCCTCTCTCTCTTTCCCCCCTCCCCTCCCCCTCCTCCTCCTCCTCTCCTCCCCCCTTCTCCCCTTCTCCCCCCTCCCCCTCTCCTCCACCCCCTTCCTCCACCCCCTTTTCCTCTCCTCCCTCTCCTCCCTTCCCTCTCCTCTCCCCCTCCTTTCCCCCTTTCTCCTCCCCCTCTCCTCTCCCCCTCTTCCCCCTCTCCCTCTCCTTCTCCCTCTCCCTCCCTCTCCTTCTCCTTCTCCCTCTCTCTCTCTCTCTGCTTGTAGATGAGGACATAAATCTCAGTTTTTCTTCAGCTCCATGTATACTGCCATGCTCCCTGCCATGAGGATAATGTTAAACTTCTGAAACTGTAAGCAAGCCCCCAATTAAATGCTTTTTAAAAAAATAAATAAAGAGTTGCCTTGGTCATGGTCTCTCTTCACAGCAATAGAACAGTGACTAAGACAGTATCCTTAAACTTTGATCCTCCTGCCTCCACTCTCCAAGTGCTGAGGTCATACACATGTTTATTCAATACTAGGGATGGAACTCACAGCTAACCAGACAGATATCAAGCAAGTTACATCTTTTCTAGCCCCCATCTCAGCTTTTTGGATGAATGAATGTTTTCATTCTGTTTCCCACAGGTTACAAGGAGACTTTAAAAGAGTTGCTTATGGTTTGATGTCTGAACAGGTGACCCACGGTGTATGCTCTGATTCATTGTGCAGGAAGTTGGGTTTTTCAGGACTTGACCACAAAGAAACCTATTCCCATTGACTCCTGGGTGTCGTGAGGGAGCTGAGAAACCTGTTGGCAGAGGCTCTGTCAGGTCTGCTGGTGACCGGGCATGCCTTCAGGATCAGCTGTTTCCCCGGGAAAGCCCTCATCGGGATGATGTAAACACAGAAGGGGAGAGTCCCATTGCCCATATCCAGGATGTGCTAAGCTGGGATCTGCAAGGGATAAAAGGGAGGCACTGAAGATGCTTGGCTTTCTCAGGCCTGCCAGCATTCTTCCAGCTCTGTGCGGAAACCACACTGAGATAAGTAACCACGCTGAGTAAATCCCTTGGAACTTCACAAGTTTCTCATTATCTTAAAGGGTCATCAGGATGTCAGTGTGCTTTTCCAGGCCAGAAAGAGAGAAGAGGAGAAAGGCCTGAGGCCCTGTGGTAGGTCAGAGGTATGGATGCAGGGCAGGTCGTCTCAAGGATAACTCCAAGTACAACCCTCCCCCCCCCCGCCCCACCCATACACAGTTGTTTTTTTTTTGTTTTGTTTTGTTTTTTTTTTTGTTTTTTTTAAATGAGAGAACAATATCTCATGTAGCCAGGCTGGTCTCAGACTTACAATGCAGATGAAGATGACCCGAGCTTCTGATCCTATTACCTCCACATCCCGACTCTCAGATACAGTCCTCAGCCACTTTGCCCACTTTACGCGCTGGAAATAGAACCCAAAGCTTCGTGCTTGCTTTCCAAAGACTCTACCAACAGAGCTATAGCCCAGCTTTGGTTTTTTGAAGTTTTTATTTTTTATTTGTTTGTGATATAGGATCTCACCGGAACTTGCTATATAGACCAGGCTGGCCTCACAGAGATCCATCTGCCTGTCTCCCAAACTCTGGCAACAAAGTCATACAGGCTTTGAGTTCAATGTAAAACCCAGCCTGTCCTTGAACTTCTCCTGACTCTGCCTCTTGCGTGCTGAGATTACAGGCCTAGGAGTAACAGCCTCCACGCAGTGGTGTACAGCGCTATCTCTCTACCCCTTATTACTGGACAATACGACTCTAACTGAAAGTGGAGCTAGTCTAGAAGCCAGCAAGCCTCAGCAACTCTCTGTTTCCAGTTGGGACTGGAAATGGAGTTATGAGTTTGCTGGCTCTTTGTGGGTTCTAAGGCTCTGAACTCAGGTCCTCAGGCTTGTGCCCACTGAGCCACCTGCCAGCCCCACCAGCCTCTTTCTTAAAAAGTACAGATTTAGGAAGACCAATACCCCATATCTGAAGATTCCCCTTCACAAGCTCCATACCCAGAAGGTCATCACCTCTGGAACCTATCACCAAGGAAATCTTCACAGGGCAGGCCATCCCTAAATCCCAGACTTGACTAGCTCAGGATAGACTCAAGTTTGACGCTCCTGTGACATATTTTTCATTCTGAGAGAATAAAAGCAGTCAGACTTGGGTTTTGTATACTTAAAGATAGTTTGTCAGAGCCTAAGGCAGGAGAAATTGTGCATGCAAGGCTTCTGGGGACAGCATACAATGACAAGGACTGCCTGCAGTATGCCAGGATGGACACATCTCAGTAGCCCGCAGCAGCTCTTTGTAAAAAACAGTTGTTCCTCCTAACCTTAGCCCTGGACAATGGCTGTATAGATTTTGTGCGTGGCTGTTTTTCAGTTGGCCTTGGTGTGCATAATTATTCTATTATATCTGACTTTCTTCTTTCTCCTTCTGCTCTGGTGAATTCTGTGAAACTAGATGTTCCTTGATGTAATGATTCTCAAACAATTAAAAACTGAGGCACAGGGCACAGCACAGCACGGTCCTAATGCCCAGGTGCATGCTGTGTGTTCTCATCTTGGAAACAGTGCAATCACTGCACAATGGTAGTTCCAGATTAATGCTTGACTTGCAAAGAAAGTTTGAAGAAATGATTAGAAAATGAAATACACGGGGACCTTAAGAAAGGAAAAAAACTATTGAAGTTATGAGAAGTTTTGCACAACATTTGAGAGTGGTTTCTAGATAAGGAAGTATAGAATACATAAAATCTTATACTAGTGAAACTAAGTCCAAACACTGGGACTCTTAGGAGAGTCATTGTGTGCAATGTGCAGAAGTAGAAAGCTAGTGAAACTAGTGAGTTAAAGGTAAACTTGATTCTTTCTGGCCACTGCCTGGCAGCTTTGCCCATGTCATTTATCATTAGAGCTTCACAAGAAAATGCAAGTAGCTGACCTCAGAGCTCTGAGCTCTGAAGTATAATAAGTTAAAAGTTAAAGTTTATTTTTTTATTTTATTTTATCTTATTTTATTTTATTTTGGTTTTTCGAGACAGGGTTTCTCTGTATAGCCTTGGCTGTCCTGGAACTCACTCTGTAGACCAGGCTGGCCTCGAACTCAGAAATCTGCCTGCCTCTGCCTCCCAAGTCTGGGATTAAAGGCGCCACCACTGCCCGGCAAAAGTTAAAGTTTAAATAATGATAAGTTTGCGATTACTATTATTTTGGCCACAGGCCTGGGAATAGAGAAGCTTGAAACTTTGGGGAACAATTATAATTCTTAATTCTTTGTGGGATGTGGTTATTCTTTTGAATTCGATTTGGCAATGATTATACAATGTCTTTTTTTTTTTCTACCTGCTTTTGGAGTATCAATATAAGACTGGGGCAAGAGAAAGGCGAAGATGCATGTGAGGTGAATGTGGTGAGAAAGAGAGAGTGAGTGAGAGAGAGAGTGAATGAGAGCATGAGAAGAGCATATGAAGAGTGAGTGAAGAAAGAATGTGAAGAGTGAGTGAAGAGAGAATGTGAGGTGTGTATGGAGAGTGTGTGTGTGAGTGAAAGGAAAGTGCATGTGGTGTATGTGATGTGTATGTGAGGTGTGTGTGAAGAGTGTGTGTGAGAGTGAGAGGGGAATGCACAGAGATGTGTAAGAATGTGGGAGTTCAAGAAAAGAAAAGCACACAGGAGAAAAGCAGAGTGCGCAGGAGAATGCAGAGTATGTGCAGCCTCAAGCTGCGAGTGAATGAGCAAGCAAGAAAGCAGAGAGTGAGAGAGAAGCTTTAATCTTTGAAAAATTGCCTGTCAGCTTATACCCAAAAAGTAGTCTGTGTATATTTATTATGCGCCTTCCAGATATCCCTGCTTCCAGTTGAGAACTCCTATCCTGTGTCAAGGCTGGACTCCGACCCAAGGCCAGCCTGTGCTGCATACTAGGATACAGATCATCAGCCTAATTACATAGTTGAAAAGATTATCTTAAAACAAATCCAAGAAAGCATAGTTTTAAAAACAAGTTGGTCTGAAGAGATAGTTTAAAAGTAAGAAAAATGAAAAAAAAAAAAAAAACCCACAAACCATATAACACTAATCAACAGGAAAAGAAGCAACTATATAAATAAGAAAGAAAATTTCAGAAGAATATCTACCAGTTTAAAAAGGAACACTTCATGGCAAATGGCCATTTGAAGCTTCATCACCATTACTGTGATAAAAACACTCAGACAAAAGTAGCTGAGGGAAGAAAATAATTTACTTGATGTGGACTTCCAGGAGACAGTCTATCACTGAGAGAATGCAGGGCATGAACTTGAAGTAGAAACTGTGAACAAACACTGCTTGATGGCTTGCTCACAAGCTCATGCTCAGCTAGCTTTCTTACAGCTCAGGATCACTAGCCTAGGGAATGGTGCTGCCCACAGTAGGCTAGGCTCTCTTTTATTAATTACCTCCCACAAGCTGATCATAATCAATCTCTCAACTGAGACTTCCTTCCAGATGACTCTAGGCTGTGTCAAGTTACAGCTAAAGCTTCAGAAGGCCTAACAATTGAAACAGTAATTCTCTTTACTTCATCTCAGATGTGTTATCATTTCTGTTTTGGTTTAATTGAGCTATTTCTGATGTTTATATGGACTCTGTAATGAGTACCACCCTCCCAGTCTCCTCGTCTTTGTCATTTCATCTGACAGGGCTTAGCCTGGACACTCTTACCAATTAACCTTCTTAAACCTCCCTTTGAGAGTAATGAAATCCTAAAACTCCAAGTTTAGACCCCACTAAACTCCAAGTTAGCACCCTATAGTCTTGCATTTATCAGTCTCCCACCCTTCACAGATCATGAGTTCACAGTCAAGGCTTGTATCAAACTCATCTGAGAATTCTTTTTATTTTTCTGGCAGAAGCTTACTTAACCCAGGTTGGCTTTGAACTCTCAAACTTCTTGCCTCAGACTTCTGGGTGCTGTTTCAATTCTTGTCTCAAAATTCATATTTTTTAATTTTTATTTGTTTTTTTTTAAATGTGTGTAAGTGTGTGTGTGTGTGTGTGTGTGTACACATACATGCATGTGTGTATGTGTGCTTGGGTGTACATACACGCGAGTGTGTGTGGGTGAGTGTACCCACAGTACACATGTTGAGGTCAATGCTCAAGTGTTGGTCCTTGCCTTCAATCTAGATTCTTTTGTTTAGTTGGTTTTATTTTGGGGGAGGAGTCAGGTTCCTACTCTGAAGTCCAAGTTAGTCTTGAACTCATGAAAATCCTCCTTCTTTTACCTCCATCATGCCGAATTTGAATTCTTATGATACTAGACGAGACATATAACACGCAACTGATGAATTCACATTTAAATCTCCAAAAGTCAAGCCTTGTAACAGAATCTTCCAAACTAGATGAACTATTGTCTATTACCACATATGTCTTTAGACCACATATGTCTAAGAACTAGATGTCTATTCTAACAGAGAGAACAGGCTGGGTGTAGTAGCTTGTGCCTTTAATCCTAGCACTAGGATTAAAGGGAGACAGAGGCAGGTATATCTTAGAGTTCAAGGTCAGTCTGGTCTATACAGAGAGTTCTAAATCAGCTATACTACAGAGTGAGACCTTGTCTCAAAAAATAAAGGGTATGGGCCCTTGACAACCTGAATTCCATCCCAGGAATCCACTTGATGGAAGAAAATAACCAATTCCCCCAAGCTGTCCTCTGGTTTCCACATGAGCACCCTGGTGTACTCATGCCTACACATACATATACAGGCACATGTACAGGCAAACACACACACTCACAAGCAGTAATTAAAATACATAGAGCAGGGATTGAATGATTTGTACCTATTTGTTAACAGTCGCCTCTGATATTGAAACATTGAGCCCTTAAAGCAGAGAGGGAAACAAACTAAAAAAAACTCTGTGAAACTGACCTGATTTACTAGGGTCCACCATGCCAGAGAAAGCAGAGCCTGGCTGCATAGGAGACTCTCAGACCAGACCCTACTACCTGGAAGAATCGAGAGCCAGCTCAGCCGCCTGGAGATTTAGAGCAACTGGGGCACCTGGAAAGGACACCCTCCAGTCTGTTGAGCTGCCTGTGCAGTGTGCTCCAGGTTTGTCAGCCTTTGTGAGCTGTCACCCATGCTGGGGTGGGCTCTGTTGATGCAGCTGCCTTTGAGTCATTTCTGTTCCCATAAGCAACCTCTCAGCAATACTTCTGCAAGTACCCATGATACAACTCTTGGTTCATCAGGGTGGACTATGGTAGCATCCATACTTTGGTGTGTCATGGGTCCCCTTTCTGGGGTGAGTTGATGAGTGTGTTTTGTCTCTCTGGGAAAAGTTTGGTCACACAACACTATCAGCTGTTAAATAAAGTCACTGAAGTATTCAGTGACTCAGCATCAATGGAAAAGCTGTAACAAAGAACCCTGGCCTTCTGGATTCGAAGAAACAATGTTCGCATATACGCAGAATGTTGGTGCCTTAGGAAGTAAGTAGTGAACATCTCACTTTCTTCTCAAGCCTTGGTGTTGACCCTGCCGCAGAGAGGGAGAGCAAGGCCCAGCACTGCTTCTTCTCCTTCCCTGCCCCATAGCAAAGCTTGATTCTCTTGGGCTGCATCAGCCCCTTGCCCTCTGCCAAAGTGGGCCACGGAAGCCACCTGGACCACGATGCAAGCCAATGTTGAGAAATATACGTCCTTGATGGGAACAGTCTCAGTGAACGTGCTGATGACTTCACTGAATGAGCAAGCAGGG
This sequence comes from Rhabdomys pumilio, assembly GCA_030674055.1. Classification (NCBI taxonomy): domain Eukaryota; kingdom Metazoa; phylum Chordata; class Mammalia; order Rodentia; family Muridae; genus Rhabdomys; species Rhabdomys pumilio. Next base: position 9,293,936 of record JANHMN010000027.1, on the reverse strand, counting down.
ACTTCCTTGTGATCTCAAATCCAGGACCACGGTGTTCCAGCAGACAGCACAGCATCTGTTCCTGACACCTGGTGGTTTTCGGGTTTCCCTTAGTAACTCAGACATGGCAAAACAGGCAAAGGCACCCAACTCACGCTTCCTGAGTCAGCCTTCCAACTACAGAACTCTGGGCTCCAGCCAGATCTATAGCATGAGAATTTGCTGTTGAAATGATGGACAATTTCCACACATTCCAGCTCACGAAGTGCTGGCTTCCTCTCTGCTATCCCATCCCTGCTTTGAATAGGGGTAGCTAATCGTGGCTAATAACAAATTACTACCTCCATCCACTGAGACATTACTGTTACACATACATGTGGTACTCCCTGTACACGACAAACCTCACATTTGAAAAAGAACAAACTTAGAAAGAGGAGTCAAGGATAAGGCTGGCACATTCCCTGTATATCAGAACTTAGAGGCTGAGGCAGATGAATTGTGAGTTCTAGGACAGCCTGAGTTACACATATATTTTCAAGACCTCCAGGTCTACATAGAGAGACCATGTTTCAAACAAAACAAAGACAAACAAAACAATCAAACAGCAGGCACATGCCAAAGGCAGGCAGATCCCTGGGTTTGAGGCCAGCCTGGTCTACAGGTCAAGTTCCAGGACAGCCAGGGCTACATAGAGAAACCCTGTCTCAAAAAGAACAATCATAAAAGGTCTTGTGACAACCTTCATATAACTACAGCTCTGGGGGAACTGATGCCCTCTTCTGGCCTCAGTACATACAGATACTGACACACACACACACACACACACACACACACACACACACAC
>JANHMN010000027.1:9268265-9280765 GCA_030674055.1 Rhabdomys pumilio | reverse complement strand
CTGAGCCTCTGGAGAATTCTCCTTGGGAAAGGGGAACAAGGCAATCATCCTGATAGAGTGTCTGCAGAAACAGAGATAGAGGTTGTTTGCTGAGCAATCGGTGAGGACGGCTTCTGAGAGGAGCTCAGGGGGAGGGCGCGACAAACCTAAGCCTGTCTGCTCTTCCTTGGCTAAGGCTTGAGACACCCTGGAGCGAAGCCTCCCCAATTAGACCCTAAAACACACCACCGGGAGTTGTACCCACAGTTAAGGGACAACAGGAAAAGGTACAGTGCTGTAGCACACCAGGGTGGCTCCTCCTTAGGCTCATCTCACTTGTGCCACTCTGAAGTCCTTTTGGGGTGGGAGGGAGAAGGGGTTAGCTCCTTGGTTTCTGAGATAGGGTCTTATATGGCCCAGGCTGGTCTCAAATTCTTTATGTAGACTGGGCATGGTAGCCACACCCCTTTAATCCCAGAATTTGGGAGGCAGAGAGGCACAAGCAGGCAGGTCTTTGTGAGTTCAAAGCCAGACTGATCTACAGAGTGAGCTTCTGGGCGGCGTGGGTTACATAGAATGTCTCATTTTCTGTAGAGTTCAAGTTGTCTGCCATTGGACATATAAAGAAAGTACAAGGGCCTCAAACTTTCCCTCTAGCCTACTGTGAAAATGCATAGTCACCCTCCCCCTAGATAGCAGGAGCGACTTACACAAAGACTTTAGACTGTGGGGAAGCCTATCAGGAAGCCACCTGAAACAATAACAAGCCTGTACTTAGGACAGCCTGACCTGAGAGACAGAGTTGCAGGCAGGCCTAGTGAAAGGAGAAAGTATATCAGCAATGTAAAGTTCAGTCCTTAAGTCAAAGCCAAAGGAAGACAGAGACCAGAGTCTGGGTCTTTCACATGTCACTTGCCTGAGAACTTCGCTTCTCCCTTACACATGCTGACAGATACACAGCACAGTCTTTGGGAGACAAAACTGTAGCTAGAATCCTTTCATCCCCATCCCCCCCCAAGTAGCTCAGCTAGACCTTGTAGCCAAGGGTGACCTTGAACTCCTGCTCCTCCCGCTCTCCATTCCCAAGTGCTAGGATCACGAATATGCACCAACACCCTTGGTACTGTGAACAAAGCCCAGAGCTCAGTGCATGCCAGACAAGCAGTCTATCAACTGAGCTACATTACCAACTGACACCCCCTCTTCTCTTCTTACATCCAATTTCCATCTTGAAGACCAAACACTTGGGGTATGTGTGTGACAAGCGTCCAAACAAACCGGAGGACACTGACCTCAGAATCAGAGCTGGGAGGACATAGGCTCACTTCCTTTTTTGACACATAGGTAAATGGACTCCAGTGATCTAATGACTTCAATGAGATCACTCAGACAGTGCCCGACGGAGGTGACCTGTCAGCATCTAGTCTCCTAGCTCGCAAGTCACTCACTCCACTGCCCTTTCCTGCCTAAGCCACTTCCAGCACCGGCTTACTGGAACACAATGACTGGGGCATATTTATTTACAGACTGACTGCTCTGTGAACCTCTTGCAAGAGGAGTAAATGCTATTAACGACCTAGCTATTTTCCAGCCCTTAGCTAATTGTACGTGTGTGTGTGTGTGTGTGTGTGTGTGTGTGTGTGTGTGTGTGTGTGTGTGTGTCATGAGTATGAAGATTAGTCAATTTTTCAAAGTCATTTTTCTCTTTCCACCTATTTACATGTGTTCTGGAGATCAAGGCCACCAGACTTGTATGGTAAAGACCTTTACTCACTGAGCTATGTACATGGGCCTGGGTTTTGTTTTCATTTAGTTGTTTTTTGTTTTGTTTTGCTTTGGCAGAATCTCACGCTGTAGCTGAGGCTGGCCTTGAATCTCACTAATTGGCTCTCATTGGCCTCAAACTCTTTGACAGTCCCCCAGTTGCTGTCTCTTGTGTGCTGGATATTACAGGTACGAGCTGCTGTATCCAGCATTTCTGTCTTGTTTTTGTGATGCTGAGGACTCTAACCCAAGTCACAGACATAGTGGGGAAGTGTCTTCCCAGTGAGCTACTTCCCCAGCCAGTCCATCAGTACTATTGAAATGCTGGCCTGCTAGTTGTTGTCCCTTCTGATGACGAACTCATGCAAGAATACTTAAAATCCTACTGTTGGAAGACACTAGGCCTGAAAGGAAACTCAGAAATTTAGTCAAGAACCCAGGCTTTAGACTAATCCATACCCATACCTATGAGGCTCTGGTATTTTTCTCCCTCACCCTATTTCTTCTCTGTGGTGCTGAGGCTAGAACCCCAGAACCCAGAGCTTTTTGCATATGAGACAACCCTCTGCATCCTGGAAGATCCAGTCATTAAGGTGTCACGTTCTTGCAGAAGTGCCACCTCAACCTTCTTCCACAGCACCTTCCAGTCGCAACCATGGCTTTCGTGACTTCCTCCCTGTGTCTAACTGACACGCTTCCTGTCCCCCTTTTGGTTCTCTCAAATCTCGTGTTTCCTAACTTCTCCTATTCGAGCTGATCTCAAAACCAGTTTCTACAGTCCTGCTTTTTGGTCAGCCCTAGGACCGAAAGTCTTCCCTCACTATAGCCACAAGCCATCACCCTGGAGACCAGTCAGGAAACAAGATGCCTAGCTGATGCTGGCATCCTGCTTGCCCTGACTGTCATGTATTGCCGAGCCTCAGAGTGTGTGAGGTGATATGGCCCTTCACTGCTCCCTCCAACCACATTATAAAATGTCACACCACTGGGGTCTGCATCAGAAAGGTGGGAGGTCCGTTACTATCACCACAACACCAAACTCGGAGGGACTGTGCCTTCATCCATCACAGCTGGTCAGGCCTCATCGCTCTCCATCCATAATCTAGTTTCTTTAACAAGAATGAGGAGAGGATAGGGAGGCTTTTATCCTTAAAAAACAAAAACTCAGAACTAGCTCTCTATTAAGGCTTCTGTTTGATTTAAAAAAAAAAAAACATTAAAGCTTCTATTAAAGAGAGTAGAAAAAGACAGAAGAGTGTTGCTAAGTTGTTTGGTTGTCTGGTTGTCTGTTTTCAGGCAGGGTCTCATGTAATCAAACTCACTGAAATCCTGCTTCTGTCTCCCAAGGGTCGGAACTGTAGGATTGCACCACCGTGCACACAGTTTTGATTTCATGAGACACTGTTTTAGTATGTAACCGGGCTGGCTTTGAGTTCACAAATTTACCAGCCTCAGCCTCCTGAGTATTGAGATTATAGACACGTCTTACCACACACCTTAATTTGGGTTCAGAGTCCTCCTCTTCATCTTCTTCCTCCTCCTCTTTTTCCTCCTCCTCTTCCTTCAATGGGGTCTCAGGTAGGCCTTGAACTTGCTATGTAGGCAAGGATGACCTTATACAATGCTTCCACTGGTCGTACTTGTACAGCACCTCCAGCGCTGGGATTAAGGTGTGTACCACCACACACGTTTATACAGTGCTGGAGACTGGACCCAGAGCCTAGTGTAGGCTCTGTATGAACCCTGCGAGCAGAGTCAGATTCACCACCCCATGCCAACCTCTGACCTTCCATTCTTGGCACTTGTTGGATAGCATAGGAGGTGAATTCCTGGGAGGGAACCCTATGACTGTTTACCTAGTATCTGGAAAGTGGTGGCACACCGTTTCAAAGAGGAATGGATGACTTGCCATGCAGTCACTCAACTTTGCCCTAATGAAATTCAGGAGATGTTATTGAGTGCTCCCTGCAGATGAGACACCTAACATTGATATCTGTGATCCCAACAAATCTACTGTCCACCACAGGGCAAATCTACCTTGCACTGTAGCCAGGCAGGTTGACCTGTGTGGACAGTACCATCAGGCTCCTGGCTCCAGAGCTGCCAATGCTATGAGAACAGAGAGAAAAAAAGAGAGGGCCTCACAGCATCCTCCTTGCAGGCTGGCTGCTGCCTGCATCCTCCATAAGAGCTCAGGGCTTCAGTCAGACAGCTACTCTGGCCCTCAGCATTGTGGGCCTAAGAATACACAGCATTCTCACTAAACACTGGGGTTTTCCTGTATCCTATCCAATCTTCCAGAGAAGGCTCTCTTCTCAGCTTGCCTGAGACGTGTTTCTGCCAAACCCCTGACAGTGCTGGTCTCAGACCTTCTGAGTGATTGTCAAGACATAAGAAGAGGGCTGAGAATATGGCTTAACAGGTAATTTACCACACAAGCTTGAAGACCTGAGCTAGTGACCTGGAACCCACGGGAGAAGAAGAATCAACTCCACAATGGTCCTCTGACCTTCATATGCACTCGCACTCATGAGCACACAGTAATAATAAGTAATTAAATATTAAAGACATAGAACTATATCAAAGGATGGGCTTAGCAACCATTGCTTTCTGACCTTTGGCTCACTAAGAAAGCCTCCTCCACCTGGTCCACTGAAGAAGCCTACTCTACCTGATTACACTTGGTTTGAGGTGGAAAACAGAAATGATGTTTCTGTTGTTGGTAGTATTCTTGTTGTTGGGTTGTTTGTTGTTGTTATTTGTTTTTAGCTTTTGGAGACAGGGTTTCTCTGTGTATCTTTGACTGTCCTGGAACTTACTCTGTAGACCAGGCTGGCCTCAAACTTATAGTGATCTACCTGACTCTACCTCCCAGGTGCTGGGATCAAAGATATGTGCCATCACCCAGTTTTTCATATTATTTTTAATTATACTCTGAATAGTTAATATGTTCAAAGGCTCAAAATTAAAAAAAAAATCCATAGATCCACCTGTGCCCAGGGTTGAGATGGGATGGAGTGGGTGGGCCCTTTCATAACTGCCCATGTCACCTGCAGGCAGTTTCAGAGCACAGTTAATCAGGATACCTACACAAATCACACCGAAGGTCCCAGCAATTCTTAGTTGCTGAGTTACTGCTAAGGATTTACAACTCAGCAGCAGTGAGATGGCTCAGTGGTTAAAGATGCTTACAGCCAGACTTGATACCTGATAACCCAAGTTCAGCCCCCAGGACCCACATGGTAGAAAGGAAGAACTGATTCCTGAAATCTTCTATATATGTGCCATGGTGTATACACACACACACACACACACACACACACACACACACAAACACATGCGCGCGCACGCGCACGCACACGCACACGCACACGCACACACGCACAATAAGGGAAGGAAGGAAGGAAGGAAGGAAGGAAGGAAGGAAGGAAGGAAGGGAGAATTTCACAACTTAACAGGCAAGGAAGTTCCACCTCAGACTCAGAGCCCTCCAGAGTCTATACCTTGACTCAAATCAGAGCATCTGGAGATGAAGACAGCATGGCCTCCGAGCAGTTTCTCACAAACTGGGACCTTCAGAAAGTAACCATGGTATAGGAAAGCAATACTTTCCTCACATTCGGCAATGCTTCAGATTAAAACAAGGAACAAAAGTAAAGCCTAACTTGGTGGGCAAACATAATCTTTATCATCTAATAATGCACGAAATAAGTTAATTCTTTTTTAAAAAATAAATAAATAAACTACTTGCTGGGATAAAGGTGCGTGCCTGAAATCCCAGGACTTGAGTAATGGGAGGACTGGGAGGTCAAGGCCAGCTTCTGATGTACATCAGTGTGAGGCCAGCTTGAGCTATATGCTATCCTATCTTTAAAGTTCTGAACTCCTGAATATCCTGCATCTACCTCCCAAGTGCTAGCTAGCATAATGAGAATATGTCACCACAGCAAGCAATGAGGCAAAATCTTATTCAGAAATAATTGAGAGTCAGGTATGGCGGCACACACTTTTAATCCCAGCACTTGGGAAGCAGAGCAGGTAGATGTCTGTGAGTTTGATGCCAGCCTGGTTTACATATTGATTTCCTGGCCAGCCAGGACTATATAAGGAGACCCTGTCTCAACTCACCCCCCACAAAAAATACCCTAATTGAACAGCCTAATTATTTCAGATCTTAATTAGAAGGCGATCCCCTAAACACTGGTATGGCTAACAGATATCTTTGCCTTATTTCAATTTGCTCACCAGAGTCTGCAAGGTCATAAATTTGAGAGAAGAGGTGAGGGAGGAGGAGAGGGAGAGAAAGGAGGTGGGGGGAGGGGAGAGAGAGAGGGAAAGAGGGGAAGGGAGAGGTGGGTAGAGGGGGAAAGGGGAGAGGGACAGAAGGGAGAGGTAGGGGAAGGGGAGGGGGACAGAGAGACTCGGTGATCAATGGATCAATGACTTCACTGTGCAGTTAATGGGGTGAGATGAGGACTCTGACACCCTCAAGAAAGACAGTCCAGGAACAAAGTGGCCACAGTATGCATGGGTCAACAGAGACCCTGAGGACAGTGGCTATGGGCTTACCCATCACCAGCTGAGAGAAGTTATCAGCCCTGCTCTTTGATCGATGCCCACAACCCCCCCAACCCCACCCCTCATATCTCCAGCTGCATAGGAGTGTCAACCAGTCCTCTTCACAGCCAGGAGCTAGAACTGGTACCTTAGCACTCTGTGCTTGTGAGGGACAAAGGCCACTGTAGCCTCCCAGCAACCACAGAAATAACCTGCCCATTCACCTGAATTATGAAAGAGAAGCTGGAACGGTGGGTGGAGGCAGCTGGGAGAGCCACCCTCCATAGTCCCGGCACCTGGAGAGTCATGCTTTCTTTCAATCTACCCACAAGTCCGTAGGCCCCTGCGGGAGAGCTTTAGGCAGTTTTTGTTTGTCTTGAGCAAGGTCTCAAGTAGTCCAAGGGGCCTCCCACTTGCTTTGAAGTTTAGGAAGGCCTTAAACTTCTGACCTTCCCGCCCCCATTCCTCTCGAAGCTCTGGGATTACAGGCACGCCAGCCACCGAGCCCTGCTGAGCCTTGGATCTTTCAAGGTGTTCCTCTTAACACAAACAAAAATGCAGAGGTCAGATTGTCCAGGTTTGAAAGTTCCTGGGTCACTTTCCACTTCTGCCTCTTCCACTCATTCCGAGGCTTTGGCCTGAGCATCACCGTAAGGAGTCCAGCCCGGCTCCTAGCAGTGACTTGGAGAGTCACCCCGGAGCCTCCATAACCCTGCCTGTAAAATGGGACCAAATACTCTGGTGACCTCTGCAGGGAGCCATGGGAATCTACTGGCCTGCAGGGCCGAATGCCAAGGTGAATGAGCTTAGATGCAGCAGTGGCCGTGGGCAGAACCTGCTAAGCCTAGACGGGCATTGCCTGTTGTCGTGCCAGGCCGACCTCAGAAGGGCACCAGTTTTCTTCTTTAAACGCCCTGTCGGTCCTCCCACAACCGGCTCTCTTCCTGTGCCCATTTTGCTGAGCAGGAAACTGAAAAGTGCGGGGTAAAAATGACTTCCCCAGGGTGACAATGCAGAAGCAGAGCTAGCCTAAGATCTGCCTGGGACGCGAGACAAGGCCTCCTCCCCTCTGCAGTCTCCGTCCTGGCTGCCTCAGGCTGCTGAGGTCCGGACATCAGATTGACACAAGTTTCCCCAGAAAGAAGTCCCAAGATCCTAGGCTCGGCGTTCTCTCTGCATCCCGGGGCTGGGACGCAATAGGCTCCTGGGGTTCGCTAGAAGTACGGCGACTAGCGCTGCGCTCTCCGTCTCCCAGCCCAGCCGGGGTTCCTGCATCCACGTGGTGTAGCCGCGGACACTACTAGGCTGCCGGGGACCGGGACCGTGCAAAGGCTGGAGGGCAGAGAGAAGGGGCGTAACGCGCGGCAGGATAGCCAGTGCAGGGCGGGAGGAGACAAGGCGGAACCCCCGAGGGGACCAGAGTCTCCGCACACTGGGAGATCCCCAGGACACCCTACCTTTCCTGAAGGGCATCGCGACACCCGAGCAGGCGGACATCCAAGTGGCAGCCCCGAGGCTCGGGGCGGCCTGCGGGAGATGGGGCCGGCGAGGGAGGGGAAAGGGACATATTTGGTCACAGCCTGGCACGTCACGGCGCGGAGGAGGCTCCGCGGCAGAGCAGGAAGCGCGGGAGTCGCGTCACCCGTGAGCTCTGGGCGCCTGCGGGCGGCGACCCGGAGGCAGGGGTGGGCGACCTGGTCCCGCCCTGAGCCTAGAGTCCTGGAGGTGCTGCCTGTCTGTGCAGAGGCCAAGCATGGAGGACAACTACCTGAAAGGAGATGGAAATGGTCTCATCCATCAGTTCCTTCGGGCTGTGTGTGGTGAAGGAAGGGACTTGGAGGAATTTTATCTTTTTTGCCTTAGTGAAGTCAGGATGTTCAAATAGCTGGTTGACTTGTATAGACAGTAAATAAAGGCTGGGAGAACAGCCTAGAAAAACTCGAGCTTGACAGTATTCGTCACCTTTACTACTCCAGGGTCCAGCCCCCGACACCTACCTACACGCTGCACATCTGATAGAAATGTTCATCTGTAAGATCACAGGAATGGATGAGTTGTTTCTCCAGAGTCTGAAACAGTTCCTCACCCACAATTGTCAAGTGTTGCTTAGGGAACGAGGAGGTAGGCATCTTTATTCAGTACATTCTGCCTCTGTGAGGGCGACAAGGCAAACGCCTGGATAGTTGGCTGACCCAACCGTCCCAAAGCAGGACTCTCTCTTAAGGCTTTCACTGACTAACCAAGCCCGTATGGTGTCATCAGGCCAGCAATTAATCCCAGTACTCGAAGGTTGGAGGCAGGTCCGCTGCCTCTTCTAGGCTGGTCTTGCCTTAGTCAGCACACAGAAAACTGGGAATCGCTTGTGCCCAGGAGTTCAAAACCATCCTGTGAGACACTCCGCTTCAGAAAATCAATTTTCTGTTAAATGGTGTGGTATATATACGTTTTCTTTCCCTTTCTCTTTCCCTCCCATTTCTTTCCTTCTTCCTCCTCCTTTTTTTTTTTTAAGTTTATTATTTATGTGAGTACACTGTAGAAACACACCAGAAGAGGGCATCGGTTCCCATTACAGATAGTTGTGAGCCACCATGTGGTTGCTGGAATTGAACTCAGGATCTCTGGAAGAGCAGTCAGAGCCATCTCTCCAGCACTCTCCCTCCCTGTCTTTTTCTGTTTTTGATTCTTTGAAATAGGGTCTCATGTGTCCTGGCTGACTTTGAATTCTCTAGTTGGACTCACATTGAACTCTTGTTCCTTCTGTCTGTTACCCTTTTGCCTTGTAGGAAAGTGTTATTTTATGTTGTGCTCTGAAGAAATGAAGAGTCACCTGAACTCCTAGTATTTAAAACATCCATTCAAATAACAAGAGGCTGGCTCTCCACACATTGAACAATCCGGTTCAAGTGAGCTGGAAATTCCACTAGTCTGGGTGGGGGTGAGAGTGGAGTGAGTGTTGGGGAGGGGTGTCCTTTCTTCCTTCTTTTTCTAATTACAATCACTGTCATGGTCTGCTAAGTTTTATGGACTCTAGTCCAAACCCCATCCTTCATTTTGAACTAAGACAATGCCACAGAGAAGGAGGTAACTGGCCTGAGGTGACATCTCACTGAATGGTTAGCTAAGTGAATCAGAGTCAAATTCTTACAACAATGCACCTTCGAAGCGTCCTGTACTATTTTTTCCAACTAAATCTTTCATGAAAGCTGTGCACAACCAGAGGCTTTACTATTTGCTGTCTTTATGTCCCCAAGATGTTCCTGCTGCCATTCAACGCTTTAAAAAAAAAAAAAAGAGTTCATTTATTTACTTACTTTTTTATTTAATGTAGTTGTGTCATGTATGTCTGTGCACCATGTATCTACTCGCTGCCCTTGGAGACCAGAAGAGGGCATCAGATCCCCCAGCACTAGAGTTACTGGGCTCCACCATGTGGGTGCTGGGAATCAACTCTGGGTCCCCTAGAAGAGCGGCAATGCTCTTAAACACTGAACCATCATCTCTCCAGCTCCCACTTTATGCTTTTGAACATAGGCTCCATTACCTTTAATTAAACATGCACCCCAAATATGCCCACCATCTTTACTTCTTGAATGAGGACCTTAAAATATTGAATTTTACTGGATATTAGTGCTAAATACTTTTAATTTTTAAAATTTAAATACAATTACATAATTTCCCCGTTCTTCTTCCTCCCTCTAATTCCTTCCATGCAGCCAGTATCACAGTTTTGAAGAAAACAGACGGACCCTCTCCCAGCTGTTGTCCACCAATCTCAAACAGCATCTTGGCGAGGGTGGGGCTTTATGCTCACTTCTCCTCTGAGCTAGGATTTTATTCAGATTGAACTCCTATGCCGGCCAGTGGTGGCGCAAGCCTTTAATCCCAGTACTTGGGAGGCAGAGGCAGGCAGATTTCTGAGTTCGAGGCCAGCCTGGTCTACAGAGTGAGTTCCAGGACAGCCAGGGCTACACAGAGAAACCCTGTCTCGAAAGAAAAAAAAAAAAAAGAAAAGAAAAAAGAACTCTCACAGGTCTTGTGTGTGCTGTCTGTCTCTGTGAGTTCATATGTTCACCAGTCCTGTTGTGTATGGAAGACACTATTTACTTGAAGTCATCCACCACTTCTGGCTCTTACAGTCTTCCCCCCACTCTTTTGAAGAGATTCCTGAGTCTTGGTGAGAGGGGCATGATACAGACATCCATCTCATTTAGGACCAAGTGCAGAGTCACTTACACTTCTTTTTGTTGTTTGGGTTGGTTTTTTTTTTTTTTTTTAATGGGGTCTCACTTGGCTGGCCTGGAATCACTACGTAGATCAGACTGGCCTCAAACTCACAGCAGTACACCACCAAGATCAACTTATGCAGAGCCAAGACTTGAAGACAAGTCTTTGTACACTCTCAACCCTAAAACATTTCTATAAATTCAGAAGTGTCTCATTCCCCTCTTAGAAATGGATCTATTATACTACGGGGCAGTCACTGACAATCGAGACCCCAGGCCAGGTTCCTAACTTTCTGAAGAAAAATGACCATGTAGTAGGCAAATGTTACAAAACCAGGCTCAGTTAGATTCTGACTTGGCAGAGGCAAAAAGAGAAAGATAAACTAGAAAGGTCCACCTGAGCAATTGTTAAATCTGCTTACAGTTCAGCTTCCATAGAAAAGACACTGTGTACAGCCAGCTTCTTGGAGTCATGGAGACTTCACATTTAAAGAAGAGCAGGGCGAATCTCTCACATCCAAACTGCTAGAACAGTAACGTTGGCGAGGCCACCTGTGCCCATGGGAAAAGACAATGCCAGTCGAAGACGTGCTGCCTGGAAAGAACTTGACAAATGGTGTTTACAGTCATGCCAGCTGTCCCGGGAGGATTTAACATACCTTCGGTTTTATGGGTTCTTTTTCTTTTTTGAGACAAGGTCTCCATCCTAGGCTAGCTGTGAATGCCATACATGGTGGAGAAAAATCTTGAACTTCTGACATTCTTGCCTCTACTTCCCAAGTGTTGGGATTATAGGTGTGTCCTATATGTCCTACCACGCCTAGCTGATGTAGTACTGGGGGTCAAGTCTCCTATATGTTAGTCAGGCACTCACTAACTGAGCTGCCTCCTCAGCCCCTGTAGACACTTACACAGGTGGACAGAAGCAGAACAGGAGGGCTGGAGAGATGGCTCAGTGGTTAAGAGCACCGACTGCTCTTCCAGAGGTCCTGAGTTCAATTCCCAGCAACCACATGGTGGCTCACAACCATCTGTAATGGAATCTGGCACTCTCTTCTGGTGTGTCTGAAGACAACAACAGTGTACTCATATACATAAAATAAATAAATCTTTATAAAAAGGGGGTTTGAGAGAAGTTAAAAATGAACTTTAAGACACAATGGATCCACTCTTATTTCAAAGATGGTATGTTGAGTTTTCCAGATGACAGGAGTATGACATGGGGACCTCAGCCATCTAGCAAAATTGAAAGAGCCAACTGTACACTTAAGATTACAGTGACCAAATGCTGTCAAAAGTTCATGAGATTTGATTTATCTCTTGCTCTAGCCTGCATCAGAAATGCATGCAAAGAGAAACTCAAGAGCAGGCCCTCTAATTGTATAGAAGGTCCTTCGAACTAAATCTAAAAAGAACAGACCAACGTGGAAATAGAGGCAGCAGCAAGAAAGCAAAATCAACTTAGGGCCGAGATGGCTCCCGGGGTAAAGGCACTCTCTGCCAAGCCTAACAGCCTGGGTTCAATGCCAGGACTCACATTTCAGGAGAAAACAAACTCCCAAAAGCTGTCCTCTGACTTCCACGCGTCTGCCGTGGCACACAGGCTCACATATATAGAAGTAAGTAAGTGTAACATTAAAAAAAAAAAAGTTACATTCAGTTAAGTATGAAGGTATAAGGCCCTCCCCTCCACTGGTAAGTTGCTTCAAAAGAATGACCTCTATCCTGAAACTCTCAAGAATGAGGAGTGAGTTCCAAACAGAGATTTATTAGCAGCTGCGTGAGACTCTCTTAAGGTAGTTACAGAAACATACCTTCACAGTGACCTCTCCTTTCTCCCAGCGAGAACTTTATGATTTGTGAATGCCTTTTCCGCCATCTTTATGATGTGAGCTGAGCACGCCCCAAAGTGCCCCTTTGTGCCAGGATAATTTTTCAAATATCTGCGCTGGCCTTAAACTAAGAAAGTGCCTCCCC
>JANHMN010000027.1:9254751-9268165 GCA_030674055.1 Rhabdomys pumilio | reverse complement strand
CACACACACACACACACACACACACACACACACACACACACACACAAAATGTGTCCATGATCTTCCCTGGATGAACTCTGACCTTTAGGAGCATGCGCAGGAATGAGTCTATCATGAAATACTTTCCTAGGCATATGGACCCCTTGGATAACGGCTCCGCACTTGCTTTGTTTAATGAGTGTCGCTGTGGGAAGAATTTAGGCACTTGCTACTGCAGGTAATGAAGCTCTGCTTTCTTTTGTTCCTACTGGCCTGGCTTTCACAAATTGCACTCAGTTTTAAAGGTTTTGAACAAACACCAAAGACGATCTTGCCTGAGCAGGTGGTGAGCTCTCGGACCGCTGTTGTAACATGGATTCCAGTTTGTCTCTGGAGCCTGGAGCTGAGGTGTGTTGGAAGAGAGCCAGATTCTGTTCTTTGAGTGACTGTCAGCTCCTCTGACCTTTTCCCCTCTGTGATTATGATGTAAAGCGGATGTGGACTCGGCCTCGTGGACTTCGTTGTTACTAAAGTCAACATTATCTAAGGTCAATTGATCCAGATAAAAGAGTATGTCAAGGGCCAGCAAGATGGCCCAGTGGGTAAATATACCTGCTGCCATGCCAGCTCTGGCTTCCTGAGGTGGATCTCTGCCACATCAAGATGGCGGACAGCACCTCCATAGACAAGAGCAACTCAAATCATGTAGTTCTAGATGGGACACACTCATATATATACACACACTAAAAAATGTTTTAAAAAAGAACATGTCAGACAGACTGCTGTGGGGTATCCACCAGAGACGACTGACTACTTAGACACAGGTTTAAGCCAATAGAAAGTCTTTATGAGCTGACTGGTGAGTATACTGGATGTTCAGGATCACAGTGTAGGTAGCCCCAAGCCTTTCTCAGTGTGATCTTTTAAGTACAAAAATGATATCCTGGGTTGATATACTTCAGTTAACAAGAACAGTTAGCCAGACATGGAACTACAGAAGCCAAAAGGTAGGATTAGTACATTTAGAGACTTTCCCAGAACTTTGATGGCTTTGATGGATTAGGTCCTTGTTTTTGTTTTGGTAGGTGGTGCTGTCTACCTGCTGAGTTTTACAGCCTAAATGGTACTCCCATCATGGAGTCAGTTGTGCTAAGGTCTGGGGGCCTGTTACACAGACTGCACGCATGAGTGTGCCACTCCAGTTGCGGTAGTGGAGATCGAGCAGGTGGCCGCTGGGATGCGCTGTTCCTTGAAGCTTGGTACCTCTATCCCAGTGACCTCATCATTCATAGGATACATTGCTGACCACCACCCTGTGAAGACATACAGTATTTGCTTGTTCATCTAAGAACAATCTAGAGCTTCTGAAGCCTAGAGCTTCAGACTGATGGCCTTTTCTATCCTCAGATGGGTTGGTACCCTCAGTCAAAACTCCTGGACCAGTGGGGAGAACAGAGTTGGTGACCAATGATGAATGACTTAGCAACCATGGCTATTCAAGGAAGCCTCCACTTAAATACCTTAGGATGGAATTCAGTTCGATTCTCCGTTGGTAAGCCCAATGGGCAGACAAGATCCTAACCCCACCTACACTTAGCTATCATATACATCCCCTACTGGCCACTCCTGACTCAATAATACTAAATGGCTATCTCCAGGTCTGTGAGTTATTCTAGTAATTAAACGTGAAAATAAATGAAGGCAGAGCTTTCAGAAGAGCGGGACACTTTATCTTCATAGCCACGTTGAACAGAAGTATGGATAGGCTAAGTATTCAATGATTTTCCTTCTTTTCCTTCTACATTCATTTTACTTGTGTTTGGGGTGGGGGGCACTCACATGCAACAGACATGTGGAGTCAGAGGATAGCTTGTAGAAGTCAGCTTTCTCTTCACTCTTGTTAAGTTCAGGGATCAAATTCAGGCCATCAGGGTAGACAGCAAGTGGCTTTACCCACTGAGTTATCTTACCAATGTCCTAAGTACTTTAAACTATTAATTTTATTTGTATGGTATTTTGCCTGAGCGTATGCCAATGTACCAAGTTTGTACAATGCCCACGTAGACCTGAAGAGGGTCATGAGTTACCCTGGATCTGATGTTACAGATGGCTGTGAGCTGCCATGTAGATTCTGGCAATTGAACATGGGACCTCTTGAAGAGCAGTCAGTGCTCTTAACCCCTGAGCCATCTCTCCAGCCACTCATCTTTCTAGCTACCATCCTTTTCCAAACACTTTCTTGGGTCTTATGGGACTGAGCTCTTCAGACTGTGGCTTCTGACATTTTTTCTGGGTAGCAACAGAATCGGATGGGATTGTTAGGATGTCCAGCTGGCATTTGGAGAGTTGGAGACTGAGCTGTTGGAGGGAGGAAACTCCACATCAGAAGAGTGATGAATGAAACAAGCCAGACTGATGTATTCTAACCTCTCTACATTGTTTGTTTAATTGGGAACAGGAGAGAAGAACTCTGCAGCTGGCTGCCTTGTTCCATTCCATGTTCAAATGACAGGGAGCACCCCTCAGATTTTGGCTGTTGATTAATGATCCTGGAAACATTTGTTCTTTTGCTACCAACTAGAACTGGCCAACACAGATTACTGGCAGTGTTTAAAAACTCAGAGAGTGCTTCTGGTATGTCCTTGAAGAAAGTAACAAGACACCTGCTAGGAGAAACTGGCTTATAAAACACCCAGTGATGGCTGGGATGGAATTTTCTTGGTAGAGCGCTTGCCTTATATACACACACACAAAGCCCAGGGTTAGATCACTAGCTTGATAAACTAACAAAACTAAGAACAAGCCAGTAGGCCAGTGCCTACTCCACAGGCAGAAACAGGAAGATCAGAAAGTCAAGATCACTCTTGGCTACACAGTGAGTTCAAGGCCAACCTGGGTTGTAGGAGACAGAGCCAGGAAGAGACACAAAGAGGAAGAGGAGGAGGGAAGAAAAAAAGAGGAAGGAGGGAAAGAAGGAGGGAGGGAGGGAAAACTCCCAGTGATGGGATGGCCAAGGAGGGGTGAGTCTCTTGAGCCCTCCAAGGCTGAAGAACAGCAGCAGAGGTGTGGCCCATAGCCTCTGCTGATTTTCTGACCAGAGAACAGATACGAAGTCATTTTTAATTGAGATTGTGTCCTCAGGCCTATTGACAGTACAGTATGAGTCAGAGATTGTAATTTCATCATCACAGTTTCAATTGTGCTGCTGCCACATCTGCCCTGTCTAATGTCTAATGCATATCGATCCAAAGCTCCTTGGGCGCTCTTGGCTCGTCACAGCTGCATTTAAAATCCAACCTAACAGCAACGGATCATCAAGAAGACTCGGCCAGCTTCCAGGCTCCCTCCACTCGTGGCCCCTCTGTCACTGCAGAATTGTCACCTTTGGTGAAATGGTTTGGTGCCCTGAAGTCTGTCCGTTTTTTTATTTGTTTTGAGGCAGGATCTCAAATAGTCCAGGCTTCTTGCTATGTAACAAGGATGGCCTTGACTTTCTGATTCTCCTGTCTTTGCCTCTTAGATGCTGGGATCACAGGCAAGTGTCAACACTTTTATTTTATTTAATTTAATGTTTATTCGGCATTGGGCCTCGGTTTTGCACACACGAGGCAAGCACTGAACCACACCTGTAAGTCCTTAACGTGTTTGTGTTTGTTCCTGCTGCTGGTGTTTCAAGCCAGGGCCTTACCATGCAAACAGACTGGCCCCAGAATTGTAATCCTCCTCCTCCAGCCTTCCAAGTACCATAGGTCACAGTTCCCATGAGGGATAGTTATCTATCCTTAGATAAAGGTCTCAATCTGGGTAGAAATTTGAATTACCTCCCTAAAGGTCTAGTCAAACAGCTGGATCTTCCTCCAGGAATCTGCATTCCTGGCCTTCCAATAAGGTTCTAGCTTGTGACATGGCTGTTTCTAGGCCACACAGAGAGAGACCTGGAGGAAAGCTATGGGTTCACGGTCACTTCTACAAACATCCCTCACTTGGATGGACTTATCAGCACAACAGATCCCAGCCTTGACATTCATTTGGCCAAAACATGAGCAAACAGGAAGAGCACATCACTTCCCTTACCCTTCGATTTCCTGTTGCCAGCCCCAACACCAACCTGGAAGCTGTGTTTCTTGCCACGTAATATCCTGTTGGCAAAGCCACTTAGTTTCTGGTGGCAAGGGAGTAGGTGTTGGAGTCACAAACTGTTTTACACTTTTGACTTAGAGAAAACATTTGCTATAAAGGACACAGCAAATTTCCCTTCGATATCTTTTTTTCTTCTTGAGACAAAGTCTCTAGCCCCGGCTGGCTTCAACTCACTGCTACTTCCTGCACTTAGGTTGGCTTCTGATCTTGCCTTCACCACTCCCTATCCCCCAGTACCGAGATTACAGGCTCGGGTAATTATGTCTAGTTTGTGCTGTGCTGGGGTTGGAACCCAGGGCTTTGTGCATGCTAGGCAAACACTCTACCAGCTGAGCTACATCCCTGGTCTAGTGTGAGACATTTTTCCCCTCTTATCTCACTAGCCCTCGGCCTCAGACCGTCGTAAAGTCCACAGCTTAGTCCTTTAATTATATCTGCAAAACTCTTTCAAGTCAGCTGATTTGGGTAAGCAAGGGCTGGGGATGTGGAGGTCATTAGAATTCTACCTTCTGAGAGTGATTTATTAAAGCGATCAGTTGGCAGCTGGTTTATACTGGGAGGGAACAGACATGTAATGATAACTCCTGGGCTTCTCCATGTCCTCCATGGCTCGACAACACCTCACAGAAAACACATCCTTTCTGTCTCAAATCCTTCTGTCTAACCCAAACCCTACGCCAGGTGTAGTGGCACATAACCATAATGACAGCATTCAGGCGGTGAGGTAGGAGGCTCAAGAGTTTCAGAGCAGCCTGGGCTACATGGTAAGTTAGGGTCTGTTTGGGGTGCATTTCAAGACGCTGTGTCAGTAAATCAATTCCATCCACATTATATCCATCCACCCATGACAACTTTCATGTACTCCCTGACTGGTGGGATGTGACTCATTGTCCTTTCTCCTCCCCTCTGATGAAGTTGAAGAAGTCAGGATTTGGTCTCTAGAGACAGATATAAAAAAAAATCTTTCTACTTGCGTATATATGTGTGTGTGCCTGCTGTGAGTTAATGGGTCTGAGGTGGGTGCTGGGAACCGACTGAACACCGATCCTGCAGGTGTAGCCCTACCATGTGCTGGTGGGAATGTGTGCCCCTGGACCACCACCCCTGCTTCAGAAAGAAAGAACGCCTACAGAAGGCTGTTGGGAACTCTTTAACCTGGGACTTCCAACCTTGACCAAACCAAGGATGGAGCACTGTAAAGATGGGACCCCCAAGAGTAGAACACACAGGGCTCAAGGCTGCACCCTGTCTACTCTTAGGAAGCTAGGTTTCTCTTTTCCTTCTTATTTATTATGCTAATTATACTAATTAATAATTATATTATAAATTAACATTTAACTGAGACATAGAAACTGCACATAGTAATGGCTCACCTGACGTTTTAACCCCACATACACAGTGTGTGATGCTTACCTCAGGTTTAACATGAATGCCTCCTCCTTTTCCGTTTGCCAGTTCCTTGGGGTTTTGTTTTTCCTTTTGGAGAAAATGTTTCACTGTGTAGCCCAGGCTACCTTGAAATTCCTGGCAATCCTTCTGAGTGCTAGGATTACAGACATCCACTTCCACATCTGGGTCTGCCCCCTCTCTTCCTTTCTTTTTTTCCTTCCTTCTTTCTTTCATTACTTTAAAAACAAGGTCTCGATATGTATCCTTGGCTGGCCTGGAACTCATTATGTAGATCAGGCTGGCCTTGAATTCCCAGAGATCTACCAGCCCCTGCCTCCCTGCTGGGATTAAAGGTGTGGGCCTGTATGCCCAGCCACTTGTCATTTCTTTGTGGTGAAAACTTTTCTCCAGCCTTATGAAAGGCGCAGTCACTGTTATTGCACTGATGTAATCACGGAGCAGAACCCCTGGCTTCTGACTGTTACTGTCACGCTGACAAACCCTCCGATCTCTTCACTTGCCGCTGAGGAGTATTCAGTTGGGGATATGCACCACATTTTTGTTATCTGCTCATCAGCTGACAAGCTGTTATGTCTACAGGAAATAGGACTGCAGAGAACACAGGCGTGTGAGTGCGGTTATCTCTTCTACATACTGAAGAGCAGGAGAGATGGCTCTGTGCTTAAGAGTATTTGCTGTTCTTCCAGAGAACCCAAGTTCCATTCCCAGCATCCACATGATGGTTCACAACTGTCTGTGACTCATAGATGCGGGCAGAGAAATATTCAAAATAAGTAAATAAATAAATAAATAAATAAATAAATCTTTTTTTTTTTTTTTAAAAAAAATGTAAAACACTGATTTCAGCTAACAGTAGTGGCATGTGCCTGTAACCACAGCCCTGAAGGTAGAGACAGGAGGATCAAGAATTCAAGGCTATCCTTAGCTGCCTATTGAATCCAAGGCTAGCCTGGGTTACATGAGATCTGGTCTCAAAAAACCATTACCAAGACCTAGGTGTGCTGGTAATGCCTTTAATCCCAACACTTGGGAGGTAGACACAGGTGGGTCTCTGTGAGTTTATGACCAACCTGGTCTACAGAGTGAGTTCTAGGCCAGTCAGGGCTACAGAGTAGGATACTGTCTCAAAAAAAAAAAATAGTGACCAACAACATAAAATAACAACAAAAAAAATACTGATTACAACAGGGCACAGTACACCTGTGATGCTAACACTCTGAATACTGATGCAGGAAGAGCCCAAAGAGTTTCAGGTTAGTCTAGAAATAAAGGCCTGGGCTGTAGCTTAGTTGGTAAAATGCTGCAATAGCATCCCCAAGACCCTGGGTTTGACTGTTAACACCACATGATTGAGACACGGTAGCATGTAACCCAGCATTTGTGAGGTAGAGGCAGGAGGATCAGAAGTTCAAAGTCATCTTCAGCTGCATAAGTAATCTGCGGCCAGGCTGTGCTACCCAAGTCTCCATCTAAAACAGCAATAGCAACAATAAAATATGTGTATATACCACTTTCATTTTCATTGACTAGATATCCGTGGTAGTGGGAATGGCGGGTCCTAGCTCTGCTCTTCGTTCTTAAGGAACCTCTACACTGTTTTCCATAATGGCTGACTCATATTCTCACTAATAGTACACAGAGGTCTCCTTTTCTCTGTGTCTTCACTGGCACAGATGGTTCATCTTTATAACAGCCATTAAGACTGGGGTGAGGTGGCGCCCCCTAGTGGCTTTGGATTTTATCTCAAGGTGATGTTGAATAAGCGCCTCTACTTGTGGAGAAGTATGTTCTCTTTTGAGAGGCATTTACTTAGCTCTGCTGTGCACTGTTGGCTGGTTGACTATCTGCTTACTTTAGCTTTCAACGTTGAAGTTTTGGAGCCCCTTAGACATTCAGATGCCTACTTCCTAATGAGATGTCATTTGCACACACTTCCTTCCATTGCGTAGCCTTGAGTTTGGCTGTTTTCTTTGTTATGCAGTGTGACACAGAGACTTGATAGGGCTTCTTTCATAGAATCAATCCCAACAACTTTGTTGGTGGTGGTGATGTGTGTGTGTGTGTGCCTGTGAGACCTGGTGCCTAAGGAGATCAGAAGAGAGTGTCATTTCTCCTGGAGCTGGAATTATAGGCTAGCCAATGTAGGTGCTGGGAGCTTTGCTCCTCTGCAAGAAAAGTGAGTGCTCTTAACCACTAAGCCATTTCTCCAGCACTTATTTTAAACACACACACATATAGGCGCACGAATATATGTATGTATGTATGTACGTGTGTGTGTGTGTGTGTGTGTGTGTGTGTGTGTGTGTGTGTGTTCCAAGGTGCTGACAACCCTGAGGCCTGGACTTGAGCTTGCTCACTGAGTTGCAGCCCCAGGATACACCCTCTACACTCTTCTCCTTTTTAAAATTTTGAGACAGGCAGGCTTTGAACTCCTGATCCTTCTGCCTCAGCTCTCAAGTGCCTGGAATGAGAGTCTGCCCCATGAAGCTGGCCCTGACAATTTTTGATTCAGAGGCAAGACTGCATCCTATTTTCAGAGCTGCTTCAGCTAGAGGAGTGACTTGACCTGAGTATTCAGCCAGACGAGGTCATAGCAGAGTCCCACATCTAGGTCTCTCCACTTGCTGTTACCACAGCGTCCTTCTCTAGGCCACTTTGTCCTCTCCTCTAGCCACATGTCAAGGTAAAGACGTCACAGCCCTTTGGGGTTAGTTCCCCTGGGAACCCTGAGCCTTCAGTCTTAGCAAATTGAGTCTAAATGACCTATTTACAGCTAAGGAGCCCGACTGCCTTTTCCCCAGAAATCGGGCTCACCATCTCTGGGGTGGAGCAGCTGATCTTGTCTGCTGCATGGCTTCCTAGAATGGGGTGGCGCCTGCTGGAGAGAGTTCAAGGGCATCTGAGGTTACCTAGGACTCTGCCACAATGCACCAACAGAGAAAAGAAAGAAGCCTATCATCACCCACCACTTCCATAAGGAAAAGTCATTCCTTATGATGAAGTCTCACTCCACTCTCAATAAAGAGACTTCAGTGATCAAACTAAGTGACAGACAAAAACCAGACCAATCAGGCATGAGGCTATCTATGTGTGTAATCCCAGGACTCAGCAGGTAGAACAGGGAGGATCAGGCGTTCAAGTTCAGCCTGAGCTACATGAGCATTTCAAAACAAAACAAAGGAACCAATCCAGCCGGGGGAAAGATGGTGACCAAGCCCATTCTGGTAACAGGACCAGTGTAGTATACTCTATGCCAGTGATCCTCAACCTTCGGGTCACTATCTTTTGGGGTTGGATGACTTTTTCATAGGTGTCACCTAAGAGCATCAGAAAACACATTACCATTTATAATTGTAGCAAAAATACAGTTATAAAGTAGCAACAAAAATAAATTCATGGTTGGGAGGTCACTACAACAAGAATCAGCATTAAAGGGTAGCAGCATTAGGGAGGTACAGCTGGGACCACTGCTGTGCTCACCTCTTCCTAAATTTACCCGAGTGTCTTTCACCGTAAGATGTAGAGAATATTTGTCACTGGCCACATGTCATGAGCAGGTTATTTTTGTAACACTAAAATAGGTCAAATTACAATTTTCACTATAGTGGGGGCGGCCCTTATGTAGACAAGATTGCTCAGAATCACTTTCATCCAGTTAATATTCACTTTATTCAGATTCAACGAACTGGTTATTTTAAGCCTTTAGATTTGACTTAGATTGCATGTTTCTACCTAGAACTTGATTAGAAAATGGACATTTTAAGGTTAGGGATGTCACTCAGAGGTAGTATACTCAGTAAGCAAAGCACTGGCTTCAACCCCCAGGACACTGAACAACTGTAAGGGTCATTGGTAAGAGAAACACTGGTGACTAGTCCTAGTCAGAAATATAGTTATGTAGCCCCGTGGGGCAGTGCGTGCCTGAGGTTCCGGCTTGTGGAAAAGAACAGCAGGAACGCTGGGAGTCCACGGTGATCCACAACAGCACAGCCAGTTCAGATCAGCCTGGGTTACAGGAGACTCCTTGTCAAAAACAAGAAAAAACAAAGGAGGAAAGGAAAGAGAGATGGAGAGAGAGAGAGAGAGAGAGAGAGAGAGAGAGAGAGAGAGGAGAGAGCGCTTCAGCACCCAGGAGGTGAAGGTCGTGGATCAGAATTCAAGGTCAATCTCGGCTACAAAGCGAGTTCCTATGAGTCTGAGCTACTGGGACTCTGGATGGAAGGATAGATAGATAGATAGATAGATAGATAGATAGATAGATAGACAAGACAGACAAATAGATGATTGATGGATGGATGGTCAACAAGCTTCCTTTAAGAATTTAAATCACATTTATAAAATTAATTTTTAAAAATACCTTTTCTCAAAGCATTAAACAGTTACAGGGATTTTAACTCCTTGTTTTTCTATAGTATTGATCTGGACTTTCCAGCTTTATCAAAAGTCTATGCCGGTGGTCCAGTTACACATTTTAAGTTATAACCATAAGACTTTCCACTGCATATTTAAGTTCTCTCTCTCTCTCCAATACGGTCTCACTCTATAGCACATGCTGGTCTCAAATCTATCCTCCTGCCTCAGCCTCCTAATTTCCAGGATTACAGGTATGAACCAACATGTCTGGCTAAAATTACAACTTTTTAAAATGCTACACACACACACACACACACACACACACACACACACACTATTTAAACTGAGCCCCTACATATCAAAACTACGAGTTTCCTTCACATTCCAGTTTCTGGGGTCCAAATCAACCCCTGACCCAATAAAGAAACAAGTCAGAGGTAGGGATTAGCTCTCTGGTAGACACGTGTCTAGTGTGTGCTGGGCTCTGGCTTCAATCCTCAGTATGTTAAACAGAAGAGGAAGAGGAAGAAGAAATGCAGGTGTGGTGGCCCATGGCAGCATTCTGTACTGAAAGTCACCCTACATATTGAGAGTTCAAGGGAATCTGCCTCAAGACACCAACAAAGAAAAGAAAGAATCCTATTATCACAAGAAAGTTAAGGAGATCTGTCTCAAGGGCTGGATCTATTCCATATTAGCAAACTCTGCCTGGATCAGGCTATCTAAGGAGTTCTTGTTACTCACTGCGGAGAGCTCCAGCTACTGCCAGGGCCTCCTGACCTTCATCCCTATCCTGAGGCTGGCTGACTCCACCAGGCACTGGGTCAGGCCTGAGCCAGGGTGGGTTGTGTCTGGATAACAGGCTACAGGGGATGAACTGCTGACAGCAGCTCTCTGGAGAACACACGAGTATTAGGGCTCATACTGAACCCCACTTGTCACAGGGCTGTTTCAGTGAGTGCACATCAGAAACCCAGTCTCCTCTCTCCAGTAGCTATAGATCTGTAATCAAGTCTGGCATATATATTTAAGTCCTTGCCAAAATTCTAGGTAGGCCAAGTTCTGCCTAAATATTCTCATGTTCTGATCTGGAATTAGGAGAGTACCCTTCTTCACCAACTGTACTGACTAGAGTAGAGCTGCTTAGACTTTCCCATCCACACCCCCTGTTTACCTGAGAAGTCTTCACACAACTCCAAATAAAATACGGTTATATATAAAGTATGGATATAAATCAAATGTTTACTGATAATAAATCATAGGAGACTAAATTTGAAACACCTATAAAACATATATATAAAAACATATATATAACATACATATAAAACACATATATATATTTCAACATTTATTAAAGATGAGAATAAATTTGCCTACTAATGAGACCAGTGTGCTAATTTCAATTTAATTTTACACAACGAATTAAATATCAGCTGAATACTTGATACTGTAGAAATGGGAGCATCTTCAACGCTTTTCAGAATGAACCAATATTTTGACTTGATATTAGACATGTTGAGAAAACTACTCTGCATGAATGTATAATACAAAAGGGCAGAGAAATGCTTAGGGCCATTTCAAAGATGGTTAGAAGGCTGGGAGAGGAAGCTCAGGGAGCGAGAGCACTGTCTGCTCCTGCAGAAGACTCAGCAGTAATGTAACAATTGTGTTACTGTAAAAGGGGAGTTTTCCCATGTACGGTAAACACTGTCACTCATAGCATACCATAGACTCAAAGCTAAGCTACTGTGTTTCAGGCAGCACTGGCCACCCGCTTGCATGGTGTGTGGGCATATGCTGTGTAAACTGAGCACACTGTGTGTCCAGAATCAAGCGTGCAGGGCAGCTGTGTGCTGCCCCCTCAGATGGTTACAAGTTTGACTCTGAATAAACTTTTGGTTGTCCCACGTTCGGCCCCCATTTATCACTACTCCCTTTGCACTTCTTTCCTTCAGTCACCCAAGCCCATGTATATTCACGGCTTAAGAAAACAGGGATTAGGGCTGGAGAGCTGGCTCAGAGCTTAAGAGCACTGGCTACTCTTCCAGAGGTTCTGAGTTCAATTCCCAGCAACCACATGGTGGCTCATAACTATCTATAGTGAGAGCTGGTGCCCTCTTCTGGCCTACAGACATACATGGAGGCTGTATACACAATAAATAATCGTTAAAAAAGTAAAAATTAGGTTAGACAACGAAACGAGATAAAGTTGAGCATGAAGATTGGAGCTGGAAGTGTATAGGAGACTCCCAGAAGGCCCTTCACACTTCTTGTAATCTTTCCTGTCATTCTTGATAGGCCAAACAAAGAGCTGTTTCTTCTTCAAGAAACAGTAGGCTTAGTAGGGGGGAAAAAAAGAAAAAGAAAGAAAGAAGACATCTCCCTCACCCTCCTCTACAATCTCGGATGCTAGAATACTTCTTCTCAGCCAAAGTAACTACATAGTACCCACAAGTTCCTCCAGCAAGAAGCAGGGCTCCTTACTGGCATATAGATCATCTTCCTGGCTGTCAGCCACCACCAACCAGCTGCACTTGCTGCACCAGGGGTCTTAAACTGTAAGCAGCTAGTGGGTTGACACTAGCGTAGGCTAGAAAATTACAGCGCTAAGGCACCAGCTATGGTCAGCTTGCCTTGGATTTTATTCCTAGACAGGGTCTCACTGTGTTGTTGCTCAGTCTGCCCTTGAACTTGTCACTCTCTATATCTCAGGCTCCTAAACAGCTGAGATTACAGGCAAGAACTGTCATCCCCAGCTTGGACTTCCTGTACAAGAAAAAGAACCTTCTTTGTGTTAAGTAACAGGAAACAGCAACTTTGTTACATCCTTAGTTGGTAACAGAATTTGGGAATTAAGAATAATGGAGCCCTGTGAATTGGTAAAGGTGCCTGCTGCCAAGCCTGATTACCTGAGTTCAAACCCCAGGACCCGTGTGTGGTGGAAGAAAAGAATAATCTTTCTCAGGCTGTCCTTTGACCTTCACATGCACAACATGGCACACAGGTATACACACATGCACACAAAGCAAGTGAATAAATGCAGTGGATGAGTGGCTCCAGAGGATAGACCCTTAAATGTGGAACTTACTATGTAGAGGAGATAGAGGGGAGGCAGTCAAGTGGAAAATCAGGGATCCTGGGCACTTGGTAGTAAGTCATTATTCATCACCTGCTAAAAGACCCAGACACTAAAAACAATACAGTTTTACTATAAAAATATGAAGAATATATATTGCTGTTTTACTATTTATATTTTTTGAAAAAGTGTCTTGCTATATAGCCCAGACTAGCCTTCAGTACACAGTAACCCTGCATCAGCCTCCTATGTGCTGGCATCCAGTTGTACACCACCAAGCTTGCTTGTCTGCAGTCTAACTGATGAGGAGACTTGCAAGGGATGAGAAAAGCCACCTGAAAGTAAATAGCCAGGATTGGCTATGAGACTATAGGTCTTCAACCCCGTCAGAAATCCAGAATGGCTGAGTTAACTGAAATTATGGGAAGCACTAAGCATAGCTTCTAAAACTTAGCC
>JANHMN010000027.1:9233227-9254651 GCA_030674055.1 Rhabdomys pumilio | reverse complement strand
AGGCCGCTGAACACCTGGACAGCCCCTATACTACCGAACGTTGGAGCATCAAATCTTCAGTCTTCTGGCCCAAACTCATCTGACAGACCTTAGTGATGCAGAATTATTAAGGGCTGATTACTCTGTCTAGGCAGATATAAACAGTCGACTATTCTGCAAGTGTGTCCTTTTCTGGACAGTAATTTGTCTGTAGATGGAGAGAGGCAATTCTTGCCTAGTGGCTGTCTCACCACAACTGGAGTAACTCCAAGGATGCTCAATTTCTTCTTAGAACCCAAGACGGGAAGCTGTCAGGAGCAGACAGATCTGAGTGGATGGTTTTCAGCTGACATTCATTCTAAAGCCAAGAAAAAAGCCAGGTTCAAAACTAAGTGTTTTAGTCAAGAGAGATGACAGAGGTTCTGGTTAGTCAACAAAAGGATGGACTGGGTATTAAGACTATCTTGTACCTCACTGGTACAAATAGGAATAATTATGCTCTAATTGTATTTTGAGAGAAAAGTTTTATTTTAACAGGAAGGGTAATATATAGGAGTAGCTAAGGGGGAAGGAACACCGAGAGGAAAAGATGGAGTAAGGAGACGAGAAGATGAAGTAGAGGAGAAGCAAGGTGATGAGAGAGAAAGAGAGAGAAAGAGACAGGGGGCATGGAGGCAGATGTTCACGTGACTCCACCAGTCAAAGACAGTTTATATATCTAGGTTGGGTATTGGGTTATACTTCTGATTGAGCATTACCATACTTATAAAGCCTTTGACTGACATTAAAAAAAATTGTATAAAAGCAAAATGGAAAAGGGGGCACGGGATAGGGGTTTTCTAGGGAGGGGAAATGGGGAAAGGGGATGGTATCTGAAATGTAAATAAAATATCCAATAAAAATATTTTCAGTACAAAAAAAAAAAAAAAGCCACCTGAAATGCCTGACTCTAGAGCCTGTTGGGTAAAGTGGATGATAGGTCATCATTCTTTATTTGCTGTGATGGGGACAAACAGCCTCTCAGCTGTGACTGGCTGGATCATGAGGGTCTACAGGAGAAGCTGGCACAGACCCCAGACAGGTAGGAGTTTGAGTTGAGTGGTATCTTGTGCTGAGACTTTTTAAAATGTGTATGGATACATGTCTGCTACCCAAGGAGGCCAGAGGAGGATGTTGGATCCTCTGGAACAGGGACTGTAGACAGTCATGAGCCTCCACGTGAGTGCTGGGTCTTCAACCTGGTTCCTCTGGAAGGGCAGCCAGTGCTCTTACCAAGCTGAGCCACCTCTCCAGCCCTTGGTTATCATGCTTTTGTTGTTTGTTTTCTCCCTATTGGAAGAGACAATGTTCTATACAGAGAGGTAGGTAGGGATGGGGTTGTGAAACACCCAACTCAATTCTCATTTTAAACTTTATTCAACTTTACTTTTTTTGTTCTTTTGTTTTTGTTTTGTTTACTAGTCTTTTGAGAGTTTCATATAGGCTAGGCTGACCTCAAGCTCACTATGTAACTGAGGATGACCTTGAACTCTGTATTTTTGTAGACAGGCGGAGAGAAGCCACCTGTCTGTCTGCCTGTCTGTATGGTGTATGTGCATGTGTGCACTGAGTGCCCTATATCTACCTTATTCCCTTGAGATAGGGTCTCTCACTGAACCTAGAATTAGGCTGGTTGACAGCAAGATGTAGCGACCATCCACTCTACCCTCCACCATGATAAGGTTACATGATAAGTGCACACACGTAAGTGGCCTCAGGAGACTTTTTACTTGGGTGCTGGGGATTCAAACTCAGGTCATGATTTCATAGCAAGGATGTTTGTTTGCTCACTAAGCACCAAAACTGTAGGTCTTAGCTTTTCTTTTCTTTTTTCTTCCCCATTCTTCCTAGGCTTTTGAATTACATGTTAGGCCATTGAAATATATCCTCCATCCTGCATCCTCTAACATTAGATAGAATGAATTACAAGACTACCCTCTTACCCGATATTTTCAAGTTCGTTTAAAAACTGATTCAGTGCTGGGCAGTGGTGGCGCATGCCTTTAATCCCAGCACTTGGGAGGCAGAGGCAGGAGGATTTCTGAGTTCGAGGCCAGCCTGGTCTACAGAGTTCCAGGACAACCAGGGCTACACAGAGAAACCCTGTCTCGAAAAACCAACCAACCAACCAAACAAAAACAAAAAAACAAAAAAACAAAAAACAAAACAAAACAAAACAAAAACCAAACAAACAGCAAGCGCGCTGTGGCGCAGCGGCGCGGTCCTTCCCGTGCCGGTTTGAATCCCATCGGGCTCCTTTGCGGAGTCTGATGGGGAAAAAAAAAAAACAAACAAACTGATTCAGTGTCTTAACGGTGACCTCCTCTTCCCCTTTATACCCTGCAAAGATGAAATATTTCAGCACACATAAGCTTGCTCTGGGCCCTCAAACGGCACAGCCAACATGGTGGTACTGATCAATTAGAAATGCTATGTCAGCTAAGAAGTGCTTGCTGACAGGAGCCTGATATAGCTGTCTCCTGAGAGGTTCTGCCAGAGCCTGACCAATACAGATGCAGATGCTCGCAGCCAACCATTGGACTGAGTACAAGGACCACAATTGAGGAGTTAGGGGAAGGACTAAAGGAGCTGAAGGGGTCTTATCTGGCATCAATGGGAGGGGAGGGCCTTGGTCCTGTGAAGGCTTGATGCCCCAGTGTAGAGGAACGCTAGGTCGGTGAGGCGCGAGCAGGTGGGTGGGTTGGGGAGCACCTATAGAAGCAGAGTAAGGGGAGATGGGGTAGGGGGTTTGCAGAGGAGAAACTGGGAAAGGGAATAACATTTGAAATGTAAATAAATAAAATATCCAATTTTTTTCTTTTAAAAAGAAAGAAATGCTATTTCAGTCTTTGGATTCAGGATCTGGGTTGGCCTGAAGGTGGTCATTAGCACAAAGAGACTCGTTATGCAGAATGAGGGGCAGAATGGGTGACAGTGGGAAGCCTGAAAGGACCTGAGGAGGAAGACTTCCTTTGGTTTAAAAAGTCTGCTTTGTCCAAATGCTCACTGCAAGGTGTTACTTCTTGCATGTGGTCATTGTTATAAACATAGTACGGTGGGTAAACTGTAGCAGGAATCACACACTACCCAAACCGAGTAGCATAAGCATCTGTTCATGACATGGCGCATAGGGAACCTGAGACCCTTTGTTATGAAAGGAGTTGAGAGATGGTCTCTTAACTAGCCCAGGCTACTTTGGCTTTGAGCTCAAAGCCTCCCATATCGGCCTCAAATGTTGGGATTACAAATATAAGACACCACCTGAGACTCTATTAAAATGAAAATCATTTATTTTATTTCTTCAGCTAAATCCATTATGATAGTAAAAAAAAAAAAACCAAACCCTGTAATCATAGATAACATGGAGGCTGAGTCACAAGTTCAAGGCCAACTTGGGCTATGTCTTAGGGTTTCCATTGTTGTGAAGAGACACCATGACTAAGGCAACTCTTATAAAAGCAAACATTTAATTGGGACTGGCTTATAGTTTCAGAGGTTTAGTCGTTTATCATCATAGTAGGAAACATGGCAGCATGCAGGCAGGCATGGTGCTGGAGGAGCTGAGAGTTCTACGTCTTGATCCAAAGGCAGTCAAAAGACTGGCTCTTCTGCTCTAGGTGGAGCTTAAGCATAAGACTACAAAGCCCACCCCCACAGTGACACATTTCCTCCAATAAGGCCACACCTCCTAGTAGGTCACTCTCTATGGGTCAATCATTCAAACACATGAGTCTGTGGGGGCCAAACTTATTCAATTCACTACAGGTTATATATTGAAACTTAAACAGAAACTAATCAAAAGGTATATTGCTGGACAGAGGCATGCTCCTGCAGCCACAGTTTGTACAGGTGCTGAGGCATGAGATTTCAATGTCTGAACTGTCATCAGGTTAATTCTGAAACAATTTAACTGAACATTATTTTGTTTCTTGGTTCCTGACTCTGACCCTTGGGATTGCAAGTTACTGTGAAGTGTGTCTTTGCTAGTTTAGTTTCTTCCTGGGAGAAGGGGGCAAAGCATCAGAGCTTGACTACGTTTGTTTCTTAGTTTTCTGAGAGAAAGCAGCAATGTACTAGCTACAGATTCCAATCTTATTAGCCCAGTTCCTTTCAGGTTAGATGAGGCTTTAGGGACCCACGAGGATTTACCACAAACCTATCCATGGGTGGGTCCTATCTTAGCTTTTCTTGAAATGACATGTCTGCTTAGAGAGGAAACTTAAGTATGTGAGAAAAATACAATAGAATGAGAAGAAGAAAAAGATAATTTACTGAAAGGTATTTGAACACTGTGTGAGAACAGATGGTCACTAATGGAAAAAAGCCCAAACAATATCAAATCTAAAAGTTACTGTATCCTAAAAACATATTAAAAGAATCACAGCTCAGTAACTTTTTAAAGGACATGAATATGATAGTCTTTTTGTTATAAGCATGACTCTAAAGCTTCAGGCCCCAGGGAAAGGACAGGGAAGGGAAACTGGGTCACTTCCCTTAGCCTACAGCATCATACCACACAGAAAAGGGGAGCTGGGCCCCCCCCTCTGATTGGTAACTAACCCCAACCAACCAGTGGCTATTTATGCTCATTCAAAAGATAGAGGACTGTATCAGAAGCTAAACAGTCATGAGTATAGAAAACAGGGACACAATCCTCATGCCAGAGAGGGTCACAATACCTTAGGACCTATTGGTCATCAGGAGTGGAAACTTGAACTCAAGAAAAACCCAGATCCCCTATGATAGTCATTGGGTATCCACTCTAGGGTTCTCCTTGTTCAAGGAGTTTGTATCCCTTGCCAGTAAATTTCTCTGTAACTCTGCCTTCTGCCCTGTCGTTCAGTTTTTTAATTGATAGAGGAAAGAGCTAGACTGCAACAAATTCAAGACATCACATTTTTTCTCTAGTCTCTCTCCTTGGCTCCAATTAAAACTAGTTTCAGAATATGTTCCTAGCAAGGTTCACAATTCCATAGCACACACTCACACACATGCGACAGGATCTCATTATGTAGACCTGGCTGACCTGGAACTCACAGTGATCCTCCTCCTGCTCACATGCATAAATGTGCACTGCATGCTTGTTGCCTATAGAGGTCACTAGAGGGTGCTAAGTTGCCTAGAGCTGGAATTAGATGGTTGTGAACCACTGTGTGGGTGCAGCTGGGAACTGATCCTGGGACCTCTGTAAGAACAGGTGATCTTAGCCACTGAGCCATCTCTCCAGCTCAAAAATCTAATTTATAACAAGGTTTTAAAAA
The DNA here is from genome assembly GCA_030674055.1 of Rhabdomys pumilio. Classification (NCBI taxonomy): domain Eukaryota; kingdom Metazoa; phylum Chordata; class Mammalia; order Rodentia; family Muridae; genus Rhabdomys; species Rhabdomys pumilio. The sequence continues at coordinate 9,249,372 of JANHMN010000027.1, read as the reverse complement.
GTGAAAGGTTTTAGATGCTGGGAGTCAGGGTGGGGTGTTCAGAGAGACATCAGGCAGATTGTTGGAAGTAAGATTGTTGGTGACAAGGAAGAGTTACTAATCAGCCCAGCATGGTGGCACATGCCTTTAATCGCAGCACTCAGGAAGCAGAGGCACTCAGATCTCTGACTTCCAGGCCAGCCAGAGCTCGGGTGAAAGCCAGCTTCCCCCTACAAACAAACCCAGCTGTTATTGCCATGGACAGACAAACAGACAAGTACATGGGCACCCTCTAGGAAGTCAGGGCCCCAAAGCAGAAGTAGGAGCCTGAAGTCAGGTTGATTCCCTGCAGGAGGCAAGAGAGGGATGGGGAGGATGTGTGACCAACACACTCCAACATTCACTTTGATGCAAACTCATTTCCCAGAGAGACCTTGGCACTGCGAGGTCTGTTAGCTAGGGACTCGGGAGGGTATGCCTGTGGGTATCTGTAAAAGGGCTATAGCTGCTGCAGATATGGCATGAGCAGCTGGATTCCAAAACTACAAAAATTAGTGAGGTAGACTCATGTGGAGCATCCTGCCAAAAGGTGGGAGAGCTATGACCTTAAGTGTAGGTATCATTTTGTTCCCAAGTAAACATAACTTACTGTGCTTAACATCTTAAATAGTGGTATCTCTGGGAAGGCATCATCTGGCCCCAAAGGAGCAGAATTCATTGCCTTTCACAAGACAACTTGAAAAACACATTGTCTCTGTGGTGGGCTATGAAGTCTCCTTCCTTTCTTTCTCTGCCAAGGACTCTACTGGGACTTTCTACTGGGTGTTTTGAGTGCGCAATTTGATGTTTTGCTGTGTGGTATGTATGTATGTATGTATGTATGTATGTATGTATATGTCTATCTTTCTACTTTCATTTATTCTTTTATGTTGGCCTAGTGCATACTCAACAAAAAGTGTATATAATCAAAAAGATTATATAATTAAAGACTCTCATAGATCATTTTCCCGACTGAATAAATTAACTCGTAATGCTGGGGGTTACCTTTTCTATTTCTTGAGTCAATGCTGTCTCTTTCTGGATTTCTTCTTTGGGCTGTTGGGGGCTGAAGCATGAGCGGAAATGAAAGGCTGAGTACAGACTGTCTACTGAGACATGGGCTTAGAAGAGCAGAGCCTCGCAAGGATGGATTTAGAAACAGAGGAAGATATCAGAAGCAATCCAGAGGTTAAAAGCGGTTACCATGGGGGAAGTATGGGGTGGGGGCTTTCTTCATTATACCAAACCCTTCACCTGAATAGCATCTCACTAGGTATAGGATGGAAGAGTGGAAAGGACAATATCCTAGGTTGAAGGACTTTGATATTGATAAACAAAATTAGCCAGTGGCTTTCCTTGCCAGAACTGAAGGCAAGGGTGTAATTTTAATTTTTTTAAACCCTAATTTTAATGATGGTTCTCAAATACTTTAACCTCCCTTTTAGGCACCACCCACCAGAGGTAGTGGGAAAGAAAAGATACAAGGGAGAGGGAAGCAGATCTGTTTAGAAAGATTCTTTAGAGCAGTTCCCATCTGTGTCGATAAGAAATCGGCAGTTCAGTTCACAGGTCGGCAGCTCGAAAACACTACACAGATGTACCAGCGGTCCAGTTCGGTAGAGCTGGGATAGCAAACAGGAATCAGCAGTGGTGGCACTACCTAGCAGAGTCAGCCAGGCCTCAACAGAATCAGCATGAGTCAGCAGGGAGGGATTTGGATTGGCAGGGATGCTAGGAATTCATGGCTGTGCCTCTCTCAGCAAAGATCTGCGAAGATGTGAGACCAACAAGCATTACGTAGCTAGTTCTACCAGCAAGCCAAGCTCAGTCTCCATCACTGTCCCTCGAGTCCTTTTTTCACTCCCTCCAAACATCACTCATACTCCATTACTCTGCCAATCAGCAAGAAGCAACAAGAAAAGCACACCGCCAGAAGTTTTTTGGTGCATTTCTCTGTATGGAGTTCAACTCCACAATGCAATGTAAGGCGGACCAATACATGGGTGTTATTAGTGGTGAATCTTTCATCACGTGTTTGCTTTAATAGAACCTTTTCCTTCATGAGTCTGCTTCAATGAAATGTTCCTTCACATATTTACTTTAGCAAAACACCATCCAACACAACTGACTTTCCAAAGAACCCTCAAGTTTCCATTTCATGAGGATGTCACAGAATAGGAATAAAAGTCAAAGAAAGGTACCAGGAACCACTGTAGTATACCTGGAGTTGTATGGAGAAAGAGAGCTTTTTATCTATGCTGTTTGAACAGCCCATGCATTACTTGGGCAGATTAAAAGAGTATAATATTAAAAATAGGGAGACCAATGCCTGGCCAGAGAACAGAGATGAGGAGGGTCTACACTCCACTGGGTTAATATGAAAGATGGAAAAGAAAACCAATGTATCTTGGTTGCTACTTGGACTGAGATTAAAGGGGAATTCTAGAACATTCCTAGATTTCTCAGAAGAGATACTTTTCTCCAAAGTAGTTTATCAGAAAACTTAAACAGAGAAAACTCAGCCAAGTGTGGGGCATGAGATACAGTGTTAATGAGGGGTTTGAGGTCTAACTATGTAATGAGACCTCCTTTTGTAAGGACTGGAAAAAAAAATGAGCCTGAAGTAACAGGAGGGGTCACACTTCAAGAAGGGAGTGGTCAAATGTATCAAGTGCCATAAACTGTTAGATGTGGGTCATGCCAATCTTTAATCCAGGGAGTTGAAGAGATTTAAAATACAATAGAAAGGACTGAAGTGGAAACTTGAGGGTTCTTTGGAAAGTCAGTTGTGTTGGATAGTGTTTGGTTGGGGCAAACGTGAACAAATGTTTAGCTGAAGTGGACACAGGTAAAAAGCTAAGGCAGACGCGTGAAGGGAGGTTCTGCTAAAGCAAACATGTGGTGAAGGATTCTTCGCTAATAACAAGCAGGCAAGCATGTATTGGTCAGCCTTACATTGCTTAGTTGAGTTCCAAATAGACTCCATAGAGAAACGCACCCCTCGGTTTCTTGCTGCTTCCTTGGACTGGGGCTGATCAGCAGAGTGATATCAGCTGTGACAGACTCTTGTGTTGAAGCAAGACGAACTCTGAGGCCAGACCAGGGGAGGGCCGGTGATGTTTAGAGGGAATATAAATAGGACTCAGCAGTGACAGGGCTGAGCTTGGCTTGCTGGTAGGGCTAAGTGTGCAAGGCTTGTTGGTCTTGAGTCTTCGCTAATCCTCACTTTGCTGAGAGAGGCAAGGCCAAGAACTTCTCTTGGCTTCCCTGCTGGTCCAAATCCCTTCTGCTGATTCATGCCAATAGTGTTGAGGCCTGGCTGACTCTGCTAGGTAGTGTCACCACTGCTGATTCCTGTTTGCTATCCCGACTCTACCCAACTGGACCGCTGGCATATCCGAAAAAATGTTTTCAAGTCGATTGAGCTGCGTTTGCTGACCTGTGAACTAAACCGTCAATTTCCAGACAACACACACAGGAGTTGCTCCAAAGAACCTTTCTAAACGGGTCTACTTCCCTCGTACGTATCCTTTCTTTCCCACTACCTCTGGTGGGTGGTGGGCTAAAAGGGAGGTTAAAGCGTTTAAGAAGGGTCATTAAAAGTCATTAAAAGCCTTGAAAACAACTAAAGTTGCAAGGGGCAATAAAAAAATGAAGAGATAGAGGCAAGGAACAGGTGATTCTGAGAAGGAGAGGGAAGAAGACTCTAAAAAGAGCTAAAATTCAAGGGATTTCCCCTAACCGGGTTCTGCTAAAAGTGAGTGAGACTTGGGAATGTTTCTATACCTGTGTGACAAAAGATAGTCTTAACCACACTGCCCGACACAGTCCTAACCAACTATAACTTTTCCTTTACTAACTGCCAAGAACTAGAAGTAGTCAAGATGTCCTTCAACAGGGGAGTACAGTGCAAGCTGCTCAAAGGAATACTGCTCACGTGAAATTAGCTGAGTGTGGAAAGAACTCCTGTTAGCCCAGCACTGGAGGCAGAGGCAGGGGGATCGGGAGTTCAAGGCAGTCTGCGTTACATTAGACTCTCACAAAAAGCAAAACCAAAGACAAACAAGCTGTCAAGCCACAAAAAGATATGGATGAATCTTAAAAACAAAACCAAACAGAATTGTCACCACAGGCTGTGCTTAGGTGCAGTGATGGAATTACTGATGTGCCAAGCCCCACAACACTAAATAAAAAAAGCCAGCCTGGAAAAAGGCAAATGCCATATGATTACAATCATATAATACCCCAGAAAACACAAAACTCTTAATGCTAAACATATTAGTCATTACCAGGAGAGAAGTGGGACTGGGCTTTAAAAAGTAGGTGAAGCATAAGACTTTTTTAGGGTAGTGAATTGAATTCTGTATACCATGAGGAATACACAGGATTAAACATTTGTCAGAAGCCATTAAAACTTCACAGGACTGATCAATGCACTTTAATGTGAGTAAGTGAAGGCTGTGGAAACCCCACACAACAAATGTTAGTATTTTACACATGTAGAAAGACCACCGATGGACAAGGACAGGGTCACACCTGGCAACAAGCTGCTGGCACCTTGACTTTACATTCTAACCTTCAAAATCATAAGGAAAAAAAGAACTTTAAAAACGGTTTAAACAGATAATGCATCATTTACTGAATTTTCCTAATAATTTTAAGTTGACCTAACTATCATTTCTATTTACCATTTTCAGATAGCTAATGAGATTTGAACCCTGCAGTCTTCGTTCGACACTCACCAACATTCTGAACTTCTCAGCAAAGTATGTTTGCCTAAATGATTTTGCTCTTTGGAATTTTGAGACAGGGTTTCTCTGTGTAGCCCTGGCTGTCCCAGAACTCACTCTGTAGACCAGGCTGACCTCAAACTCAGAGAGATCTGCCTGCTCTGCTACCTGTGTGTGGAATTAAAGGTGTGCCTCACCAGTACCCGGCTTGGCTAAATATTTTACCAAGTAACTGGAGTCACCAGATTTTCAGACAAGGGAAGGTGAATTTCTCGCCAATCTCATTTGCATCTTTCAGGATTTGTCATTTAAAAATTTAGCTGTCAATCACTTCTTGTCAAAGGAAGGAAAGACTCCTTGGTGTTTTTCTCAGCTAAAGTCCAAACCTAATGGGAAGATTCTCTCTTAGGAAAGAGGAGTGAAAGAAAACTCCCTAAACTCAAACAAACAGGAGATCAGGGACAAACGTCAGGGCCAGTGAGATGCTCACTGACTGAGGGGACACTTATATGGAGCCTGAGTTTGATTCTAGGTACTCACATGGTAGAAGGGAGAAATAACCTGTATAAATCCGCTCACCTCAAATCTCCTGCTGTAGCGTGTAAATTCGCCCTCCACTGTAAACAACGATAAACGTGCACCACACTAAACCTAACCAGTTAGACTGTCCTGTCTCTTGTGGACTAGCAAATTTTAAATCATTCCACAGTCAGAAATTTATCACAACGTCCCCTGCTAAGTATAGTAGAACCTAAAGGAAATCTTGGCACTTGGGAGCTGAGGGACTAGTAACTCAATATCATTTTCAGCTACAAAATGAGTTCAAGACCAGCCGGGACCTGTCTTCAAAACAGTAAAACCAACCATCCAGTGAAGAATCCACACAAGAATGCATTTGATAATACAGTTAGGAATGATTTATACAATTACAGACAGACTAGTGGAACAATCATGAAGTTATGTTGTACTAATAAAAAGGAACCTCTTATGTCATTGGCATCCTCTAGCTGCTGCTGATAAGAATGCTGGGAAATATCACTTAGTACAAAGGACCAGTACCATAAGGCCTAAGGCAAGCACTCAAGATGGCAGCTTGCACCTTCCCTGCATGAACACAGAACTAGTCATCATTCAGCAGTTGGGTAGCTGGAAGCCCACAGGGCTATTTATATTAATATTCATGCCCGCATCCATAGGTAAGGCTGCCAAAAACTTCACAGCTGCTTTTGACTGTCCCAATTACAAAATTACAAAAGGTCCCAATTACAGAATTCTTTCACCTTTATTATTAAACCCAAACGCATACAATATGTACTTTAATCACAAAACTCATCTTAATTAGGTTTTATTATTGTTTTTGTATGCATTCTTCCATTCACTTGTGTGTGCACTAACATTTTCAGATTTTGTTGATATATTCCCAAAGTAGCTGGGTACACACTTGTAAGCACCTTCTGGATATGAGTTAAATCCATCCTAAAATGATTTCCATGCCCATATATTTCATAATCATAGCAAACCCTATAGTCTGGCTTAAACAGCAAACAGCTCAAGCCAGGTCACTTGGGCTCTTGATTCCTCAATCATAATTCAGGCTAAGAGTTTTTTCAGAGTCACTGGACTTCTCTACTAGAGAAAGCAAGCATTTTCACCTCAAGCAGAGGCTGAGATGACTTCATATTACAATGTTGGAGCAGCAGCTCCACAGTGTGAAAGCTTTACCAGGACGGAAGCATGGATGATTTGATACAAACTCCTTCCTAGCCTTCCTAGGCCTTGCAGTGCCAGACATGCAGCACGGCCAGAAGTCCCAGCAGAAACAATCAACAGAAGCAGGAGAGAGAAACAACCAGAGAGCACACAGATTTTTAAAGGATTTTTATACTATATTAAAAAAACACAAAATAAAAAAGGGATCCATCAACATATATCTTAGAAGTCCATCGAGAGTTTCAGTGTCCACCAGCCATGGAGGCTGACGCCTGTGCCACTGCTCAGTCTGCAGCTCATGTAAGGATCAAGGAGGTGACTTTAAGTTACAATCAAACTTGTTCTGCTAGATCCAAGACCCTGAATTTATCCAGATTGTAGAAACATGCTTTAACCACCCGTCCACCAAAATACCTCCCGTTCAGATCAACAACAGCTGGAAGGCAAACAAAACAACAGTCAGTTAATGCAGGAATCTCGAAAGACATCGAAACAAATAGTAACTTTAATACTTATTAAATTCTTTAACAGTAAAACAAACCTTTAATTGCTGATTCCACTCTCTCAAATTCTAAAAATATCCGTACTGCTTCATCATCAGGAGCACCAGGAATCTAGAATGGAAAGAATGTTCGTGCGCACGCACACGCACACACACAGGCACACACACACACATGACAAAAGTGGTCAACCATCAAAGAAATAATTTGCTCATATCAAAAAAATGTACTAATGTTTTTTTTTTGAGGATACTGTGTTAGGGACTGGGAACACATAACTAAAGCTAAGTCTGGAGGAAACTTGTAATCAAGTGTTATACAGTCAGCAGACCCAGGGTCAAGTGCCAGCAGCAGCAATGAAAGCTATTGCTACACACAGGACTGCACTTTCAGTAGCTTTGTCTAGGGTTCCAAGCCTTCCATAATATGGCTTCATGTCATGTATGTAAGCACGAGTTCAACGGGTTCTCAGGAGTCCTCACCCACCCCTTCCTCTGCCACTCCCCACACTCCATTCAAAGCCTGGCTCACAAGTGAAGGTGGTAAGGCCTTCTCCGTTTGTTTAGGCTGGCATCATTCTCAAGGTCTGCACTCATAGTCAACCCTATTAGGTCTACTAGTTTGTATTTCCTGGTTTGTTATGTCTCTATATCTGAACATATCCCTGAGAACACAACACATTTCTGGTGTCTTAAATGTTCTCAGTACAGAATGGGCCCCATGAGAGGCACTACATACTTGCAAAATGATGTAATAAAACATTTGTATTATACTACTAAATAAAATCTACATTTGGTTTTACATTTAAAAGTAACACATAGCTAGGAGTAGTGATGCATGCCTTTAGTCCTGGCATTTAGGAGGCAGGAAATCTCTATGAGCTCAAGGTCAGCCTGCCTACAAGGGGAGACCCTGTCTTAAAAACAAAACAAACAAAAACCACCTAGCATTACGAAAAGGCTAACTGCTATGCATTGGCTTTTATAGGGAGACAATGTTACTAGACCAATGCCACTTGTAGAGGGGGGTTTATAACCTGCCAATTACAAATTATATCAAGAGAAAAATCTCCCTACCTCAAATATCACACATTTCCCAACTTTGCCATATTTTTCACATTCTTCCTTGGTTTCAACTTCCAAGTCTTCATCGACCTCTCCTGCACCAACCATGTTCTATATACAGAGAAACAAATACAAGCATAATTTACAAATATCTACAGGTTTCAGAAGTAACACTTTCTTTCATAAAGGCAAATGTTCTCTCCCCTCTACCCTACCAGAACCAGAACCTTGTACATACTGGGAAGTGCTCCAACACTGAGCCCCATTCTAAATGTGGGATATGTTCTAATCCCAAAGGACAAAATAGAAAATTCTGCCTCTGAAGTACTAAAGGTGGCATTTCTGTGAACAGACAGGAAGCTTTGAAAAGTGTTACAGAGTATCTGAGCACCAAACACCTAAAAGGATGTTTCAGAAATTTCTAACCATTTTAACAAATTAAGTCACTGCAGTTTCAATGTAACATTTTACTGAGAGGATAACCTAAAACCCATCTGTAAGGATCTACCCAAAGGTATTATTTGCAAAAGTATCATTTTCAGTAATCTTTTCAAAAATTTATTGTTTTTTTTTTTTTTTAATGTATGGGCCCTTTGCTTGAATGTATGTCTGTGTACCATTTGACTGCCTGGTGCCCTCAAGAGGCCAGAAGAGGGTAGATCCCCAGGAACTGGAGTTATAGACAGCTGTGGACCATCATGTGGGTGCTGGGAAACAAACTCGGGTCCTCTGGAAGAGCATCCCATGCTCTTAACCACTGAGCCATTGCTCCAGCCCATATTTTCAGTATTTTATAGGATACCAGTGGGACTTTGTGAAAACCTGTAAAGACAGGTAGACGGGTGACACAGAATCAAGGAACAGGTTTCTTTTACTTCTTACCCTCAGCAAGACCACTTTAGTAGGGCACTTAAGAATTTCAGTTAATGGATTTGAATCCGACTTCTTAGATGCATCTGTATCAAAACATGAGATACTATGATCGTTAGTTTTAATTGTCCTAATTAAATCTAGACATATAAAATCTAGACATAATTAAACTTAGAGGCCTAGAAAGGCCTCTGAGAATGTCTGTGAGATATTATCTTAGTTACATTCAGTGAAGTGGGGGACCCCTGCAGTTTGGGGGCCTAGACCACACAAGGCTGGGAAAAGTAAATGAAGACTAAGGTAGAATGTATTCATTCATTACTCTCCACTCCCAACTACATGCTATGTGACTAGCTGCTTCAAGTTCCTGGTGCCCTGACTGCCTCTCAGTAGCAGACTGTAGCCTGGACTTGAATTGAGCCAAATGAACACTTCCTCTCATAGTTGCTTTTGCCAGGTCACTTTACCACAGCAACAGAAAATGAAACTAAGTATTACTGAGTCCCAGTACAAGACTAATTCAATTACAATACCAATTTTATCACTTGTGTTCTAGAGTCATCTATAAAAGCATCTATGTAGCCAGTTCCTGAAGTAAATTCACTTAAGGTATTTTCTGAAAGTTTCTAGCTTCTACCATTACCCACCATCTTTTGCTCATTTCATTTCCTGAAGGGCTGGCAGAGCACACAGTTTATAATATTTACTGATAACCCCTGTCTTTGAATAATAGTTTAGGTTGTTGGCCCAGATAATTAACTATCTAGCTACTAGCTAAGTTGACCTTAGATACTATTGTAAATTGGGATCACCCCCCCCCCTTTTCTTTAAACATAGCAGCTAGCACTCAGGCAACTGGCTGCTGCTGAGGCTGGGCACCAACAGGACCATCAGTTGAGTTGTTACCATACTGTAGGAAAGGGAATTTCTAGGCCTCACCAAACGAATGATCAGTAAGTAAACAAAAGCCACATCTATACTGAAAGGAAAAAAGCCTGAGACTCACTGAAGGTGTGGACAAAGCAAACACAATCACTAAGTATTTTATCAAGCTATAAAGATTCTTTGCCTAATCAAAGTGGCTGGGAAATTTTGCTCCCACAAACATATTTCATGGGTGTCTTGGTTCTGAAACATAAAGACAAGTTTCAAGGCTTCTTGGTTTCCTAAGACAGAAGTGGCAAACATGTCATAGCAGTCACTGCTTCCGGAGGGAGGATGCACTATCCCTCAGGAATGAAGGACCCACATGCTGTGAACTTACCCTGAGATTCGCCCTTTTCTGTGGCGTCACCCACAATGATCTTGCCACCACGTTTGCTGGTCTTCTCCACGGACAATGCAGTGCTCAGCCCTTGCTCATGCTTCCCCAGTCCCTGACCTTCCCGGAAACCATACTTCTGCATGATCTTATGAGCCACTGTGCCACTGCAAGGAAAGGAAAAGGATCCTTAGATCTGATGTCACTGACACCAGAACACACTGGATCTATAGCAGCAAACAAAGAAAGCATTTGAAAACCTTTTTCCGGTGTTAAGGGCACTAATGGAATTGGATTCTTGGTTTGCTGCTTTCTCCAATAGGGCAGCAATTTACTCCTGGTGTCCAAAGGTCTCTAGGGTGTCCCCAGAGACACCATCTACTTGGCTTTAGATCACGAAGCTCAGCTTCCACTAGAGTTGTACCTGCTTGTGTTCTGTAATTCCTTTTGAACAATCTATTCCAGGGCAAAGCAAGCTCCTACAAAGGCCAGACTATACTATATCTGAGCTCTCTTAAGTACAGTTATTCTTGTTTAAATGAAAATCAAACAAAGCGACCATTTTTATGGTGAGCAGGAAGGACAAGAAGCAGAAGCTCCTCCCCTTCCTTTTCCCTCCAGCACACTCTAAGACAGTGTGCTGGAACTGTACTGACATTTCACTGCAAGTGTACTCTCCATTAGTGCAGCTGAAATCGTGTGACTGAAGAAAGAACTTCCATTATTTGAAAAGTCCTCCTGCTGTTCATGAGGCCTGCTGTCTACTCCAGCTCTTCCTTCAGTACCTCCCGAGAGTCCTCAGAACTTGTACTACAAGCAGCATTCTGTTTCACATAATGGAACAATAAATTTAGGGCAGTGCCACCTGAGAAGCCTCTCAGGCATCAGAACACTAATAAAATACAGTGGCCCCACACTCCTGCAATTCTAACACTCCAGAGACTGAGGCAGGTGGCCAAAGAATAGTGAGTTTCAGGCCAACCTGGGCTAGAAGGAGATACCACCTCTGAACAAACAAATAAAAATCCACTAGTCTTACTGAAATGTCAATCTTAAAATGGATTTTTTCCCCTTACTATGACAAATGCTATAGTTAGAATGACAAGTGTTAAGCCGGCCGGTGGTGGCGCACGTCTTTAATCCCAGCACTTGGGAGGCAGAGGCAGGCAGATTTTTGAGTTTGAGGCCAGCCTGGTCTACAGAGTGAGTTCCAGGACAGCCAGGGCTACACAGAGAAACCCTGTTTCGAAAAACCAAAAAATAAATAAATAAATAAATAAATAAATAAAAATAGAATGACAAGTGTTTTTTGTTTTGAGGGCGAGTGGTTAGAGACAAAGCCAGGGTTAGTGGTGCAGACTTCCACCACTGAGCTGCATCTCCAGCCTACAGTTTCTTAAAACCAAAGGTGTAAGACCACAGTCTAAGGCAAATGACCCATTTCCTCAGGAAAACCCAGTGACCCTCACCCTTTGGAGATAACGTGAACCATCTCTAATTCCTATGAGCTATTTTATTTGCATGTTATGAGAAATAATGTAATTATCAGAAACTTCTTCTACAAAGCAAATTGTGTCTAAACCATCCATGACTTATACCAGAAGGCTGCTTTGTACAAACCCTCATCGGTTTGGAAAACACTTAGCATGGTATGAACACTAATCCTTATAGAGCAACATGTGACCAAACAATTATTTCCCTAGAAATCCAAGTGGCTTCATTTTCAAATGGGGTCTACCTATAGAAAAAACAGCAACCACTTCACATTGTATCTCAGTCTCACTATGTAGCCCAGGCTAGCCTGAAACTACAACTTCTGCCTCTATCTTCAAGGTGCTGGGATTGCAGGACTGGGCCACACCCCAACCTCTGCGTCTTAAGCCACTTCAACATTCTGTCAGTTAGACAGGACACTTAGCACTTACCCCATGTTAGCAAGGAAGGAGTTGCTGGGACCCGTTGGAGATCTTGGTCTGTCTGGCTCCTCATACACTGGGGGAGGAATAGCAGCTTTGGAAGACTGTGATCGAGGTCTTGAGTCCTCTTCATAAGGAAAATCTCGGGGTACTGTTGAAGAAAAGTAAAGCAGGCTCACCACAGCTCTATGAAAAACCCTAGAAGCTTCACTAGCTTCCACTCTCAACCTCGTACTGATTCAACCTACATTTTTGTTATGTTCTTTCTTCCCTAAAGAATACCGCCCCTATCTCCACAGGTTTCACAGCCAGCAGGAACTGTTCTGAGATTAGTTTTTAGATTCTCTCATTTGTGTCATGTATAGGCCTGAGTGTATACATAGACAGGTGGTTGATACTGGAAACCTAATTGTGGCCTCTGGGAAGCAGGAAACATTCTCCACAGGGGAGTCATTCGACTTCCCACTCCCAGCATTATAAACATCAAATAATAAACATTATAAAACTAGCATTCAGAACAGTGAGCGTATTGTTAATACACATGTACTCTGCTGCCCTTCTGTCTCTATAATGTTTTTGGTTTATAGCACCTGTGTAGCTTTTTAAAAACCAGAAGTGGAAGAGGAGTCTTAGTTCTACTGGTCATATCCTCCCAAGCATCCATTTTTACATCTTTCTGAAATGCTGCTCACCTGTTAAAAGCACTCACTTAAATGACAACTCTTGCTTGACTGTAAGATTTCTGTGTGCTCCACGGAGATGCAGCATAACTCTCAAGAGTCCTACAGCATAAGCGTACTTGCTATAGACGCTAACTTAGCTAGCTGCACAGACCATTAAAACCCATCTTTGAAGTGAGGACCATATTAACCCACTTGTGCATTGGCATCAACAGGAAGCTTTAAAGACATCAGATACATAAGCCCCGCTCTCAGAAACTGGGCTATTGTTTGTCAGGTGCTTTGTTTGTACAATATATTTAATCATATTCTTAAATTATCTTCCTTTAAAATATAATAAATAGTATAATGCATATTAAAGAACATTGGTGCTGAAGTGGTGGCTCAATGATTAAGAGCACTGGCTATCATACAGAGGACCCAGGTTCAGTTCCCAGCACCACATGGTGCCTCATAACCTTCAAAAATCCAGTTCTAGGAGATACAATGATCTATTCTAACCTCCACAGGTATCAGGTATAATGCAGGCAAAACACTCATACACATAAAATTAGAATATAAGTATTTTCAAAAGATTATTGATGGCTTTGTACTGGTTATTTTTGTGTGTCAACTTGACACAAGCTGGAGTTATCACAGAGAAAGGAGCCTCTCTTGAGGAAATACCTCCCTGAGATCCTGCTGTAAGGCATCTTCTCAATTAGTGATCAAGGGTGGGAAGGCCCACTGTGGGTGGTGCCATCCCATCCCTGGGCTGGTAGTCCTAAGTTCTATAAGAAAGCAGGCTGAGCAAGCCAGAGGAAGCAAGCCAGTAATCGACATCCCTCCAGGACCTCTGCATCAGCTCCTGCTTCCTGACCTGCCTGACTTCCAGTCCTGACTGCTGGTGAGCAACAACAATGTGGAAAGTATAAGCTGAATAAACCCTTTCCTCCTCAGCTTGCTTCTTGGTCATGGTTGTGCAGGAATGAAATCCTGACTAAGATGAATTGGTACCAGCACAGTAGGGTGACAACCTGGCCATGTTTTTGGGAAGGACTGTGGAAGGATGTTGGAACTTTGGACTAGAAGAACCATGGGGTGTTAAGAGCTTTGTGGAATGTTCTGTAGGAGCTTGCAAGATAATGTCAAAACAGTGCAAATGATGGAGGCCTGGCTTGTGAAATTTCAGAGGGAAGATTAAAGACTTATCAGGGCTGTTGCTGTTTTGATTGTGAAGATTCTGTGGTTTTGGTTAACTGGGGCTGAAGAATCAGCTGTGATTAACAAGATATCAGAAGATAAGCAAAACCTTTGCATTACTGGGACTATAAATGTTGGCTAGCTGGAGCTAAGAAATTACTGCTGATTAAGCATCATTGAGGTGAAATCTGGGAAATTTTTTCTGAGTGTACAAAAAAGCTGTGTTCCAGAGATAGTCAAGGTTGTACCTCGTGCTGCGGCTGGACTTGGTAATGTGTAAGAGTCACTTGGGTGGTACTGGTTTTGAAGGCATGAAGGGGTCGTGAAGAGCAGCTGAGGCGCAACACTGTTAGAGGTTATGGAAGGCCACTGTGAAGGTGCAGCCTTAGTTACAACTGATGGCCCAGGACTGACGGGGTCATGCAAAGGAGTTGAGGTTTGGCACCATGAAGAGAGCCTATGAGAGGCTATTGGTGAAGCCTAGTTATAGTGGAAGACAGCAGTGTTTTGGAGATGCCAGCACCATGAGATGACCACCAAGAAAGCTGCAACAGTGGCGTGCAGGCAGCTGGAGCCTAGAAGTCAAACTGTGTGCTACGAAGGGCAGAGCTGGAGAAGCAACCCAAGCTCTTGGAGGAGCCCACAAGATAGTGAGTGGATCCCAGACACTGGCAGGTTAGAACTTGATTTCGCTTTTGATTGTGACTGTGCCCTGATATTTTTCCCTCTTGAAGGAAGAAAGTATTTTAGTGGAGGCCACAGTTAAGAGACTTTAAACTGTAAAAAGGCTTTGAATTTCAGAAGAAATTAAATATTTTAAAGGGATTGACATTTTAATATGTAAGAATTTGTACAGACTGTGGGACTTTTAAAATTATTTAGATCTTGGGGATGAATAAGAAATTAAGGGTTGAGGCTTAACAGTGACATTTATGTGTCAAGTTGACAAGGGGTCAATTGTACTGGCTGGTTTTGTGTGTCAACCTGACACAAACTGCAGTTATCACAGAGAAAGGAGTCTCCTTTAAGGAAATACCTCCATGAGATCCTGCTGTACGGCATTTTCTCAATTAGTGATCAAGGGGGGAGGGCCCATTGTGGGTGGTGCCACCCCTGGGCTGGTAGTTCTGGGTTCTATAAGAAAGCAGGTTGAGCAAGCCAGGGGAAGCAAGCCAGTAAGTAACATCCCTCCATTGTCTCTGCATCAGCTCCTGCTTCCTGACCTGCTTGAGTTCCAGTCCTGACTGCCTTTGGTGATCAACAACAATGTGGAAGTGTAAGCTGAATAAACCCTTTCCTCCCCAACTTGCTTCTTGGTCATGATGTTTTGTGAAGGAATAGAAACCCTGAATAGGACAGACTTTTAATTTTATTTGTTTTATTTCTGTTTTAGGTGTATGAGTGTTTTCACTGCATGTATCTCTATGTACCATGTGCATGCATGCCTGGTGCCCATGAAGGACAGAAGGTGTCAGATTCCCTAGTACTGGAGTTACAGATGGCTGTTATCCTCTATATGAGTGCTAGGAATTGAACTTGGGTCTCCTGGAAGAGAGCCAGTGCTCTTAACCGCTGAGCTATCTCTGCAGACCCAGCCAAAGTTTAGGCATGGCTGCACACAAAGCATGGGACAAAGCCCAGTCGTAACTTCCAGGCTTTAAAAGAGCTCTAGGAGAGAACTGACAGTGGTGGGCATGCTTAGCAATACAAGTAGACAAATGCTGCTCAGTCATGCTCTAAACTTCAGTTACAAAATCTGTTGCCTATTTGAGATTTGCTAGACAGGCAAAACACTCATACACATAAAATTAGAATAATAAATATTTTCAAAAGACTATTGATGGCTTTTAGTTTTGTTTCACTTACTTTATTTTTGTTTTATGTGTATGAGTGTGTTGCCTACATATATTCTTCTAGCATAAGTTAGCCTGGAAAATCATTATATAGCACAGGCTAGTCTTGAATTTGAGTACTTCCTGCCATTGTCCTTCATGCTAGTCAAGGGGCATGAGCTATTATTTACTATTACTCTTATTTACTTCAAATGAACCTATCACAAACATGAAACCTTGATGAAAATAACAATAAAAATGAAGTTATCTTCTTGTATAAAAATCTCCATTTCAGACTGGGCACTTAATCCCAGCACTAAGGAGGCAGAGGCAGAGGCAGAGGGGCAGAGGGGCAGAGGGGCAGAGGGGCAGAGGGGCAGAG
>JANHMN010000027.1:9199340-9233217 GCA_030674055.1 Rhabdomys pumilio | reverse complement strand
GCAGAGGGGCAGAGGGGCAGAGGGGCAGAGGGGCAGAGGGGCAGAGGCAGGCAGATCTCTAAGTTCAATGCCAGCCTGGTGTACAAACTAAGTTCTAAGACAGACAGGGCCATACAGAGGAACCCTATCTTGAACCTTACCTTGCAAAGGAAAAAACAAAACAATTAAAAAAAAAAAAAAAAAACTGCCAACAACACCCAAACCAACTCTATATTTCCGAGTCTGGTATTAAAAAGTCCCAAGTGTGGGGTTGGGCACGGTGGAACATTCTTTTAATCCCAGCATTCAGAAGGCCAAGGTAACATCCAGGGCAGCCAGTACTACACACTTGAGACCTTGCTGCAAACCAAACAGAACAAAGCAAAGCATCCCAAGTGCAGCAAGCAGCAAGGGCCACTGTGACTTCAGGGCTGAGAACCAGGCTAGTTTGCTCAAAACTCAGAAAACTAGAGATCCAAGCTTAGATCTTCACTGTCTATAAATACCCGTGTGATAATAAGATAATAAAAGAAAGAGATGTACATACACTCTTTGTCTTTCTCTACAAGAGACGTCGGTGGGGCGATGGCAGCTCCTCCCATACCTGTGAAGACACAAGTACCGTGGTTAGCAGTATATTTTGTTTCCAATTGAGAAAATAATCAGAGAATGAATCTGAAGAAATGGAATAAACCTAGTTCCCTGTGATGTCAAAGCCACTGCCCCACCAAGCACGTGCCCGACACCTTTTGGGAGTATGAGTCCCAGCTTTTAGGATACATTAAGGCAGTGCTACCATTCCTGCCATGTCTGCTGGTCAGATAACATAGACACAAACTGAAAGACATGACAACTAGGGTATCGTGAATAGACTGTAAGGAATTCTTCATTATATGAATCCCAAAATTCAGTGTCCTGGCCATCCCTTTAACACTTTGGGAAGTCGCAGAAGGCTTTGACTTCCAGCACCAGGAGACCCTGTATCAAGTGTCCCAACCAGATGTATTGTGACTTCATCAGTGGAATAGTAAGATCAATTGAAATTGGTTATAAAACCATGCTGTTATCAGCCCAAAATGTTTCACAAAAGAAATTAAAGTCAGTAGAGATGTACTATCACAAACAGACTGGGTGACAAATATTAATAAGAAATATAGACCTAAAGAAAACCTTAAATTTCTTAAGAGATATTTTTAATAGACATTTAAAAAGTCATTTTCTGTTTTGTTTGTCCAGACTGGCCTTGAGCTTGTGCTCCTGTTTCTACTTACAAAGTGAGAGACTACAAGCACACACCACTGTGCCCACTGATAAGTCCAAGCCATACAATCACTAACAATTACATCAATGTACCAACAAAAGTCTGTGAATACGGGTCCTCTCAGAATATTCTATTGGAATATTCCATATTTTCAGATTTCAGTAGAATATGAGCAACTAAAACCTTGAAAAGTTTAAAGCCACTGAAAGAAGGCGGGATTACTGTGTACATCATGGGTAGAATGCTGCTGGTTCTCTGTCAGTTACAAGTTCAAATACAAAGCTTCTCACTGAAATTGCATACTTTCTGTTATTATTTAAGGGAAGAAATTTTTTTTAATATATAGAAAGCACACCTTATAAAAAAGATAGCAGTCACTTTATGAGCTGGTAAGATGAGACTTGAAAGTATTCAACACAGAAAAAACGTTAATCAAAATCAAATAGTGGCTAATATCATGCATCAAGTTTACAACACTACCAGACACACGGTGCATTCAATAACCATTAACATTATTCTAAGTAAGAAAAGCAATGGAACTGTGGTAGTGTGAACCTGTAATCTTAGCATTCAGGGGGCTGAAGCAGGAGGATGGTTGTGAGTTTAAGGTATGATTGGGTTATAGTTTCAGGGCTCTATAATAAGATAGTCTCAAACACTACTACCAAACTAAAAAGTCAACAACCAAAAACAATACAACTACATTTAACTCATTCATCCATATAAGTACTAAGATTTTTACATCATAATCTTGTTCTTTTCCACTTAGCAAATATTCAAAATTTAAATTAGGCCTTACAATAGGCATTAGCATATATCTGGGGAGAGTGTTACTGTCATAAAACACAATTGCACATACAGAAGTTACCAAGTGTCATGACACATAATCTTTAGGTTTTGTGTTTGAGACAACAAATTACAATGAGGGCTTCAGGCAAATAAAAAAATCCAGGGTAAGACCAAAGTGGGCCTATACTATCCAGAATGTACTGCTCCCGAGACTCACTGCAAGCTAACAGATTCTCCTCAGAGCTGTGAAGGTCTGAGATGCTAAGGCAGCATCTGTTTGGTAGTAGACATGTAGAGAGCTAACTAAGGCCAAGTCAAGTCTCAGCAAGCACACCACCACGAAGCCACAAGATTATTCTGTTCGTTTAAGTACCATTAGCTACTGCTTGTAACTGCTGCTAATAATGTATTTTAAACACAACCAAACCCCTTCTCACACAATGGCAGGTAGACATGATGGTCCACAGCCTCCAGTGCGGACTCTGATCTCCCTGCTCTCAGGCAGCAGGTGACATGAAAGAGGCTGGATGGATGCTCAGATGCAGCCAAGTTAGCGACAAATGGTCTCTGGATGTGGTGTCTCTCCCTCACCCAGGGCTGGCTGGAAATGCCCTGGGCCTAAGGAGGGAGAAGGGCAGAGGCAGAACTGATGCTGTTTTCAAAGTGGCCAGCAGATGTCTCGCCCTGTTTATCAAGTTCAGAGTGGAGTATATATTAAACAGCATAAACCAAAGCTGCTACGGAATGTGGACTGGTGGGAATCTGGAGCACTGGCCCAGGCCCG
Organism: Rhabdomys pumilio; assembly: GCA_030674055.1. Classification (NCBI taxonomy): domain Eukaryota; kingdom Metazoa; phylum Chordata; class Mammalia; order Rodentia; family Muridae; genus Rhabdomys; species Rhabdomys pumilio. Next base: position 9,230,404 of record JANHMN010000027.1, on the reverse strand, counting down.
TTACCCAAACTACTGTGAAATGAACCATGTTCACAGGAAAGGGAAAGCAAAGCCTGGGGCAGCGCTGAGTCTAAGGCGAGCTTGTCTACGCTCACGCCTTACTTCTTTTCCTCCGCTCTCGCTCATAATCTTCATCCTCATCAGAATCTGGATCTGGTCGTCTTGAAAACCCACTGGCTTCATGTCTGTCTTTACGTCTCCTATAATGACAAAATTATAAATTGTCACCACAGATAAATTAGGATAGAACATGAAGCTTAAATGTCATTGAGACTTCCTCTTGGCAAAACAAGACAAGACAAAGAAACAAACAAAAATCCCAAAGAGAAAAATAGAAAAACGTTCTTTGAGTATAGATTGTTAATTTATATATATATATATTCTGGGAATGGGTACAACAGAAAAATTTAAAAGAAAAACATGAACAACTTTAACAGATACATGGGTATAAGTCATAGGAAAAATTTTGACATTTAACTTTTGATATTATGGCATATGATTTCAGGAACTGGGAGGAGAGAGGGAGAAAAAACTATAGTCAGGATTTAATATATAAGAGAATAAATTAAATAAAAATTAAGAAGTCCTATTACTTATAATTTTAAGTTAAATGTATTATAAATATAAGTAAATTTAAAAAGTATGTAATTTCACCTGGCTCAAAAATAGGAAAGGAAGCCAGGTGTAGTGGCCCAAGCCTTTGATCCTAGCACCAGAGGCAGGTGGATCTCTGCATTTGGTCAGGTCTATAGAGTGATTTCCAGCCAGAGCTATATAGAGACTGTCTCAAAAAACCAAAACCAAAATATAGTAAAGGAATAGCACTGAAATACTGTAAATGTGATTCTAGCAGTCACAAACCCTCGAAAAAATTTCAACAATGGTTTCTGTTGTTTTGATTTTGAAACAGGGCTGGTCTTAAAGACTATGTAGGTGGGATTACAGGCATGCACTACCACACCTGGATACCAGGGGGTTTTCTAATTCATGCAAAGAAATGATCTCAAGTGTGCTATCGATGTGGGATTGGACCAAAACTAAGTAAACTCTTGTTGATTGAAACAATAACCTCAGGCCTAGAGCCGATATTAAAATTCACTCTTTGTAATGCACACTGACTGAAGACATTTGCTCCCAAATCAAGATGAAGCTTACTTTTCTCTTTCCTCTATTTCCTTTTGTCTTTCCAGCTCCCGCTGCCTCTGCCGCTCTTCTCTCTGGCGCTTCACCACTTTCTCATAATCATTAGGAAACATAGGGTCATATTCATCAGCTAGGGGGATAAGAACTTCCCCTGCAGAAAACCCACTGGGCACAGGGTCCTGAGGAAGTAAAAACAGCTACATGAGTACCATCTCATATCCTGCAGGGTTATCATAGAAGCAATGGTCATAGGATGAGGTAAGAGAGGCCTTCCAGATTATCTAAGGATCCTGTGTCCTAGTGAGTCAACAGGTGCCTAGGAGGCCCCCCTTACCAGATGGCAGCACAACCTGGCAATTACACCAAAGATTATTTACAGAAAAGCACTGACAAATATAGTATCTCTTAAATGAGGTTTAAACTGTCACAGTCATCATTGGAATGACATCGTACAAACATACATGTGAAAATGGATTATCATTTTCCAGACTTCCCTTGCTCCCTCCAGATAGTGTCTCACAGAGCCACAAACTAGACAGACAGCCAAGGATGACTTGAACAACTCCTAACTAGGCCTCTGCTTCCCTGGAGTCAGTCCTAGTAATGATATGCAGCATTACACTCAATTTTTTATTGTTAATGCCCTTCTCTAAAATGAATTCCAATACTGTTAACATACAATTAGAAATAACCTTATAGTTTACATTAGAAGAATTAAGTTACAGGTAATCTACTGGAGGCAATCCACTGAAACCATTAAAAATGACCATATAGGGGCTGGAGACATGCATCAATAATTAAGTGCACTGACTGCTTTTCCAGAGGACTCAGGTTTCACTCCCATCACCCATATGGTGGCTCCCAACTGTCCCACCTCCATCCTAGGGGATGCATCTGGACAGGCAATAGGCACACATGTACTACACTGAAGGACGTAGGCAAAATACTCACACACATAAAAATATGTTTAAATGACCACATAGTTCTATAGTTTTGACAAAGATGGATGGACAATCACTAAAAACAAATTAGAGAGCTGAAGGCAGAGAAGTTACAGAAAGATAATCGAAAATTATGTAATTTTGTAATGCCTGGAGGGCATGTATGATCGAAAAGATATGCTTTTCTTTTTTACCCATCTTTCATTCCCAGCATTTCCATAATAAACTATTTTAGGTAATAAAGGCTTTGATGGTGATAAAGTAAAACTTGAGCTGAAAATAATACTAGGTTTCAATGGCCTATTGAGGAGACCCTCGTGTGGAGTTGAAGACGGTCAGTGGTTAAGAGTGTTTACTGCTCTATCAGAGGACAGATGAGAGCTTGATTCTCAGCATCCACACAAGGTTCACAAATGCCTAACTGCAGCCCTAAGAGATCTAATGTCCCTTCTGGCCCCCCCCCCCACACACACACGCATACATAAATAAAAAGTCTTATAAAAAGAGGAACATACATGTAAAATAAAAGTGGAAAATACTTCAAACCATAGATGGGTGCAGGCTTACCTTCAGCCCAGCTGCTACATGAGGTGGCGTGTCAACGATCTGTCGGTCATCTGAGGAGCCTCCTCGCTTCAGGTCGATGACCGGAGCGAGCACTGTACTTTGCTTTGTCCTTTGGCTCTTACATCAGAAACAAGAAAAATACACCAAACTTCCAAATTAAAATTCATGCTACTTGCAACAAAGATACCTTTTCTGGTCTCTGTAACAAACCTTAGGCTGTGATAAAATCAGCCTTAAAACAGTACGAGTCTAACACAGTGTTCTTACTGTTTTCTGAGGGCTCATGGAACCCAGGCTGGCCTCCAGTGCCCTACGTAGCTCATGCTGACCTTGGACTCCTCACCACCTCCCTTCATATTGCTGAGTGTTGGCTGACAACCAAACCCAGGTCATACACGGAGGATTTTAACACAGGACTTCCTGAAAAGTAGGCAAACACTCTACCAACTGAGCTACCTCTTCATCCTTCCCCCCCCCCTCCTTCTAAAAAGTACAGATTTCTCCTACTTTTCTATAAAGTTTATAGTAAATTGACCATTTTATGGCTAGCCTTAAACTTAGAGATCCACTTCTCTGTCTCCAGAGGGTGAGTCCTATCCTACTTCTTTTAGAATGATTACCCCAAACCAAATAAAAATTGTTCAGTATGTATGTATGTCTGCATGTATGCACACACACATACATGCTTGGGTGTGCATGTATATGTGTGAAGGTGGGGTCTCTCCTTCCACCATGGGGTTCTAGGATCAAACTTGGGTCATCAGGCTTGACTCACTGAGCCATCTCACCATCCCTGCCAGTTTCCTACATGTCCTTCTGATTTCCTCATCTTCAGCAGTCCCCTTCTCTGACACTATCTCCACCTTCTTTGTTTTTTCTCTGGGACACTGTTATTATAAGTGCTGCTTACTCTACATGTCTCTAACCTATAACTCTATGTTCTTGCATATCTAATACCTGTTCAGATTGAGGTTAAAGCTTATAGACAAGAATATCTCACAGCAAGCTGGTGAACAACACCAAATTCTCAAAAATAAAATACAAATGAAACCATACCTTCATCTTTCAGATACAGGTAAATTTTTTTCTACAAAATTTTTACAAGTTTGTTGAGTAATCTGAGAAATTTACTGAAGAGCCCAAGAGAAACAATACAATATAGCTTCACTTCATAAGAAATCAACTACCACTGGGCGGTGGTGGCGCACGCCTTTAGTCCCAGCACTTGGGAGGCAGAGGCAGGCGGATTTCTGAGTTCGAGGCCAGCCTGGTCTACAGAATGAGTTTCAGGGCAGCCAGGGCTACCAGAGAAACCCTGTCTCGGAAAAACAAACAAACAAACAAACAAACAAAAAAAAGAAATCAACTACCTAGATTATCCTCAAAATTGACATCAGGTTAGCAGATGATTTTTTTAATGTAATATTCCATATTGCCTGATTAAAATCTATTTGCAATCTCAAGATATTTTCTAATAGCTGACATTAAAATATTTGCACAGTCAGGTGTGGTAGTGTACACCTTTGATCCCAGCACTTAGAAGCAGAGGCAGGCAGATCTCTGTGAGTTTGAGGCCACCATGGTCTACACAGACAGATCAAGGCCACATCTTGAGATCTTGTGTCAAAAACAAACATAGAAACAACGAAAAAGATGTACTATTTCAAAGATAGTGTCACGTCTAATAATTCCCACCTATAACACGCTGAGTATGTTCACAAATATCAGAGCCTTTCTTGGTGCACACTGTGGCTCTGACTATTCTGCAAAGCTCAATTCCAAACTTCCTACAATAAACTGGCTGGGACCCAGGCTAGACCAGAGACTATTAGGACTACAGATACGAAAGCAGCATCGGAAAACAGCTCGCAGTCAGTTTCAGACATACTCCAGTCTAAAGCCAGTCTCATGGCTGAGTTGAAGTCTACTTTTCTTCATTCCTACTCCATGAAATAGTCCTGCTGTTTCCAAGAGCCAGGAGAAGTAGAGTAATCAACTCTCCACCTCTCTCCCCATCCATTCTTTTATATTTATCTAACAAGGAGGCAAAAGAGGAAGCTTGAACAGAACTGTTCTCACAGAACTCAGTGGACTTTCCCACTGCTGCTCTGGGCCTGTTTTTACCTTGGCCTGAGTGAGCGCTGCCTTCTTCACCTGGAGCTGGGACTGAAGAAGCTTGAAGTTTTTGGACCAGCCTTCAGTTTTTGAGTCACTGGTCTCCACTCCCAGGTCATCATATAGGGACATCTTTTTGGTTTAATGCTGAAAGACAAGCAAGGGCAGAAACTAAATAACACAAAACAGAAGCAAGTTATAAATGTCTCTGTGTTAAAATGGCTGCACCATGGACCCTGCTGTCACAAATGCACGGTTCTTTCTAATCTGCAAAACTATATCTAGGCACTATTTTAAAAGCAGTCCTCTAGAATTTTTCTTTTAAGGTTGGTTCTCATGTAGCTCAGGCTGGCCTTGAACTTATCACAAAGATGTGGTTGGCTTCGAATTTGTGACTCTTCCCTATACCGATTGAGTGCTGGGAAATGCCACTATGTCCAGCCAAGAATTCTCAATCTCAAAGACTGTGGTGAACTGATTCCTGAGTAAAATCCTTCAGTTATAGAACAGATAATGAAGTAAGACGGAAGCTCTCTATCTGGGGCATTATTAACTATATAAAGACACAGGTGCTAGAGAGATGGCTCAATGGTTAAGAGTACTGGTTGCTCTTCCAGAGGTCTTGAGTTCAATTCCCAACCACCACCTGTAATGGTGGCTCAGAACCATCTATGAGTCCCAGGAGGGCCAAGGCTGTTACAAAGAGAAACCCTGTCTTGAAATAAATAAAATTTCTCACAGGTGTGTCCAGCCATTGGGTTTTAGTAAATTCCAGATGTATCCAAGCTGACAACCAAGAATAACCATCACAAGTCTATCTCTTAGCTTAATGCACAACACAATCATATCTTATACTCAGGGCCTAAGGATGACGTTTTATAGAATCATTTATTCCCCTCCACGTGTAGCTCTGCCATCTCTGACAGTTTAAATTTCCCATCCATATTAACAAGACACCAATAGGCCACAGCTATCAAAAGCAAACTAACTAATTTGTAACTTAAGCAAACGGCAGAGCAGATTTCTCTACTGTTCTCAAAGACTTGTAGAATGGTCTACTAGAGTGAATTGTTCTCTGTTGGAAGCATGTTTGAAAAATTCATATGTAATTAACAAATCAGGGGGACAATGAGAACCCATATGGTAGGAGAAAAATGATTCCCGTAGGCTGTCCTGCGGATTTCCACATGTGGCTTATCCTCGAACCCCTAATCTCCTGCCTGCACCCTCCAAGCACTGGAGTTTCAGGCATATGCCATCCTGGGCTAGATTACTCAAATTTACTAAAATTTGTTATCTCAAAATGCTTACAGCTCATCCCAGTATGAACGCGTTCCCATAATTTAAAAGAGCCACCTGTTGCAGAGAGACAGGCCTCACCTACTCTGAGAACAAGCAGAATTATCTAGGAAATCATATTTTCCATTCTTATATACCCTTACCAACAAGAATTTATGTCAATGGTCAGCCCTTCCTGACTTGTCAATGGATGGTCAGGATGATCAATCGCCCCTCTAAATCCCTCTTCATCCCTGTCACCGCCTTAAACTGCGGGATACTCTACAGCGCTTCTCCGCTGTTGCTTTCCCACTTCCTCATTGGTGCAGCCTTTCCACTTGTAATAAAACTCCTCTAAACGGAATAAACATCGGCTCCTCTTCCAGGTCTTTCCAGCTTGTAATCTGGTTCTTCAGATCAATCCAGGCCTGGGTTTTCAAACCTGCTTCTTAGAGATCTAACCCCTGGAGAAGTATCTCACTGAGCTTGTGGCACGAATTCACAGCACAGCTGGTCCAAGCTGAAGCTCAAAAGCTAGCGGAGGGACATGAACGCTAAAACTCCCCTTAACACAGGCCTGAGCATGCCGGGGGTTACAACTGTCTCTCTGTCCAGGTAAGACAACGTCCTCAACCCTTACTTCAGGTGCTCTGGAAGGAAACAAGTTTTAGGGTTTGTTTTTTGGCCTCTCTATTCCCGAGGCCCGACGCACTCTGGGTTACTGGGGTCTAGAGACCCAACAACTTGGTCTGGACATGGGCCATGAAGAGAAAGGTACGTTCTCTACTATCAAGAGGATCGGGAAAGGAGTAGGGAAGATCTAGGAGGCTGAGTGGAACATGGTAGGCTGAAGGAGCCCACCGCGGAGGGCTGGGAACCCCCGGGCAGCTCGGGGTGCAGCGCCCGCATCCCCGCGCCCCTCACAGCGCGGCCTAGAGCCGCGGCCTCGCGTCCAGCGCATCCGTGAAGGCGCGCTCACTCGAGTCTCCGTTCCGGATCAGACTGCCCGGCAGGGCCGCTGAGGCGCCACTCACCCGGCCTTCCGAGACCACTGTGCCCATGGGCCACGGCGGCGGCAGCGCGGAGCCCGGCCGCCCTGCGCGGAAGCCCGCCCACCGCCGGAGCCCGCCGCAGCGCCGAGCCTCCACGGAGTCCGCAAAGTGATGCACCGCGCGGGGTAAGAGAGCGGAGGCTGCCGGGAGTACACGTCTGCGCCTGCGTGTGACTCGCGGAAGCAAGGCTGCACTGCCCGGTTCGCACTGCACCCTGCTGACGGGAGGACTACACTGCATCTCGTCTCTGCCGGCCAAGAGATGGCGCCATTGGCACAAGGTTTCGAGAGTCATGTGCCTTTTGACCTTTGAGTAGGAGCCGGGAGAATCCCCTACTGGGCTCCAGTTATTCATTCCTAGCCACTCCCTTATATATACTAAATGGTGGAAATAAATCTCTGCAGGCGAGATGTTGCAGAATAGCAATGAAAAAACACACTGAGCTAGGTCTTCAGAGAAAGAATGTAAACACTATAACCCTTGCTCGCTTGGAATAAAAATTAAGCAAACAACAAAAGAAAGGTCAGAGAAACCAGGATTTTGTGTAAACGTGTTTTCCACATCTTTAGTTGAGTGTAAAACTTATTTCAAGCTATAGCTGGGTGACCCACATCTTTAATCTCAGCACTTGGGAGGCAGAGAAAGACAAACAGATCTCTGAGTTTGTTTTGTTTTGTTTTGTTTTTCGAGTCAAGGTTTTTCTGTATAGCTCGGGCTGTCCTGGAAATCACTCTGCAGACCAGGCTGTCCTTGAAATCAGAAATCCACCTGCCTCTGTCTGCCAAGTGCTGAGATTAAAGGTGTGTACCACCACTGATCTCTGAGTTTGAAGCCAGCTGGTCTACACAGTGAGTTCTCAGACAGCCAGGACTCCACAGAAATCCTATTTCGAAAAACAACAATAACAACAACAACAACAACAACAAAAGAAAGAAAGAAAAAGAAAAAAGAAAAAAATTCAAGCTAATAAAACTGTATTAGTCAGGGTTCTCTATAGTAAGAGAACTTAGGAAATGTCTTTATATATTAAATTAATTTATTACAATGACTTACAGTCTGTAGTCGAACTAACCCAGCAATGGATAGCTGTGAATGCTAAGTCCAAGAATCTAGTTGTTGCTCAGTCCCACGAGGTAGGTTGTTTCAGCTGCTCTTCTATATAAACAACAATCTGAAGAAGTAGGTTCCGCCGGCAGTGGTGGCACACACCTTTAATCCCAGCACTTGGGAGGCAAAGGAAGGCAGATTTCTGGGTTCGAGGACAGCCTGGTCTACAGAGTTAGTTTCAGGACAACCAAGGCTATACAGAGAAACCCTGTTTTGAAAAACCAAAAAGAAAAAAAAAAAAGTAGGTTCCAACAGATATGCTAGCAGGCAAAGAAGAGTGAGTGAATCTTCTTTTTTCCAATGTCCAAGTTCCATATCTGGATCTGGAACTTACTTTGGCCCAAACTGGCCTTGAACTCAGAGAACTGCTTGCCTCAGTCTCCTGGGATTAAAGGTCTGTACTACCTTACCTGGGCCTAAGCTTTTCGTAGACACTATGTCTCATGATCTCCATGTCAAGATCTGGGTCAGAAGCCTGTGTCTTCCAGCCTCAAGATCTGGATCACAAGTATGGCCTCCATTTCTGGATTGTAGATCATTCCAGATGTAGTCAAGTTAACAACCTGGAACAGCCATCACAAAAACTGTGGAGGATTAGCTGGACCTTACACAAGCAAACACACCAACATCGTAATCTGATTTACAAGAAAGCATTCAAAGAATTCTGAAAGTTTGAAAATGCAAGACTGAAAAAAAAGTACCAGTTTGTGGTAGATGAACATAAAGGAATCAGATAGCAGCACTGCATGTGAAAGACCCCCGAGGGGACCCTCCCTCAAGTCCGGACCGGTGCGCACCCAAGGACACATGAGAGACCTCCTTGATTCAATTGCATAAGGTAGTTTAATGGTGCCGGGTGGTGGTGGCACACGCCTTTAATCCCAGCACTTGGGAGGCAGAGGCAGGCAGATTTCTGAGTTTGAGGCCAGCCTGGTCTACTGAGTGAGTTCCAGGACAGCCAGGGATACACAGAGAAACCCTGTCTCGAAAAAAAAACCAAAAAAAAAAAACAAAAACAAAACAAAACAAAACAAACAAAACAAAACAAAACAAAACAAAACAAAACAAAACCAAAAAGGTAGTTTAATGGCAAGGGCCCTTGGGCCAGAACATATCTCACGCAGGAGATAGAGAATCCGACCAAGACCCCAGGAAGGTTAGGATATTTATGGGTAGGGGCTGGGAAAGGGGGGGAAGATTTGGCGCGGTTACATATGATTGGACATTTCAAACATCAGCAACTTGCGGAAGTGGCTACGTGTGAACTGGCAGGATGACTAATTATCTTTGACCATGAAACCTTGGACCTCCCAGACAGGGAGGGGAAAAGTAGGCACCAGGTGGCCCATCACTCACTTGGGCTTGTTTAAACATGTCAGGGTATGTCCTTGTTGGTCCTTTCATCTTTGGTCACTCTGCCCCTGAAGGAACTGGTTATATTATTATTATGGCTAATTGTAACAAGTTGGTGGTGGTCTTTGCTGACCATGAATTTCTGTTTTTTGTTTCAAGCTGCACATTTCAAATTTTGTCCTTACACATGCAGGTGGATTTCTGGATAAAAGATTAAAGTAACATCTTGTAACACAATTCCTGTTGAAGGAAAAAGTAGGAAAAGCTATACATCAAATAACAACCTCATTATTCATAGCAAACACTATAAGAAATAATAAATAGGAGAAAGGAATTAACACACACACACACACACACACACACACACACACACACATTGAGTTTTTGTTTTCGTGGGGCAGAAGAGAGCAGTTAAGAGCATCAGCTGCTCTTCCAAAGAACCTGAGGACCTTTGTTCACTACCCAGCACATGCATGACAGCTCGTAAACATCTGTAACTCCAGTCCCAGGGGATCCAATGGCCTCTGTGAGCAACAGACACACAAGTGGTGCATAGACTTATATGCAGACCAAAAAATAAAATAAAATACATTTAAAAAATTGAGGTTTTAAAATAAAGTCAATTTGGTAGATCTACTATTACAGGCTTCTTTTTGGTTTCTTTGGATTGTTTGTTTTGTTATTTACTGTTTTTCTGTGGGGTGTTTTGTATTTGGTTTTGGGTTTTGTTTTTTTTGTTTTTTTTTTTTTTTGACAGGATTTCTCTGTGTAGTCCTGACCATCTTGAAACTCACTCTGAAGACCAGGCTGGCCTCAGACTCTGAGATCCGCCTGCCTCTACCTCTTGAGTGCTGGGATAAAGGCTTAAAACCAAACCAAACCAAACCTTTGTTTTATTGTAGTTCTGGTTTCATAGTTACATATTTCTAGATACTATTTCTAGTTACATAACCGCTTAGCTCAGTGAACTTATCGTAAACTTTAAAGAAACAGGACGTTTCTATATGAGAATGTTCTTCTTCCCATTGGGATGAGGAACAGTATGAGAGAGGAGAGCTGCAAGGGCAGCATACATGGGAACCCAAACACAAATAAGTTCTGTGAATTTCCCCAGCAATATTCAGCAGCCTAGAGTGGGGACAGCAGGAAAAAAAAAAGGTAGCATTGATCAAAAATAGGACATTAGTTAATCCTAGCCAAAATATTAGGAGGACAGAATGTTCCAGAAGAAAGCAAGACCAAGGGGCATTTGAAGCTAGGACAGTGTATAGATCAAATGCCCTGGCATACACAATGGACAGAAACTGGAGGCTGGTGTGAACAGGGAGATGGGTGGTGAGTGCTCTCAGAGGAAAACAAATAGTTAAGGTGACAATTAGCATAACTTGCACATACTTATAATTTGATTATAACTGTGTGTACTGTGTATAATGATACTTATGTTGTTGTTTTGAGACAGAGTGTTTCTATGTAGTGCTAGCGGTCCTGGAATATACTACATAGACCAGGCTTGCCTTAAACTTACAGAAATCCTCTTGTCTCTGTTTCCCAAGGACTGGGATTAAAGGTATGTGCCACCATCCCAAGCTAGTGATACCACTGATGTCATAAAGAATAATTTCTGTTTCCTGGTGTATACTTTTTTAAATGCCTGTGGTATATTTTTATTTTGTTTTATTTATATGAGTACACTGTCTTCAGACACACCGGAAGAGGGCATCAGATCCCCTTGCAGATGGTTCTGAAACACCATGTACTTGTTGGGAATTGAACTCAGGACCTCTGGAAGAGCAGTCAGTGCTCTTAACCTCTGAGCCATCTATCCAGTTCCCATATTCCATTTTTTTTATGACAAAGAAAACAAAATATAAAATAAGTCATTAGGAATGCTATTTATTATCTCAAACTGTTTTGAACGATGTACAAAATGCTCACAAAGCATATGAAAAGCATTTTCAAAACTATGAAGAGCTTCAAAGTGTCTTTTGTAGATTCTGTTGCAGCAAATGCAACATCAACCAACGTACAACTTTCTTCTGAACCAATTTTATTGAATTATATGATATTGTTGCTCATACATATGTTTATTGACTTTTTTTTAGCCTGGGATACTTAGTGAGTTTATTTTTTATTTATTTTATTGGATATTATGTTTACATTTCATATTTTATCCCCTTATCCCATTCCCACCACCACCCAGGAACCCCTTATCTTATCCCCCCTCCTCCTGCTTCTGTGAGGGTGTGCCCCCACCTATCCCCCACTCCCACCTCCCCACCCTCGAATTCCCCCCACACTCAGTGTTCAGCCTTCATGTGACCAAAGATCTCCTCTTCCACCTATGCCTGACAAGGCCATCCTCTCCTACATATACAGCTGGAGTCATGGGTCCCTCCCTATGTGCTCCCAGGCTCGTGGTTTAGACCCTGGGGAGCTCTGGTTGGTTGGTATTGTTGCTTTCCTCATGGAGCCACCAACTCTTTCAGCTCCTTCAGTCTTTTCTCTAACTTCTCCATTGGGAACCCTTGATCAGATCAATGGTTAGCTGTAAGCATCTGCCTCTGGGTATGTCAGACTCTGACAGACCTCTAAGGAGACAGCCATATCAGGCTCCTGTCAGCATACACTTCCTGACATCCATATCAGAGTCTATCTTTGGTGACTGCACATGGGATGGATATCCAGGTGGAATGGTCTCCAGATGGCCCCTCCTTCAGTTTCTGTCCCACAGTTTGTTTCCATATTTGCTCCCTTGGGTATTTTGTTACTCCTTCTAAGTAGGACCTAGGCATCCGCACTTGTTCTTCCATTTTCATGAGCTTTATGTGGTCTGTTAGTTGAAACTTGACTATTTCAAGCTTTTGGGCTAATATCCACTTATGAGTGAGTAAATACCATGTGTGTTCTTTTGTGATTGGGTTACCTCACTCAGGATGATATTTTCTAGTTCCATCCATTTACCTAAGAATTTCTTGAATTCATTATTTTTAATAGCTGAGTAATACTCCATTGTGTAAATGTACCATATTTTTTGTATCCATTCCTCTGTTGAAGGACATCTGGGTTCTTTCCAACTTCTGGCTATTATAAATAAGGCTGCTATGAACATAGTGAAGCATATGTCCTTGTTATATGTTGGAGCATCTTCTGGGTATATGCCCAGGAGTGGTATACCTGGTCCTCAGGTAGTGCTATGTCCAATTTTCTGAGGAACTGCCAGACTGATTTCCATAGTGATTGAAGCAGCTTGCAATACCACCAACAATGGAGGAGTGTTCCTCTTTCTCTACATCCTTGTCAGCATCTACTATCACTTGAGTTTTTGATCTTAGCCATTCTGACTGGTGTGAGGTGGTATCTCAGGGTTGTTTTGATTTGCATTTCTTTAATGACTAAGGATGTTGAACATTTCTTAAGGTGCTTCTCAGCCATTCGAGTTTCCTCAGTTGAGAATTCTTTGTTTAGCTCTGTACCCCATTTTTTAATAGGGTTATTTGGTTGTCTGGAGTCTAATTTCTTGAGTTCTTTGTATATATTGGATATTAGCCCTCTATCAGATGTAGGATTGGTAATGATCTTTTTCCCAATCTGTTGGTTGCCATTTTGTCTTATTGACAGTGTCCTCTGCCTTACAGAAGCTTTGCAATTCTATGAGGTCCCATTTGTCAATTCTTGACCTTAGAGCATAAGCCATTGGTGTTCTGTTCAGGAACTTTTCCCCTGTGCCTAGGTATTCGAGGGTCTTCCCCACCTTCTCTTCTATTAGTTTCAATGTATCTGGTTTTATGTGAAGGTCTTTTATCCACTTGGACTTGAGCTTTATACAAGGGGATAAGAACGGATTAATTTGCATTCTTCTAAATGCTGACCTCCAGTTGAGCCAGCACCATTTGTTGAAAATGCTGCCCTTTTCCCACTGGTTGGTTTTAGCTCCTTTGTCAAAGATCAAGTGACCATAGTAGGTGTGTGAGTTCATTTCTGGATCTTCAATTCTATTCCACTGATCTTCCTGCCTGTCTCTGTACCAACACCATACAGTTTTATCACTACTGCTCTGTAGTACAGTTTGAGGTCAGGGATGGTGATTCCCCTAGAAGTTCTTTTATTGTTGAGAATAGTTCTCGATGTCCTGGGGTTTTTGTTATTCCAAATGAATTTTCAAATTGCTCTTTCTATTTCTATGAAGAATTGATTTGGAATTTTGATGGGGATTGCATTGAATCTGTAGATTGCTTTTGGCAAGATGGCCATTTTCACTAAGTTAATCCTGCCAATTCAGGAGCATGGGAGATCTTTCCATCTTCTGAGATCTTCTTCGATTTCTTTCTTCAGAGACTTGAAGTTCTTGTCATACAGATCTTTCACTTGCTTGGTTAGATTCACTCCAAGATATTTTATATTATTTGTGGCTATTGTGAAGGGTGTCATTTTTCTAATTTCTTTCTCAGCCTGTTTATCCTTTCAGTAGAGGAAGGCTACTGATTTGTTTGAGTTGATTTTATATCCAGCCACTTTGCTGAAATTGTTTATCAGGTTTGGGAGTTCTCTGGTGGAAATTTTAGGGTCACTTAAGTATACTATCATATCATCTGCAAATAGTGAAATTTTGACTTATTCCTTTCCTATTTGTATCCCTTTGACTTCCTTTTGTTGTTTAATTGCTCTAGCTAGGACTTTCAGTACTATATTGAATAGGTAGGGAGAGAGTGGACGGCCTTATCTAGTCCCTGATCTTAGTGGGATGGCTTCAAGTTTCTCTCCATTTAGTTTGATGTTGTCTACTGGCTTGCTATATATTGCTTTTACTATGTTTAGGTATGGGCCTTGAATTCCTGATCTTTCCAATACTTTTACCATGAAGGGATGTTGAATTTTGTCAAATGCTTTCTCAGCATCTAGTGAGATGATCATGTGATTTTTTCTTTGAGTTTGTTTATGTAGTGGATTACACTGATGGATTTCTGAATATTGAACCATCCCTGCATTCCTGGGATAAAGCCTACTTGATCATGATGGATAATTGTTTTGATGTGTTCTTGGATTCGGTTTTTGAGAATTTTATTGAGTATTTTTGCATCAATATTCATAAAGGAGATTGGTCTGTAGTTCTCTTTCTTTGTTGGGTCTTTGTGCAGTTTAGATATGAGTGTAATTGTAGCTTCATAGAACGAATTGGGTAGTGTTCCTTCTGTTTCTATTTTATGGAATAGTTTGAAGAGAATTGGTATTAGGTCTTCCTTAAAGATCTGATAGAATTCTGCACTAAATGCATCTGGTCCTGGACCTTTTTTGGTGGGGAGACTTTTAATGTCTGCTTCTATTTCTTCAGGGGTTATAGGACTGTTTAGATGGTTTATCTGCTCCTGATTTAATTTTGGTATCTAGTATCTGTCTAGAAAATTGTCCATTTCATCAAGATTTTCCAATTTTGTTGAGTATAGGCCTTTGTAGTAGGATCTGATGATTTTTAAAATTTCCTCAATTTCTGTTGTTATGTCTCCCTTTTCATTTCTGATTTCATTAATTTGGATACTGTCTCTGTGCCCTTTGTTTAGTCTGGCTAAGGGTTTATCTGTCTTGCTGATTTTCTCAAAGAACCAGCTACTGGTTTTGTTGATATTTTGTATAGTTCTTTCTGTTTCAACTTGGTTGATTTCAGCTCTGAGTTTGATTATTTCCTGCCGTCTACTCCTCTTGGATATATTTGCTTCTTTTTGTTTTAACGCTTTCAGGTGTGCTGTCAAGTTGTTAGTGTATGCTCTCTCCAGTTTCTTTTCGTAGGTGCTTAGAGCTATGAGTTTTTCTCTTAGTACTGCTTTCATGGAGTCCCACAAGTTTTAGTATGATGTGTCCTCATTTTCATTAAATTCTAAAAGTCTTTAATTTCTTTCTTTATTTCTTCCTTGACCAAGTCATCCTTGAGTAGAGTGTTGTTCAGTTTCCACGTGTATGTGGGCTTTCCATTGTTTTTGTCATTATTAAAGACCAGACCTTAGTCCATGGTGGTCTGATAGGGTGCAAGGGATTATTTCAGTCTTTTTGTATCTGTTGAGACCTGTTTTGTGGCCAATTATACGGTCCATTTTGGAGAAGGTACCATGAGGTGCTGAGAAAAAGGTATATTCTTTTGCTTTAGGGTGGAATGTTATATATATATATATCAGTTAAATCCATTTGGTTCATAACTTCTGTTAGTTTCATTGTGTCTCTGTTTAGTTTCTGTTTCCATGATTTGTCCATTGCTGAGAGTGGGGTGTTGAAATTCCCCACTATTATCCTGTGAGGTGTAATGTATGCTTTGAGCTTTAGTAAAGTTTCTTTTATGTATGTGGGTGCCCTTGCATATGGGGCATAGATGTTCAGAATTGAGAGTTCATCTTGGTACATTTTTCCTTTGATGAGTATAAAGTGTCCTTCCTTATCTTTTTTGATTACTTTTGGTTGAAAATCAATTTTATTTGATATTAGAATTGCTACTCCAGCTTGTTTCTTGGGACCATTTGCTTGGAAGATTGTTTTCCATTTTTTTACTCTGAGGTAGTGTCTGTCTTTGTCACAAAGGTATGTTTCCTGTATGCAGCAAATGCTAGTCTATGTCTTTTTATTGGAGAATTGAGTCCATTGATATTAAGAAATATTAAGGAAAAATGATTGTTGCTTCCTGTCACTTTTGTTATTAGAGATTGAATTATGGTTGTGTAACTATCTTCTATTGGGGTTGTTGGGAGATTACTTTCTTGCTTTTTCTAAGTTGTAATTTCCCTCCTTGTGTTGGAGTTTTCCATCAATTATCCTTTGAAGTGCTGGATTTGTGGGAAGATATTGTGTAAATTTGTCTTTGTCATGGAATATCTTGGTTTCTCCATCAATAGTGATAGAGAGTTTTGCTGGGTATAGTAGTCTGGGCTGGCATTTGTGTTCTCTTAGGGTCTGTATGATATCAGTCCAAGATCTTCTGGCTTTTATAGTCTCTGGTGAGAAGTCTGGTGTAATTCTTATAGGTCTGCCTTTATATGTTACTTTACCTTTTTCCCTTACTGCTTTTAGTATCTTTTCTTTGTTTTGTATATTTGATGTTTTGATTATTATGTGACAGGAGGTATTTCTTTTCTGGTCTAGTCTATTTTGGGTTCTGTAGGCTTCTTGTATATTTAAGGACATCTCTTTCTTTAGGCTAGGGAAATTTTCCTCTATAATTTTGTTGAAGATATTTACTGGCCCTTTAAGTTGGGAGTCTTTGTCCTCATCTTATACCTATTATCCTTAGGTTTGGCCTTCTCATTGTGTCCTGGATTTCCTGGGTGTTTTGTATTAGGAGCTTTTTGCATTTTGCATTTTCTTTGACAGTTGTGTCAATGTTTTCCATGGTATCTTCTGCACATGAGATTCTCTCTTCTATCTCTTGTATTCTGTTGGTGATGATCTATGACTCCTGATCTTTTTCTTAGGTTTTCTATCTCCAGAGTAGTCTCCCTTTGAGATTTCTTTATTGTTTCTACTTCCATTTTTAGATCTTGGATGGTTTTGTTTAATTCCTTCACCTGTTTGGTTGTGTTTTCTTGCAATTCTTTACGGGATTTTTGTGTTTCCTCTTTAAGGGCTTCTACCTGTTTACCTGTAATTCTACCTGTTTACTTCAAATTCTTTGAGAATGTTAATTATAACCTTCTTAAAGTCCTCTAACATCATCATGAGAAGTGATTTTAATTCTGAATCCTGCTTTTCCAGTGTGATGTGGTGTTCAGGGCTTGCTATGGTGGGAGAATTGGGTTCTGGTGATGCCAAGTAACTTTGGTTTCTGTTGTTTACGTTCTTGCACTTGCCTTTTGCCATTTGGTTAACTCTAGTGCTACTGCACTCACTGGTTCTGACTGGAGCCTGTCTTTTCAGTTATCTTGCTTGTCAGAACTTCTCAGGGTCCAGATGTCTCTGTGATCCTGTGATCCTGAGCTCCAGCTGCTCTGAGTGTAGTGTCTCCTCTAGGATGTCTCAGGATAAGGTGTCTTCATGGGAGCAGACCAGCTAGGTGTTCACTGCTCTGAGTGTAATGACTCCTCTAGGATGTCTCAGGATATGGTGTCCCCTGCTCTGAGTGCAGTGGCTCCTCTAGAATGTCTCAGGATATGGTGTCTGCTGCTCTGAGTTTCCTGGCTCCTCTAGGGTGTCTTGGGGTATGGTGTCCCCTGCTTTGAGGTCGGTGACCTCTCTAGGATATCTCAGTACATGGTTTCCACAGGGGAGCAAACCAGCTGGGTGTCTGCTCCAGCCACAGGGATCTGGAGAGGGGCGGAAGTAGGTTTATTGACTTTTAATGAGATTACTGCCAATACATACATTATTTTTCTCAACTTCATTTTTCCATTAAGCCAATGTCTGTTATGCAGCCATCAAACCTTATGGTAAATCACATAGGTTTGTGGTCCAATTTAGACTCTAGATCCTTAGAATCAGCCACTTTTCTGACAGCATTCATGGAGTCTTCCTGAACTTCAAAATCATGATGGACATGAATCAAAAATACTAGCTGCTGCACAAACATTTCTCTGGAATGCTCCACAGAGCCATCTGAGAGCTTTACAGTTACTTCAGAATCTGCTTCACTTGCTTTGTAATATGGCATGGATTTTCAACATATCTAAGTGTGCTTGTTCATTTGGAAAATGGATATGTATTTTTTCTGCCTAATTATCCTGGATGCAGCAAACCAGGGCCCAGTGTATCTGGTCTGTTTATAGTCATTTTAATTCTATGCAGAGTTGTCAAATTTGATTTAGTAGCTTCATTAAACTTCTCTAAATCACTACCAGCTGATGTACCCTCAGAAAAACCAACTGCCACCAAAAGCATCTATTTCATCCATAAAAACAATACATGGCTGGTGATCCCTGGCATAATTAAATATTTCCCTAGGCAAACAAGCATTTTCACCAATGCGCTAGTCTACAATAGAACTAGATACAACAGCCTTTAAGAAGTTGCTGTCCAGCTGGCAGGCAACAGATCAGGCCAAGAGTGTTTCCCCAGTGCCTGGGGGTCCATATAGCAAACATCCCCCTGGAGATATTATTTCTATATGCTGGAATAATGCCTTGGTTTGTAATCCTATTATTTCTATTAATTCCCAAATCAGCTCTGACAGCCCTCCAATCTCAGAATAAGAAACATTTCCAGTATCCTCACGAGACATATAAACCAAGGAGCCATCGCTCCTGACAAATACCTCATGATGGTTAGTGTGGTGGTATTCAAAGTGACTCTCCTTCCTAGCATCAGCTGACTTCTATCAAGCCGCCCACGACAACCTACAACGTATCTTGGCCCATTTGTTGCTTTACCCATGAAGTTTTCTTCTGTTAATTGTTTAAACACTTCATCCACAATCTTCCCTACACTTGGTAGTGCCTTCAGATCATTTTCAGACTTTCAGACCACCTGGTAAATTCTAATTGTTCCCTTAGCTCCTTAAGCCAGCCATCAATCTCCTTGTGCTTTAGTTTCTTCTTTTGGGAGTCCTGAAGCGCCTTATTTTTCAGTCTGCCATGATGAGAAGCTGTGACTCATCCTACTCTGTATTTTAATTTTTTTATCATTATTTTTAACATCAGGACTGCACTTTTCCCTCCCTCCTCTTTTCCCAACCTCACCCCTCACTGCTCCGCCTCTCCCCCTTGTACCCACCTCCCCAGTACATTTCTTTGCAGAAAAGGGCAGACCTGCTTTTTATTTTTGAGACAGGGTCTCCCACTGAACCTGGGGCTCACAGTTTGGCCTAAGCCGGATGTCCAGTTCCTGTACTAGGGTTGGACACATGTGATCACGCCCAGATTTTCTCATAAGGACATGGATCCCAACCTAGGTCCTGATACTTGTGCATCAGATGTTCTACTCACAGATACATCTCTCCAACCCTTTCTTTCATACACCTTCAAACACACTTGTCCATTTTCCAGAATTTTAAGAAGTGCTTTTACTATATTATTTTCCAAGTGTGTGTCTGTGTACTGTTATTTTTAGACTTTATGTGTATGAGTGTTTTGCTTACCTGCGTGTCTGTGCACCGTGTGGAAACCTAGTGTCTAGGGAAGCCAGAAGAGGGCGACAGATTTCTAGAATTGGAGTTAGATTCCTAGGAGCCCAGATCCTCTAGAAGGGCATTGAGTGCTCTTAACCGCTGAGCCACTTCTCCAACCCCCTTCCAAGTCAGATTATACACTCAGTACTCACCTGTGATGTTTATAATAGCAAAGCTGTAAAAGCAAACTGAATGGCCCACAGTGAAGACACAAAATCTAATTTTGTTGGATGAAAATAATTTAATCGAGGGATCCTGCTTTTGTTTAAACTACAGAAAACATATCTCAAATATGTTTGCCAATTTGTTTCTTTTCTAGCTAAATGAATTTATAAGTTTTTTTTTTTTACTTTTTTACTTGCCTTTATTGTTTTCTTTTCTTTCTTTTTTTCTTTTTTCTTTTTTTTTTTTCCGAGACAGGGTTTCTCTGTATAGCCCTGGCTGTCCTGGAACTCACTTGGTAGACCAGGCTGACCTTGAACTCAGAAATCTGCCTGCCTCTGCCTCCCAAGTGCTGGGATTAAAGGCGTGAGCCACCACCGCCCAGCGCCTTTATTGTTTTCAAACAAAAATAACTAAATGATAAACTTTTAAAGATGCAGAATTCTCTGGAATTAAATTAACCTTATCTATCAGATAAAGCTTCTTTTGCTTGTTTAACAACATTTTCATCAATTTATTTATTTATTTAGGTTTTTCAAAACAAGGTTTCTCTGTGTAGTCCTAACTGTCCTGGAACTCACTCTGTAGGCCAGGCTGTCCTTGGACTCAGAAATCCACCTGCCTCTGCCTCCTAAGTGCTGAGATTAAAGGTGTGTGCCACCACTGCCCGGCTTTTTAAAATTTATTTATTTATTTATTTATTTATTTATTTATTTATTTAGGTTTTTCAAGACAGGGTTTCTTTGTGTAGCCCTGGCTGTTTCATCAATTTTTAATTACACTGGTTGAAATTTAGTCTTCTCAAGTGAGATTTTGTCTCCTGCTTCAGCTGCATTTTCCCCTTATGGTTTTGAAGCTGAGAGCCTAGGAAATTGCCCTACCACCTATACCCTAGCCCAAGACCTGTGCATAGCTGAGGGCATTGCTCAGTGATGGGTCAACTGCTCAGGAGGAGTCAGGCTCTGGATCTCATCTGCAACACCCAGAAACAAAAATGTAATTTCTGTACATGCTTGATGGCTTTCAAGTGCTAGTTTTTATAAATTACTTTTCTCTCATATATTACATCCTGACCACAGTTTCTCCTCCAAGTCCCTCCCCTCCAGCCCCTCTCTCTCCTAGATCCACACCACCTCAGTTTCCCTCCAGAAAAGAGCAAGCCTCCCAGGTATATCAACTGAACACCTCATAACAAGTTATAGTAAGACTAAGCACATACCCTCATATCATCAAGGCTGGGTGAGGCAACCCAGTACAAGGAAAAGGGTCCCAAAAGCAGGCAAAAGAGTCAGAGACAGACCTCTCTCCCACTGTTAAGAGTCCCACAAGAACACCAAGCTAAACAACCATAACATATATAGGGAGGACCTAGCTCAGACCCATGCAGGCTCCCTGATCATTGCTTCAGTCTCTATGAGTACCTATGAGCCCTGCTTAGTTGATTCTGTGGGTGGAATTCTTGTAGAGTTCTCAACCCTACTGGCTCCTCCAACCCTTCTTCCTTCCTCTCTTCTGTAGGATTCCCCAAGGTCTGCCTAATGTTTGACTATGGGTCCTGCATCTGCTCCCATTTCTTGAGGGACGAAGCCTCTCTGAGAATGATTGTGCTAGGTTCATGCCTATAACTACAGTAGAATACCATTAGGAATCCTTTAGCTGACTTTTTCTCTTTTGTTATGTTTGCTTGTATCCTAGGTCTCTGAGCTATCCAGCCTCTGGGTCCTGGCCATACAGACAATGTCAAGAATGGGCTCCCTCTCATAGCATGGGTTTCAAACTGTACAAGTCATTGGTTGGCCACTTCTACAAGTTCTGTACCTTATGTGAAGCTGTTTTTAATTCCAAGTTTCTGTTTGCATATACCTAAAGTGACACAATAAATGTCTTTATTCTTCCAATCATGAGGTTCCTACCCCTCAAACAGCAGAAGGCACTTGGTTTGGGTGATGTCTGCTTGGTGAGGGGGGCGGGGGTGTGTGTCTGTCATCCTTCCCGTAGTGTCCTTTACTTCATCCGCAGTGCACATGAGCAGAAACAAGTCTTTGATGGGGAGTACAGCTCTGAGTGTCGACCTTCATGTGGTCCCCAGAGTGTGTGATCAGGTCATCAAAGCCATGTAAGCCAAGGTGGGGCACGATCGGGAAATGGGTTTATCTGTAATCTGAGGGTTTCGAGGGATTAGTAACCCTTTGAGTCACACACTTCTCACTCTCTGGGGCAGAAATGATGCAAGGTGGCACGGCTCAGCTCAGACGGTAAAAACGTGGTTAGGATGGTAGAAGGGGATTGCAGCTAGAAACCTTAGCATCAGCTGCCGTATTTATTCCCA
The DNA here is from genome assembly GCA_030674055.1 of Rhabdomys pumilio. Lineage (NCBI taxonomy): Eukaryota > Metazoa > Chordata > Mammalia > Rodentia > Muridae > Rhabdomys > Rhabdomys pumilio. The sequence continues at coordinate 9,208,285 of JANHMN010000027.1, read as the reverse complement.
ATCACTTGGGAATTATGCCCACTTTTCCTGATGGGAAAATGAGGTTCACAGAGGTTAGAGAATCCCCTGACGTTATACAGATGTGGAGTGCTGAGTTGTAATGAGAACGGAGCTCTGGCTGGCAGAAGTTGGTGTGGTTTGTGCATTCAGCTACCTTATGGGAAGACAATTTAACAAGGAGCATGACAGTGTTGCTCTCTCTCAGGCATGCTTCTGACCTTGCAAGGTTTAGGTTTCAGTGTAGAGTCTCACTGAACCTCTCTCTTTATCCCCACTTTAACAAATGAGGCCATCTCTCAAGCCCTCTGTATGCACCAAACCCCAGAAGGAATGAGTTACATATTTACTCTAATTTATTTCTTCTAAGGGCTGTTACTTATTCACAAATGAAGAAAGGACAACTTTGGGAAATTTTGGCCAAAGTTTATAAAGGACCAAATCCATAGGTCTTGGGTTTGACTCCTTTCTCCATCAGTGAGAGATGGCAATGTTCATCTGCTTCCTGTTACCAGAAACAAATACCTGGGATAATTAATAGGCTTAAAAAGACAAAAGGTTTGCTTTGGGTCACAGGGTTGAAGGTCTTGGTTCACTTGATTGGCTCTAGTGTTTTAGAGGTGTAATAAGACATATTGGTGGGTGCTTGGCAGAGGAGGTCTGTTCACTTCCTGGCAGGAGGGGCAGGATATGGATGAATGTTGGATGTTTTCCTCTGTCACTCTTCACCTTTGTTTTTTCTTTTTTTGAGACAGGATTCCTCACTGACCTGGAACTGCCAGTTCATCTAGACTGTCTGGCCAGTGAGCCCCTCCTAGCATGGGTATGACAGGCACAGACCATCTTTTTTATCTGGGTTTAGGGATTTAAATTAGGGTCCTTCTGCCTATGCAGCGAGCAGTTACTCACGTAGTCATCTCTTAGCTCTATTACTAAAGATGTCCAAGTATGAGTCTAAAATACGTTGGGTTCAAAGGAGATGGCTCAAAGATGCAGCACTTGCTAGGAAAGCATGATGAACAGAGATTACCCACGTAAAAGCCTACTTGGTGTGGTCATCTTCCTATAATTCTAATACTCAGAAGGAAACAGGGGATCCCTGGGATAAACCAGCTAGCTGGACCATACTAACCAACAGTGCCAGGTTCAGTGAAAGACTGAATAATTAAAGAGGATTACAATCAAACAATATAGTCAACCTCCGGCAGCCACATTTCCCCACACACACATACACGCGCACACACACATGCACACACATCCAAGCAAAAAAGGGATGACTTCTTAGACATTTATTGAATTCCATCTTAGAATTCTGAAGTCCAATTTTGTAAAAACTAGACTAGAATTAAAATTCAGAAGTTAAAAACTTGGTTTAGTTTTGACCAACATATCAAAAGCTTTGCATTTATCTAAAGTAGTTGTAGTATTTATTTTTATTTATTTATTTATTTATTTATTTATTTATTTATTTATTTATAAGGTCTTTCTTTGTAATCTTGGCTCGTCTGGAGCTCAGGCTGGCTTTGAACTCACAGAGATCCACCTGCCTCTGCTACCCAGGTGCTGGGGTTAAAGGTGTGTACCATCATGCCCAGATAATTCTATTTGAAATCATTCCTTACAATTAATTTTTCCCTTTTAAGTTGCTTCCGTTAGGTTCATTGTCACAGTGACAGGAAAATGAGCTAGCACTGTCCTCCTACAATTCCCTGTGGGCAAGTGAGGGAACCTTTTTGTCTACTTCAGAGGAGGAAATGACCCAGCTTCCTTCAGAGAAGCAAGTTTACTATGTTGGTGCTTGCTGGATATAGCAGGGGGTCCTTAGAGCTGCACCCAGGATGGCCTTGAAGGACGATGAAGAAAGTCCTTCACATGGCCTGAGGCTAGAACAGACTACTCATAGAAGTATAGAAGACTTGACTGCCTGGTTAGGGATATGAAAAAAATATTCTGTAAGACTGGGGATGACTAGATCTCATGGGCATTAAGCATGATCACCTTTGTGGCTCATGCCTTTGATTTCAGAAAGCTTCCACCACAAAACAGATACTAAAACAATTCAGCAGAAAACACCATGGTGTGTTGACATCAGTCAGTCATGGTTTGGATCACTGAAGTGCTGGCATGTAGTCACTGAGTAAAAAGGTAAGCATAGCAGACATGAAGGCCACCCAGGAACCCAGGGGCACAGAGTCCTACCTACCTAGGCTGATTGTACCTCATCCTGAACCACTTAGCAGCTCCTGGTCAAAGGAAACTAGGAAAGTTTGCCAAAGATGTCATTACAATTCTAACTCAGAAGTGATTCTCTGTAGTATTGTCTTATGTATGCTGCAGGTGGCAGGGTCACAGAGACATGGCTACCCAAGCCTGATGTATTCCAGAGACTAGACATAGAGCTTTGAGGTTTGGTATCTGCCTGTGGTTCAGTCTTGCTTTAGCCAACGGTTCCATAATCTACCTCATTCCCCCTCTTTTAGAATAAATTGGTTTTTCCTCTGGGTTGTTACATATTGGCAGCACGATACTTTCAACTATTACATTTGTTTAGTTGGTTATTCTGTGGGGTGTTTGTTTGCTTGTATGTGTGTGTGTTGTGTATGTGTGTTTGTGTGCATGTATGTGTGTGGGTTTGTGTGTGCATATGTGTATGTGTATTTGTATGTGTGTGTATGTGTGTGTATGAAGCCAGAAATACATATCTTCCTCAATACTCTTTATCTTATCATTTGGCAGAGTCTCTCGATGAATCTGGAGCTGTTTGAGTCAGCTAGCCTGGCTATCTCACGGCCTCTAGGGATCACCTGTCTCTTCTTCCTTAGCATTGGCATCACAGAGGTACACGATGACTCCTATCTTTTCATGTGAGTGCTGGGAATCCAAACTCAGGTCCGCATGCTTACGCAAACACGTTACTAACTGAACTACAACCCCAACCCTATTAGCAAGACTGTGTTTTTTTTTTTTTTAATGCCAAAGAGAGATGGGAGCTCTCATTTTTGCACCATTCCTGGTAGTCAAGCACAAGTTGTTAAATTGCTGGTTTTACTCAAAATGGTCTATGCAAATGGGCACAAGGCACACAAAGGGCTCTGTGGGCTGCAGGAACCCCAAATAAGTCAGATGGGTGATTGAAGTGGGTATGTCTAGCACACTGAGAGACACCAAAGCTTATACCACAACATATCTTCAGGGATGGCCACCAGCTGCAACTTTACTTCTTTCTTCTTTTTTTCTAAAAAAAAAAAAAAAAAAAAAAAATTGCTATATGAAGATCATTTAGAACGAGCATACAAACATATACTGAACATAACGTTTTTTATTTTCTCTCATATTTTACATCCTGACTGTAGTTTCCCCTCCCTCTTCTCCTCCCAGCCCCTCACCCACCTCCCACTCCCTCAGATCCACTTCCTTCCACCAACGGTTTCCCTGATTGAACATAACTGTAATATATTTCATTTTAAATTTAACTAATATTTGTACCCATAAAGATACATGAGTCGGGAACTGAAGTTAAAAACCTGCTAGCTCAACCGGGTCATTTTATCTTAACTGTTTACAACACATCTATTTACAAGTCCAATTCTGCAGCTAAACTGCCAGCTCTTTCGAAATCTTTCTATCTGTGTCATACTACTGAGCTAGACTACCTTTCTCTTGAGGTCCTCCAAACCCAGGTTTGAGGTCCTCCTCTTTCCTAGAATCCTGTTTCACCTGCATCCAGCCAGTTGATTCTCTGTGGTTCCTAGAAGCCCAGAGAGAATCCCTGTCTCTTATCCAGAGCTTCTTCAATGAAGTTCTTCCAAGCCAAAGGAGCACCCAAAATGTGAGCCAGCCCAAAGGATGAGCCAACAAAGAGAGAGCTCTCAGAGGTCCAGTTGCTATAAAAGAAGTCTCTAGCTCCTCCCCTACACCCTTGGGAGGCTGAGTCATGTCACCATCATGGTGAAGGGCCCCAAGGCAAGTTAGTAGAGGCCCCCACCCCCAACCATTTGGCCTTTACAGAGGGGCAGATCAGGGTCATCAGATGACTTTGCTTCAGGTCATAGGACAAAGACCACAAGACCTCTCCCAAGCAATCTATCTTAAAATAGGCAAGCACATCCCGTTCTTTAGCATTCCTATTTAAGGAGACCTTTAGAGGTACGCCCAAATCAATATCTTTCCAGGCTTTCATGTTTTGCTCACAGGTTTTCCATGAACTGTAACCAAATGTCATGCAACACAAAATGACTTTGTCTTCATTTGTGAAACTGGCCAATGCTGGGACATTTGTGACTAAAACTTGTCACATTTGTCAATCCTGGAAAAGACCCCTCAGTGGTTCAGCATAGATCCTTCCATCATGGGCTAGAGTCCTTAAGAGTCTGTCTACCTTTGGGCTCCCGATTTAAAAAGAACCAAGGAACAAGAGGAGGGTTCAGAAGAGAAGCGTTTGGAATCTAGGAATACAAGGCAAGACCAGTCAGTGGTCAAGTTATCTTGTGTTGACCACTAGACCTTAGTATAAGCCTCACTCAGCAACAAAACAATGATGAGCCCGTGTGGATGGGTAGAGCATCCTCTCCCTTGGACAGCTGGCTTGATCTTGATATACCTGTCAGAGCCATCTGGACGTAGCTGTTCTTTTTTAGCCTTGCTTTCTTCTCACAAGCTACAGACTCCTCGTGGAATTTAACTTTTAGTATCACAGTCCTGCCCCTTGCTCACGAACACCATCATTGCACACGCATCCTGGGGCTTCCTCTAGCACTCATGGCAGTGTTAAATAAACATGTCTTATTTTGCCTCTTTGGTAGCTCGTTTCCCACTGTGAATTTTCACTGCAGAAGGTCATTTATGTCCAAGGTTTAGAATTTTCTGTGCCAGACACATGCACGCATAGTGTTCAGACTTTCACAAAATGTCTTATGTATAACAGACCGGCCGAAGTCATCACTTGTTATTTGTTGTAGGCAAAATTATAGGTTCATTGCTGGGGGATTTTTATGATCTCAGTCCTTTTGTCTAGGCTACAGTTTCCAAGTGACCATTCCGTGCAGGCCACTTTCATATTTAAAAACACATTTTCTTCCATTTTTGAAAAGGGTTCCAGTTTAATTTTAGAGGTTTTAAAGTTTCTTAGACCATATTAATTATGCATATGACAGACTTTATTATATGTTCATACATATATATCATATATTTTGATCTTATGTCCTATTCCACTTAGGCTAACACCCTTTGTCTTCCGCCCCAAGCCCATCTCTATTTTCATATCTTTTTGTGTGTGATACAATGAGTCTCATTAGGATGCTTTTGGGAGAATGTGTGAATGGCTATTTATAGGAGCATGAATACCTTACACTACTGAAGAAAATAGAAAATGTTTCTCAATTCTGCAGCAACTATGAACTGCCTATACATGCCCAGGAAGAATCAGAGCCCCAAGGGCCCCTCTCCACTACATGACAGGATGTAGACTATTCTAATCTATCATAGGAAAACATAGCTGTTATAAGGCTACAACAGCCAGGTCATGTCCAGAAGGCAGAATTCCACAACACCCCACTTCCAACTCTCATATTCTTCCTGTCCCATTTTCTTGGATTTTCCTGTGTTTCAGAGGGGGTGACATAGCTATTTCATTGTTGGCCGGGCACTCAACAGTCACTTATTCTTAGAGCTTTGAAAGACTGAGTCTCTGAAGTTAGCATTGCCCATTACCAAGAAAGAGCAATTCTCCTCTGAGCAAATATAAATATAAAATATTTAGAAGTCAGCTTGCTACCCACTTAGAGGAGGGGCAGTAGCTTCCACACTAGGGTGTATAACCTTCCCAACCATGGGCTTTAAAATGCTTTATCAAACCAGATTGTTCCATAGTGTGAGCTGAGAGTCAGGATGAAGAGCCTGGAGACCAGATAAATTGATGTCTGGCAAAGTGATGTCCTCAGTACAAGGGAAAAGGCTTTGTTTTGGTTCTCTCACCCTCTCTTGACAGTGAAGTTCAAGGTAGGACAGTGAAGGTCTGACTGACAGCAACATCTACCCATCATGCACCAGAGAGGATGGCCTTATCAAAACATCTTTCAGTGTGACCTTCAGAGAAACAGAGAGCAAGGGTGAATTTCTTGACTTTTCCCCTTAACAGATTTTTTTCCCCTTCTTTGCTTCCTACCTCTCATTTCCTTTCTACTTAGAAATTTTTCCTTGAACAAAAATAAAGGTCACTTCTATTACAAAGAATAGTTGAAGATCAAAATGTAATATTTGTCTCTCCTGGAGTGTTGGTTTTCTGTGCTCCAGAGAGGACATTTTGTTTCTCTAGACACAAATACTGTTCCAGAAAAAAAAAAAAAAGGGAGTCTGAAACACTTTCTTCACATTCTGATGGGGCTGTCAGAAGCCACGGGGTGGCTTGACTCTGCGCCATCAAGAAGGAAAGAAGGTCTTGGAATGGAGCAGCCCCCACAGAGTCACACGGTGTTAAGGTGGAAAGCAGCTGTAGACCGGCCTGTCTTATTCAGTGTGAGATCATTTCTATTATACCCACCATACTGGAACTGGAACATAAAGAACTGTGCTGTTCTTTAATGTGGTCTGTCCTCTCCAAAACTCAAGGCGAAATTTGGTTGTCATTGTGGTGGTGGTGGTGGTGCTGGAAGATAGGAACCTTCAAGAGGTGGTTAGACCGTTAATTGTGACTAATGCCATTCTCATGGGAACAGGTTGTTATAAAGTAGGCTGCCCCCCTCTTTCTGTCAGCTCCAAAAATATCTTCTTGCACTTCCTTTTTTTCCCCTGAGTTGAAGCCACGGGAAGTATTCATGAGAAGCTTAAAACACTCTGGTGCCATTGTTTGGAATTTTCCAGACTCCTCAATCTAGAAAGATTTAGAAAAGATTTTCATTTTGGGGTGGTGGAGAGGAGGCTGTTGAGACAGGGTCTCATGTAGTATAGGGTAGCCTTCTGCCTATGCCTCTTAAGTGCTAGAATAACAGACGTGTACCATGACTGATGGCACTATCTGTATTACATTTTCAGGGTTATTTTGTTGTTTTAATAACAGAAAATTGGGAAGACAAGGTAATCATTAATTTCATCTCACTCATTTCTGACTACTGAACCTTTTTGGGAAATACAAGGAACATGAAGATTAAAATATCATCCATACTGGTGGTAAACATAGATTGAAATGCATGGTGGATCTGAGGCATAAATGACTGGAGGCTTGGGACTTACATGAGGGGAGTTGGAAAGGGACTCTTGTCCAGATACTCTATGGAAGAAGAGGCTTGTCTTGACCCATTCAGAGCAGACAGGCTACACCACCCTTTGTACATTCATTCTCTTGAGAGCAAAAATATTGGCCAATGCCCACTAGACTTAGCCCACCAACTGCTTCTTGGTGGAAGACTAGAAAGAGGGTAAAGAAGATAACAATTTCTACTCAGTACTCTCAGCTGCTAGAATTCAACACACAGATGTTGTCTACATCTAGATTTATATTTCTTGCTGGAAATAATGGATTGCTAGGAACGTGGCTTTAAAGAACTGTGCTTAAAGAGCTGAGATTATAAAATTGCTACAAACTATTCATCAGATCTAGAACTAGGCATTTTTGATGAAGGCTGTGGGCATGGCTCAGCTGGAAGTACACTTGCCAAGCATTTACAAGACTCCGAGTTTCATACCCAGCTTGGGAACAGGCCCATGCTCGTAATTCTAGAGTTAGAGAGGCTAAGCCAGGAGGAATCTTGAGTTCAATACCAACCTGGACTTCCTGTCCTGACTCTACCACAACAAAAGCAGGGGAAGGGCAGCTACAAAATTTAATTGTTTTTTCTTTTCCTTGGTACTGAAAGAGGGAGGGCTCCCTAAGAAGCCCTGGTTAGCCTGGTGTTTACTATTTAGACCAAGCTAGCTTCAAAGTTGTTGTGCTGCTCCTGCCTATGGCTCCTAGATGTTAGGATTATGGGCATATAGCAACATGCATGGTTTCATTCTTTAAATCCATTCTGAATTTTACATTAATATCTTTAAATTTTACTATATGATTTTTAGTGTGTATCGGTGTTTTGCCTGCACATAAATCGGTACACCATGTGTGTGCAGTTCCCATGGAGGTCAGAAGAGGGCTTCAATTTTCCGAGATTAGAGTTACAGATGATTGTGAGCTTCTGTGTGGGTGCTGGGAATTGAACCTGGGTCCTCTAGGAGAGTGCTCAGTGCTTTGAACCACTGAGCAAATTTTCTAGCCCCAGACTTTTAAGTTTTTAGTTAATTTTATTCTCCTTTATGAATACACCTACTCAGCCCAGAATCACTGTCCTTAGAATTGCCTATCTCCCCTTCCCAACACACACACTTTCCTGCAACCACTATCAGTCTGTGTGACCAAGGCCTCTGGCACTGCTGGCTGCTTCTTGAGAGAAGACTGGGCATATTCAGGATGGTATCATGGCCATTTTGACTGCATCAGAAAGCAACAGGAATGGGGCTCTGGCTTGAGGAAATTCAGATTATTGGCTGTTTATGGCAAATCACACACTCATTGAGAACAGGAATGAATAAGACTGGGAATTATGGGCAGAGCCTTGGAATGTTTATTCATTAAAAACCTCTACTTATTTTCCCTCAGTTCATTCAAGCTACCATACTTAAGATTTCCTTGGGTCTTGTGAAAAACTCCTATATCCTTCCATAAAGACTCCCTCCTTTAAGTGGATTTGTGTTAAATAGAACAACATAATTTAACATGACTTGTCTTTGAGGAGGCTTAATTGGTAGCTCCAACTTGATATTCTAAAAGTCAAACCATATGTGTCTGCTACTTTCACATTCTGGTGTGTGTGTGTATGTATGTGTGTGTCTGTGTGTGTGTGTTTATGTGTGTGTTTATGTGTGTGTGTGTGTGTGTGTGTGTGTTTATGTGTGTGTCTATGTGTGGGTCTGTGTGTGTG
>JANHMN010000027.1:9178293-9196015 GCA_030674055.1 Rhabdomys pumilio | reverse complement strand
GAGAGAGAGAGAGAGAGAGAGAGAGAGAGAGAGAGAGAGAGAGAGAGGGGAAGAAAAGAACAAAATGAAGGAAGGAAGGAAGAAAGGAAGGAAGGAAGAAAGAAAGAAAGGTGTCCTTTCTGAGCTGAATGCTATGACATATACCTCTAATGCTGAGACCAGATCTTGGGTTCAGACTCCATCTTAGAAAACCTGACCTAAGGTTAAACTTGAGTTAACCGACAAACCAGCACCTTGCATCAGTCTCCAGGTTCTTCTTTAACAAGCCTAACACTGGCACTTCACTTCCTAACAACTACTAATCAGGGAGAAAGCAGAAGTTAAGTTTATGGTTTGGCTCCCAGCATCAGCCAATTATCTTATACGGCAACAAAATTTCATAACAGCTCCCCAATCAAACGTGCCAGGCTAGAAACCCCCTTGCTTGTTTGCTTGCCTCTATAAATACTTGCTTGAAATTAGGCTCTGAGCATCGCCTTTCCTTCCTGCTGCATCAGGGTCCATGGTGAGCCCAAGCTTGAGTAAAAAGACCCTAGTGTGATTACATCATCGGAATCAGCTCCTTGGTGGGTGGTCTTTGGGGTTCACAAACACTTTGAACCGGCACAACAATTTAAACTCTCAGGAGGTAGAGGCAAGAGAATCAAGAATTCAAAGTTGCCAGGTGGTGGTGGCTCACGCCTTTAATCCCAGCACTTGGGAGGCAGAGGCAGGTGGATTTCTGAGTTCGAGGCCAGCCTGGTCTACAGAGTGAGTTCCAGGACAGCCAGGGCTACATAGAGAAACCCTGTCTCGAAAAACCAAAGAAAAAGAAAAGAATTCAAAGTTATCTGCAGCTACGTAGCAAGTTCAAGGCTAGCCTATCCACATTAAAACATACCATGAAAGAAAACAAAAAAGAAAGAGAGGAAGAAAGAAAGGAAGAGAGGGAGTCTTTTCTCCACCATGGATAAATTCACCCAGGCTTAGTCTTTTGTGTATCAAATAAAAAGTATCTCACAGTGGGTTGGGCAGGAAAAATGTTGTTATCCAACCAGAAAAGTCTTCAGCTTCTCAGAAAAAAAAATGAATGTCATTGATTGGGGTACCCTTAATATGCCATCCTGCCATGACTGATGAAACAGATAGTGGCTTCTGAGAACTGAACCCTGTGCCAGCTGTGTTGCTACTGGGCTTAGCAGAATTCCTGAGAGATGGCTTTTCCTCTGCCTTTAATCTTCTAGGTTTTGTTAAGAGATAATCCTTTGGCACCTTTACTGAGAAGAATTCCATGTTTTGTTCTTGATTTTGGCTTGTTTCCTCAAGATTTAACATCAGAATTAGGAGAAAGATGGGGGAAACAGAACAGAGAGGGGCAAAGTTGCTCAGAACGTAGAATAAACAAGAGATAATGCGACAGTCCTCTCATGTCCACTTTTTTTCAGCAAGTTCTTTCTTGTTCAGAACAAGGCTACCGTGGTCCACTCCTATAGCAACATCTGCTCTGTAGGAGAGGAAGGTCCAGAGTCAAAGGGAGCCAGTTCCCAATAAGAAAAAGTATTTACATCAGCAGGCCCAACTTTTTGGGTTTATGGTTGAGCCTATGACTATCCAACTTGATTGAAGTTTTCTATCAAACCTTTGTTTTGTTTTTTTAGTTTTAAAAAATAAAGAACATTGATTTTCTTAAATTTTACATATTCGAGTGTTTTGTTTGCATGTATATCTGTGTACAACATGAGTGCCCGGTGCCTATGCTAGCCAGAAGAGGGATAACATTTGAGTCAAGTTACAGATAGTCGTGAGCCAAATAAATCACTCTTTTAAGATGATGTTATCACAGTGACAGAAAGTTGTCTAACACATCTAGTGAAGAAACCAAAACATTTACACAAAAGCTCTTTGAAGTGTTTAAGTTGAATCATTAGTTCAATAGGTATCATGTGCTAGGTCCTACGTTCAAAACTGAGACGAAAATGGTAACAACAGAAGACAAATTCTTTTTCTAAAGACACACAGCACACAGCCGGAATTCTTGGGCTTGCACAGCTTGATGGGGGTCCAGTTTTAAGTTGCTAAATGTCTTGGGAATGATGTCATGGTGGCCTGTTTGAGGGTGATGTTTGTAGACACCACTCCTCCCAAGCTGGGTGAGAGTGGGCATTTCATAACCACAGTAAGCTGTAATGTCTTTATCAGCAAATGGAAATTGTGACAATGTGTCAGCGAGACATAGTTGCTGTGTGAAAGTCAGTAAGGTAACACATTCAAAATGCATGGCACAGAGCCTGTCACGCAATAGCAGTTTATTTAATGCTAGTGGCTATTTCAGAACTGGAGATACGCCAAGGCAACAGCTCAGAGGAGAGAATACCTATAGATAATGGGATCTGATGAGATATTATTTCTTTTTTAAAAAATCTAGTATATGGATTGGCCCTTAAAGAGTGGTAAGGGAGTTGGTACTCATACACATAAAGACCCAACAAAGAAAGAGAATTACAAACCAACTTCTCCTCTGAACATAAATGCAAAAATTCTCAGTAAAATACTTGCAAACTTTTTTTTTTTTTTTTTTACAAAATCCAACACTCCTTCGTGATAAAAGTCCTGGAGAGATTGGGGATACAAGGGAAATAAAGGCAGTTTACAGCAAGCCCATAGCCAATGTCAACTATAATGGAGAAGAACTCAAAGCAATTCCATTAAAATCAGAAACAAGGAAGGCAACGTTCACGCTCCCCATACCTATTCAATATAATACTTTAAGTCTTATCTAGAGCAGCAAGACAACAAAAGGAGATCAAGAGGATCCAGATTGGAAGGAAAGAAGTCAAGACATCTTTATCTGTAGATGGCTGACTCAAAAAAAAAAAATCACTGGAAACTTCTATAGCTGATAAACACTTTCAGCAAAAAACTAGATACAAAATAATCTCACCAAATCAGCAGCTCTGCTATATACAAATGACAAATGGACTGAGAAATAAATCAGGGAAATACTACCTTTGCCAATAGCTTCAAATAATATAGACTATCTTGAGGTAACTCTAACCAAGTAAGTGAAAGACTTGCACAATAAAAACTTTAAGATACTGAAGAAAGAAATTGAAGACATCAGAATATGGAAGGATCTCTGAAGGTCAGACCAGTAAGATTAATATAGTAAAAATATCCATTCTACAAAAAGCAATCTACAGATTCGATGCAATCCCCATCAATATACCAACATGATTATTCACAGATCTTAAAATGAGAGTTTTCAGCTTCGTATGGAAATATACATACACCAAAAATACAACAAGGAAAACAGAATAGCAAAAACCATCCTGAATAATAAAAGAACTATTGAGGTGTCTGTACTACTGCAGAGCTATAGTCATAAAACACAACATGGTATTGGAACAAAAACAGGCACACTGATCGATAAAAATTGAAGACCTGGACACAAATCTACATACCTATAGACACCTGATTTTGTGATTAAAAAAAAAAAAAAACAAGAAAAACACACTGGAACAAAAAGATTTTCTTTAACAAATGGTACTGGTCAAATTGGATATCTAGCTATAGAATAATCCATATAGACCCATAGTTTTCTTTCTGTTTAATAGTCAAGTCCAAATGGATCAAAGACATTAAAATAAAACTAGATATACTGAACCTGATAGAAAAGAAAGTGGGAAATAGCTTTGAATGAATTGACACAGGATAAGACATTCTGAAGAGAACACAGAGAGCAGAGGCACTAAGATCAAATTAAGAATGGAACCTTGTGAAGGTTTGTATATGCTTAGCCCAGGGAGAGGCACTATTTGGAGGTATAGCCTTGTTGAAGTAGGTGTGTCACTGGAGGCATACCCTTGTCCTAGCTGCCTTCAGATGAAGATGTAGAACTCTCAACTCCTCCTGCACCATGCCTGCCTGGATGCTGCCATGCTCCTACCTTGATGATAATGGAACTGAACCTCTGAACCTGTAAGCCAGCCCCAATTAAATGTTAAGATTTGCCTTGGTCATGGTGTCTGTTCACAGCACTAAAACCCTAACTAAGACACTACCAAAAGGTAAATACCAACTCAGCCACAAACCCTTGGATAGACAGTGCTATCCTGCTTGCAAGACATACTAGTGCAATGGTGTCACTAATACTTGTGGGAGTAACCAGCCAATGTCTGCTTTGTCTCAGTGCCCACTCCATGAGGTGGAACCCATGTACAACACTGCTTGGATAACCAAGAGTCTAAAATGAGACTGCCCATGGTAAAACCAAATACTACTGTTCTAAAACAAGACAAAACAACAACCAAAGCAATGTAGTGATGAAACAACTCCTAATGTCACTCCTGCTATTCCCATAGATCAGTACCTTGCTCAACCATCATCGGAGAAGCTTCCTCCTGCAGCAGATGGGAACAAATACAGAGACCCACAGACAGACCTTATGCAAAGAATGAGAGACCTTGGATCCCTAGGCGAGGTGGTCTCTGGGTGGCCTTTCCTTCAGCCTCTGTTCCGTTTTTTGTCTCTGTTCATCCCATCTGCAGACACCAAATCCCCACACTATTGCTGATGCAAATAAGTGCTTGCTGACAGGAGTCTGGTATGGCTGTTCCTTGAAAGGTTCTAACAGCACCTGACTAATACAGATGAAGATACTCACAGCCAACCATTGAACTGGTCCTGGGGACCCCAATGGAAGAGATAAAGAATTGAAGGAGCTGAAGGAGATTGGAATCTCATTGGAAGAACAACATCGACTAACTGGACCACCCAGAGCTCCAGGGACTAAACCACCAACAAAAGAGTATACACGAAGGGAGCAAGGACTCCAGATACATATGTAGCAGAGGATGGCCTTATCTGACATAATAGGAAGGGATGAAAGCTTGATGCCCATTATAGGGGTGAGGTGGGAATGGGTGAGTGGGTGGAGAAGCATTCTCATAGAGGCAAAGGGGAGGCAGGAGAAGGAGAATGGGATGGGAAGGTTGGTGGAGGGGTAACCAGGAAAGGCAGTATCATTTAAAATGTAAATGAATATAATAATTAAATTTTAAAAAAAGAATGAGAGACCTTGAAACACTCAGCCCTAAATGGGGTATTCTTCATCAAGTCTATTCCCTTGGGGCCCAGAGAAGCCAGTAGAAGAGGTGGAAAGGATGTAAGAGCCAGAGGGGATGGAGGACACCAAGAAAACAAGATTCTCTAAATCAATATGATCAAAGCCATATGAAGAGTGAGGCAGCATGCACCTGGCCTGCATGGGTCTGCACCAGGTCCTTTGCATGTATATTATGGCTTTCAGTTTAGTGTTTTTATAGGATTCTAGAATGTGTGAATGAGTGGGTCTCTGATTCTTGTCCCTTCTCTTGGGCTCTTTTCGTTTCATTTGTTTTGTCCAAATCCAATGTGCTAGTTTTCGGTGTAGTGTAGTGTAGAATAGTATAGTTAGTATAGCATAGTAATCATCCTTCAGAAGCCTATTTGTTTCTAATGAAAGACAGAAAAGGAGTGGATCTAGAAGGGAAGAGATGAGAAGGGGAACTGGGAGAAGTAGAGGGAGGGAAACCATAATCAGGATATATTACATGATGGAAAAAAGTCTATTTTCAATAAAAGGAAAAATTTAAAGAAGAATAATTAGGAAGTAAATATGATCAAGTGTATTACATGAATGTCTGAAAATGTCATAATGAAATATAGTTCTTTGTATCATTACTATACACTAACTTAAAAAAAAAAAAAAGAGCCAGCTTGGGATTACTGACTCTACAAAGACAACCAAAAAAAGAAGGAAAGCATTGTGGGGAATAGTAGTTGAACAGGAAGTGTAGAGGAAAAAGTGGGGAAGCCATGTTGAGGAGGGAGGTCTGAGGCAGAATATAAAAACTTGTAAATATGAGGCCAAAGAAGCATAGATTAATTTCAATGTGATCAACTTGGAAAAAGAGGGGGAAATGTGTTCTTTTGCAAGACTTGTCTGGAAGTAATGGATGAGACTGAAGGAGGTGTTGGACTAGCTCATTGGTTAGGGACCTGCGTGGCACGTGCCTAACCCTGCTTTTGATTACCAGCACTGGAAAAAAAAAACATAGTGAGTCAATGATGTCAGTTGGAAAGCTATAGTTACATAGATGTCTAGACAAAAGGTAACACAGACATGACTTCACCTTCCTCTCAAAACCCACAGACCAGTGCTGCAGAACCTCACAATCTTTGCCTTCAGAAGTCCCTAGAGTTCATCAGTTCTGGCTTGAGAGACTGAGCTATACCTGTTGTCTACCCTTGAGCTAGAACCAGGTCAGAGGAGGTCAGGGAGCCTTTCCTGATACCTATGTGGCAAAGACTCAATAGAAAGTAGGGTCATGGATTGGGAGGCCCATCAGCCAATGAAGTACTTGCAGCAAAAACACGAAGACCTAGGTTTGATGCCCAGCCCCAATGTCAGTGGTACCCTATTATCTTAGTACTAAGAAGACACACAGGACTTGATAGCTGAGTAGTTGAGGAAAACTTGGTAAGTCCCAGGCTCAGTAAGAGACCATGTCTCAAACTCTGATGAAGCATGATTGAAGAAGAAACTCCAACAGCAACTTCCTCCGGTCTGCAGACACCTGCACTCATGTGTGTGTGCATGCACGTGCATATGCACGCATATTCACACACAAACACACAGGAACATGCACATGCACCTGAACACACACACATACACACGTAGCCACACATACACACATACATACATATTCATACACACATGCAGACACACACAGAAAACAGTCACACACACACACATACACACATGCACATACACACATGCACAGGCACACTTGAACACATGCATGCATGCACAAATACACACATATACATACATACACACACATAAACACATACATATATACATACACACACGCACATGCACACACAGTCACATACACATACACATACACACATGCACACACAGTCACATACACATACATGCACATACACAGTCACACACACACATGCACACACAGTCACACACACATACACACATACACAGTCATGCACACATAGTCACACACACATACACACAAATGCACACATATGCACACAGTCACACACACATATACACTCATAAACATACAGTCACACACATATACACAATAGGAATCTGTCTACCACTTAGCATAAGCTGCAAATGATAGCAAAGTTGATATTTGGTTTTCAGCGTGGGGTCTGAGTTTGTGAGTCTCACACGCTATTGGTCTCCCAGTCCTTTATTAGGGGAGTAACTCACCAGTCAGATAGCTCCTTCCGGTGCTCAGCATTTGCACAGAGGACAGTTCCTTTGTGCATAGTGGACTCTGGTTTTCCACAGGACCCTGTCTAGTAAAACCTAGTGGAAATTACAAGTTGAGAAATTCAGCCCTGTGCCACAATAACAGGATGCACCTGTAGATTTCACAGAATTAGCTGCCGTCTTCTCTTAACACCAATTTGAGAGAAAGAAGCCTGTTTGTCTGCTGCCAAATAGGGCAGAATCTGAAGTGTTCCCATATATCTGCGAATGATGGAAGTTATCAACCACAGTGACACTGTCTTTCTAGTGGTCACCTGACAAAGACAGAGACTTGCTTGCCTCCCTTCTCCACCGTGCTCCTGCTCCCCTTGTTGGTTCCTTTGGGACTTACCCTTTAGGAATGTGTTACAGTTACTAGGGACTTGTCTGGTTCTCCCTGTCTCCATGGTGAGATTGCCAGCTCTTTGAGAGCAGAAATCCTTTTCAGTTCATCTTTGATTACACATTCTGGCAGAGGGTCCACTTTCTAGATCCTCAACTAGTATTTACAGAATTGAATTCTAGAAAAGCACATGAACTGGGTAAAGGTGACATTATGTGCGCTTAAATAGACATCAAACCCGTGTCCACATACTAAAGACTCAGTGCCTCATAGGTTGAAAACCAGCTCTCTAACTCACCCAGAAATGCAATAAATATATAAATTATGAGTTCCCTGAGCTACTAACCATTCTCCAAAAAGAATGAAGGGCCCTTCCTCCTCAGCTCTCTCCTTATTGGACTTTTCCTTCTCAACTCCATTTTCTTCTCCTCTCTTTCTACCTACCCTTTTCAGTCCTCTCTCCTACCCCTCCTCTTTCTCTATTCTTCCTTCCTTTCTCCTCTCCTTTCTCTCTCCTCTTCTTTCTTCTCTCCTCCTCTCCCCTTACCTCCTTCCCACTCTTCTGCCCTCTCCGCTCTGGTTTTCTTTGCCTCCTCTCTGCTTTTCCTCTCTCCTCCTCCACACCATCCCCACTTCCCTCCTGTCTCCTCTCCTCTTCTAATTCTGAGACCACAAATGAGCACAAGGCTCTTCAAAGAGGGGAGTGAAACGATGGAGTGAGGTAGCTTTCGTGTGGTGTTGCTCAGGTAGGATGGACAAGTTCGATAGTGCCAAGGATCAGTGAGCAATTGCTTCCCCTTTCAAGGGCTAGTTTCTTTTTCTCCTTGGGTAGGTTATGGGCAGTGTTGAGGCCTTAACTTCTTCACCTCAGAGCCCAGTGTAAGAGCTTGTTTAACTGCAGGTGCTCAGTCAACATGAGCTCATGCCCTGGTTGACAGAAATGAAGCGCTTTGCCCTGAGTTTCAGTTCTTCCTTTCTGTAGACTTCCTCTAAAGACATCGATAGACAATCGATCCATTACTGTCAAATGATTTTTAGGATTATTTATTTATTTATTTAATTGAGTCAGGGTTTCTCTGTATAGCCCTGGCTGCCCTGGAACTCATTCTCTAGACCAGGCTAGCCTTGAACTCAGAGATCCACCTGCCTCTGTCCCTGGGATTAAAAACATGTGTCACCACCAACTTGGTTTTTTTGGTTTGGTTTGGTTTGGTTTGGTTTTAGTTTTGGGTTTTGTTTGTTTGTTTGTTTGTTTGTTTCCTTAGGATTTTTTTTCACTCTCTTGAGTGTGCTCCAAAATTGCTCTAGTCTGTCTATTCCATCCAGATACTATCTATCTACCACATTTCTTTTTTGTTTTCTCTTATGAACTCACTTTCTATGCATATTTATGTATGTGGAGCGCACACATGTGTACATGGTCATGTATATATGGGTATCTGAGTTCCTCAGTGTGTACATCCACATGCATGCTTGACATCGGTGTCTTCCTTGGTCACTTTCTACTTCATTTTCTGAGGCAAGCCTCTTGCTGAACCCAGAGTTCCCTTGATTCAGAGTCCAGCTAGCTCATTTTGGGGATCCCTTTCCCATCGACCAATTGTTGGAGTTATAGCAGCCACTGTGCTGCCTTTTCCCTTAGGTTTTGGAGGCTTACACTCCAGTCTTCACGCCTGTGTGACCAGTGCTTTATCCATTGAGCCATCTCCCAGCCCTTCAGCATCTTTTCTATAGCAGAGATAGTCTCACTCTTTGCATCTCTAATTGGCAAAGCCTTGCCTACCAGGTTAAACATGTCAGAGAGGCAAAGACACAGAGATATGCTTGGGATCAGACCCTCATACATGCTAACCATGTACGCTGTTCATGAACTATGCCCCATCCTGAACCATGTCTTAACAACTGAAAGTAATGATAAAATAATCCAGCTGATACCTGTTTTTTAAAAAAATTATCTATTTTTACTTACTTATGTTTATTTTATGACCATCGGTGTTTTGCCTGTATGTACATTTGTGTGAGTGTACCAGAACCCTGGAACTAAAATTACAGATATTTGTAAGCTGCCATGTAGGTGCTGGGGATTGAACTTTGGTCATTTGGAAGAGCAGCCAGTGCTTTTAACCACTGAGCCATCTCTCCAGCCCAATTCTTTATTTTTTATTATGTATGAGTCTTTCAATATATATGTATGCAGTGTGTGTGTGTGCGCGCGCGTGCGTGTGCGTGTGCGCAGTATTTTTGGTGGTAAGAGGAGAGAGTCAGATGCCCTAGAACTAGAGTTATGGTTGTAAGCTGCTACAAGGGTAACAGAAACCGAACACAAGTCCTCAAGAAGAACCAGTAGTGCTCTCAGCTCCTGAACCATCCCTCCAGCCCCTCAGGAGATGCCTTTGAACCCCTCCAGCTCCTCAGGAGATGCCTTTGAACCCCTCCAGCCCCTCAGGAGATGCCTTTGAACCCCTCCAGCCCCTCAGGAGATGCCTTTGAACCCCTCCAGCCCCTCAGGAGATGCCTTTGAACCCCTCCAGCCCCTCAGGAGATGCCTTTGAACGGTAGATAATGGGTACCAAAACACAGTTAGGGGGAAGAAAGTAGTTCTACCATTCTGTGGCATGGTAGGATAACTGTAGTCTACAACAGGTTGTGAAAAAAAAGGTCTGAATGTTCCCAATAAACAGGAATGAAAAATTCAAGAAGATGAAAATGCTATCACCAGACTACATCATGACACACTGCAGGTATGTACTGAAGTGTAATACTGCACCTCATAAGTGAGTACAAACATTACCTTTCTATTTTTTTTTTAAATAAGAATGCTTTGGGTTAGGAGGTGTGTGACTCAGTGACAGAGCATGTACCTAACATTGATGGGACATGTACCAGTACATGAATAAAAGGGGGGTTGGGGCTGGAGAGATGGCTCAGGGGTTAACAGCACTGACTGCTCTTCCAGAGGTCCTGAGTTCAATTTCCAGCAACCATAGAGTGGCTTACAACCATCTATAATGGAATTTTCTGTCTTCTCCTGGTATGTCTGAAGACAGCTACAGTGTACTCATATAAATAAATAAATCTTAAGAAAGGTGGGGTGGTTTCACCAGCAAGGAGAATCTGCCACTCTCTGATCTCTACTTCTTTAGCCCCTGCATGCCTTTGGGCTTCCTTTGATCCTTTATACACATTCTGTTTCTTCCTTTCCTGGGCTCCTCTATGCTCACTGGGGCTCAAGGTGTTTTTGAAGTTACCTTGACAAAGCAGGAGGGCCAGGAAAAGGAAGTGAAAGGAGATCTGACTTCTCTCCTCACCTTTCTCCCTCAGTTCATATCCGTCTTCCTCTCCAGTCTTGACTCTGATCCACAAAACCCCTATGTTAAAAGTTAGTGAGGTGGGGATGGAGGAACTAGGAATCAAATGTTCAAAGACCATACCATACTTTGAGGATGAGAAGACTGCTGACAGAGACCATTAACTCCTTACTGTAAGTGGAGTTGATCTACCTCTCTACCATTCATTCACTTAATAACCGTGTGGTTAACTCAAGCTAGTGGATCTGACCTCTGCTAATTACAAGCTCAGTTCTCTACTGCCATATTCATTTTTCTCTGTGAAAACACTCTGCCAGCAAGCCCCCATGTTATTTGCATTCATAATAAATATATTTAGGTGTTTATTATTTCATGCCTTGGGAAATATTTTTGCATCTCTCAGCCTTCATTTCTCTTGAGATTTTACTCTTCCCAGTATACCATACTAGTTTTGGCATTCCTGGATATCTTACTTAAGATTATTATTGTTGTGATGAAACACCATAACCAAAAGCAACTTGGTGAGGAAAGAATTTATTTCACTCGCAGTTCCATATAACAATTCATCTTCAAATGCAATGATGGCAAGAACTCAATCAAGGGCAGGAACTTGGAGGCAGGAGATGATGCAGAGGCCATGGAGGAGTGATTCCTGGCTTTAATTATGGCCACCTCAGTCTGCTTTTTTTTTATAGCACCCAGGACCACTAGCCCAAGGATGACAACACCCATAATAATAGGCTAGGCCTTCCCCCATCAATCACAAATTAAGAAAATTCCCTACAGCCAGATCTTATGAAGGCATTTTCTCAATTGAGGTCCCCCCCCCTACCCCCCGTCTTTCAGATAACTCTAGCTTGTGTCAAACTGACATAAAGCCAGCCAGCACATTGTTCCACCCTGTTTGGACATGTCCTGTGGCTCAGATTTTATCCATCAAAGCCCTCTTCACCATCAATCCAACTGACATTTCTACCCTCACATTCTTTTAGCCTCCCACTCAACTGTACTTCTGGTTAGCTGTTGAGCACAGCTTGTACCTGCAGGACCTACCTAAAAAGGCTACATTTACCCTTCAAGGACAGCACTTATGTCTTTCCCCAAAAAATAGTCATCCATTACGTTCCCCTTGCTAAGTGTCTCCCGCTCTTCTTCATCATGATCACTGAGCACCTACCACCTTCTACTGTTAGAAAGAGCAAAAGCTCACCTCTCTAACGTACGAGGAGGCAATCTGGGTCAGATAGCTGATGCCTGATATGACGTGCAGTTTCTTCTGAGAAGTACCAAACATTTCTGATAAGAGAGTTGAGCAACTTCCTGATATACCGAGACTCAGTTTTTATACAGTTGACCAACCAACCACCTGTCCTGAAAGAACATTAGTGAACCTTAGACAAATGTTTTTTAAATTAATCTATTGGGGTCATCTAGACTACCTTTTTGTTCTTAAAAGTCTTTGCCAGGGAAGAAGCATTTGACATGGACTTAGTGGAAACTACCTATTTCCAACAGGTTTGAAACAAAACTTGGACTTGTGCTCACAAGCATTTGTCTGAAATGGCTTGAAGTGTATGCTTGTTATATATTCATGTTAGCATGTCTTAATGCATCGTGGTCGAATCGTATGTGTTATGACATCAGTGATGATTTCAAAAATATATTAGAAGTAGCCTGTCTCCAGAGCCCACAGTGTGGTACCTTTATCCTAAGATCCTCAGACTCTTAAGAGTTCAAAGTACCCGCGACACTCCTGTCAATGGTATAGATTTACTGATTATATGCTGGCATGCATTTTTCCCTCAGGGGAGGAAATTAAGATCTCACCAGACCTTATTTGCAAACAAGGTGATCAGCAACTAGGCTAGAGGTAAAAAGTCATATCAATAGAGGATGACAAGACATCTCGGTGACACTACCAGAGAATATAAAGGGTTCTGAAAGGCCTCGTGGGAGAAGTTATACTCAAGATCTTCCATTGCGACTGCAAACACATCTGGGCAACAGTTCGCCTTCTGCATTTGTGGATCCCACACCCGTGGAATGATGAACCGTGCATCTGAATTATTCAAAACCACCTTGCATGGATGGAACCGAGGCAGATGTGTTTCCTTGTCATCTTCCTCTAAGTATACGGCACAGCCTTGAACGCAATTACACTCCTAAGAGGGCTCTAGGGTCAGGCCAATTTAGATGAAATGACTGTCTTTGGCTAATGCTGCCCTTCCACCCCCTTGCATGACCTTGCTTCTCAGTCTTTGTTGAGTCTTCTGGGGAAGACTCCCCCTAGAGGACTCAGTTTACAAAACCCTAAGTGAGACCACTGCCAAGAAGTGCTTGCTCACCCCTTCTGCCACAGCAGGGAATCCCCCTTTCCTTGTACAGGCAAAGCACGAAAAAAGACTCATAAGTGAAGCCCGATCCTTCTCACCAAACACTGCCCACACCTCCCAGTAATTGAACTTTAAAAAAAAAAAAAAAAAAACCTGGTTTGAAAAATTACCACAAACTATATTGTCATCAAAAAACACTTCCTATATGAGATCACAGAACAGAGTAGGCACAACTTCCTGCTGAGCAGATCAGCCTAATGCTTAAATAGAGCAACTCCTGGCTGTCATTAACATTGTATAAAAGCCAAGATGACAGCCTGAGAGGACAGAGCTCTTATTCCGACATTCTCCCAGAAGGATGCAGAAAAGGGGCTGACCCAACATACTGCAGAGAATTCCATCCAGTTCCTTCCTTCATCCTGATCCCACGTGCCTCAAAGATGGAACCACACTTGCTGATGTTGGGGTTTCTCTCATTCACCATAGTTCCCAGCTGTCGGGCAGGTAAGAGACCAGGGTCTGCCCTGGGAATCTTGGGAAGACTAATGGAATCTTGGTAAGCTTACATCTCCTCAGCTACACAACCAGAGGGAGCAATTAGGTGGAAAATTCTGAAGAGGGAATTGAATCATGGGTTCTACCTCTTGTCTGTGGTCCAGTAGGACCTCTTATTGTGCCTCAGTGATCCCTAATCTATCAATCTTTCTTAAATAGCAGGAAGGAATTTCTTATTCGTAGTCCTTTTTAAGTTTCATCCCCAGGGATGGTTTGGTTTTGCTGTCTTGGGAAGTTTCTTGTAAATGTCATTTTATGGCAGTTTCAGAGAACATGAATATGCTCATCTTCAGAGCACGTCTCTCCTCTGCTCCTCCAGGTGTAGCTTCTGTGTGTGTACATTGTAGGCATGTATGCAAACTGTGAATTTTATTATCATCAATTTTGTCAGGTATTATTTTAAGAAATAAAACCCACCACCAACTCAGACATCAAACAACTCTTCTTAATTGAGGGTGGATTTTCTAATACTTTTTTCTTGTCAATATAGAAAAAGAAGTAAGGTTTGTGGAAATATATATATTTCAGGTTCATTGGGTAGATGATAGGTAGATATATAATAGGTATAGAGATAGATGATAGATAGATGGATAGATAGATAGATAGATAGATAGAAATGATGGATGGAGGATATATAAGAAGATAGATGATAAATAGTTAGATAAAGGAGAGAGATAGGGAGATAGATAGATAGATAGATAGATAGATAGATAGATAGATAGATGTTAGATAGATGATAGATAGATAGATAGATGTTAGATAGATAGATAGATAGATAGATAGATAGATAGATAGATGAAGATAAATGATGGATGGAGGATATATAAGAAGATAGATGATAAATAGGTAGATAAAGGAGAAGGATAGGGAGATAGATAGATAGATAGATAGATAGATAGATAGATAGATAGAAAGAATAGGTAGATTAGATAAATGATAGATAGATTAGATAAATGATAGACACTTGATTGATAGATAGATGAATAGATAGATAGATAGATAGATAGATAGATAGATAGATAGATAGATAGACAAGACAAACAGAGATAGAGAGATGGGAGTGTCTCTCTATGTAGTCTTGTGTTGCCTGGAATATGCCATGTAAACTAGTTTGGCCTCAAATTCATAAAGATCCACCTGCTTCTGTGCATACCACCACACTAGGCTAATATATATATATTAAAGCTTACAATTTTATATATTGTAAAATATATATATTTTAAAGCTTACAATTTTATTTATAAAATAAAATATATTTTATATATATATAAAATATATATATTTTAAAGCTTACAATTTCATATTCTTAATTTCTAGGAATTTATTTTTAAATGACCCCAGGAAAAAAAATGTATTAAGAAGAGTAAAATTATGACCTATCCACAAAGCTTGGTTGCTGACTTGAGGGCAAGCAATGTGTTGGGCCACTTAATAGCATCTTGGCTTTGGAGTTAAGATGTTTATGATTTACAGAGAAACTCTGTCTGGAAAAACCAAGAGAGAGAGTGAGAGAGAGAGAGAGAGAGAGAGAGAGAGAGAGAGAGAGAATAAAAAGAAAAAGATGTCTATGATTTCAGGAGGCTTGTAATGTGATTTCTCCCTCAACATCATCTTTCCCTCAATGGTGTCTTTGTCAGGTTAGTTCAAGTCAGAACAACCAAGTCTTTATATTATACATATTCTGTCTTGGAGGAAAGCCTTTGAAGCAAACTTGTGTTGTGAACTGTGGATGATTTATACAGGGCTCGTTTACTTGGTTTTGCAAAACATCTCTCCACTACTTCTTATGCATATGTATATAGAGAAATGACAATGATACAGGTCAGAGTGTGCTTACAGCTACAGGGCTGTGGGGCTGTCAGAGAAGGTTTCATAAAGACAGTGTGTCTATGGAGCCTTGGAGACTGGTAAATTTTAGATGAGAAAGCACATGGATCAAGACATAGAAGTGCCTGAGGAGTCAATAAGTGTATTCTCTGGGTTTGGGGCTATTGGATAAAGAACAGAAAGATGGGAATGGGGCCAAAGGCATTAAAGCTCTGGACAGGAAGCACAATCTTTTTCTTTTCCTGTGTTGTTGGGAAGAAAAATCCAAGGCCTTGAGCACACTAAGTAAACACTCCAACCCTGGGTTGCATTCCTAGCCCACAACTTCAAATGCTTTAGTTGCATTTGGTAGGCAACAGAAAACTACTTGAAAATGTCAGGGAATGCCATTAATAGAGTACACTTGATGAACCAGATGTATACATTTTATTACAACTTCTAACCACTTTACAGTGCTGGTGTCATGAATCAGTAGCACTAACCTCAAAATCAGAATATCAGTGTCGCAAGGCTCACATCCCATTTGTTTTTTCTATTGGAAACAAGGACAAAGGTAACTCTGGCTGAGAATAAAAAGAGATCAGGTGCAAGGAGGTGTGTCAAGAGGCAACTTGGTTCTCAGTGTGAAAGAGAAAGAAAGAAATATGGCCTGGCTTGTTGAAATCAGCAAGTAACCCAGAAACTACCCCAGGGCAAGAGATAATCTCATTTCCACTTTCTTTATCCTCCAGGAAGAATCCAGTTTAAGCAATTAATGGGGCTGCAGAGATGGCTCATTGCTGGTTTAGAGCACTCATCACTCTTGCAAAGAGCTGAGACCCCAGGACCCAAGATGGTGGCTCAGAACCATCTGTAACTATAGTTCCAGGGATTCTGACAACCTCCGCCGGTCTCCATAGGCACCACACACATGACAAATAGACATAGATGTGGGCTAAACACCTATGCATATAAAAATAAATAAATATTAAATTTTTAAAAAGTCTAAAAGAATAAACAAGTCTTTCTATTCCTTGGGGGCAAGAGGTCGTTAATGAAATAAGACAGACTGTCAACAGATACAATTTCTAGCTGATTCATAAGGCAGATTTTCATTCTGAAAATTTCCAAAGCCACTATTTAAAGTTGTGATGTGGTATGAGGGATGTGTTAGTCAACCTGGGTGTTTTTAGTCTCTATATCACTTGGCCTTGGGATGTGGTTAAAAGAGAATTCTCCCTGATGTTGCCAACACAGCAGCCGCTAACTGAAGCCACCTTTCTTAGAACTGTGGAAAATTTGAGCTGCCTCTTGATCATTTTTCATTCTAGGAATTCTGTAATCAAATCCTTATCCCTCTAGAGTCGAAAGACGGAAGGTGTGGAAACATATTAAGGTGATATGCTTGTCTAACTATCCCTTCTGGTAAAGGTTACTGCCCACACTAGAATTTCCCGTCTTCAGCTCTGTTATTAAAATGCACGCTTCACAGTGCTCCTTCAGTTTCTCCACAGTCTTATCACTACTGTTGGTTTGCTCATCATCCAACATAGACCTTGGAGACATGGGGCTTTGCTAAGCACTAGATATACTTAATAAAGCAGTCATGACATTTGTTTCTAAGGGTTCATAATAGACAGCTTGACAGGAAACCTATGCCTCTGCTCCATGTAGCTTTGAACATTGAAAAAGCAATAATTTATTTCATCCACCTATGTGTCATCTGGCCATGCTCTGACAGGACAGTTTCTTATGCTCAACACTTCCATCACTCAGTCTCTTCCAAAGGCAAGGATTTTTGTGTTCATGTGCATATGTGTGTAGATGAATGTGTGTATGGAGACCAAAAGTCAACTTAGGTATTAATCCTCAAGTGCCATTCACATGAGTTCATTTTCTTATTGTTTGGGATTTTTATTGTTGTTGTCTAGAGATGGAGTTTCTTGCTGGTCTGGGACTACATGGTTAGGCTCAGCTGGTTGGTCAGAGAGTTTCAAGAATCTGCCTATTTCTGCTTTCCTAGGACTGATACTAAAGGTATGTGTGTGTGTGTGTGTGTGTGTGTGTGTGTGTGTGT
>JANHMN010000027.1:9127312-9170534 GCA_030674055.1 Rhabdomys pumilio | reverse complement strand
GTTATTTTATTTACATTTCAAATAAATGTAAAGCCCTTTCTGGCTTCCCCTTTGCAATTCCCCATTCCATCCCACTCCCCCTGCTTCTATGAAGATGCTTACCCACTCACCCACCCACCCCAGCCTCACTGCCCTGACATTCCCTACATTGGGGCATCGAACCATCACATGACCAAGGGCTTCCCTTCCCATTGATGCCAGATAAGGCCATCCTCTGCTACATATGCAGCTGGGGCCATGAGTCCCTCCATGTGTACTCTTTGGTTGGTGGTTTAGTCCCTGGGAGCTCCGGGGAGTCTGGTTGGTTGATATTGTTGTTTTTCCTATGCGATTGCAAACCCTGTCAGCTCCTTCAGTCCTTGCCCTAACTCCTCCATCAGGGTCCCCGTGCTCAGTCCGATCGATCGTTGGCTGCAACTTAAATGCTGTCCCACATTGTGGTTACTTCTCCGATCTTTAATTGTGTTTTGTTTGTTTATTTTTAACAATTTATTAATTTATGTAATATATTATATATATATGCATGCTTTATGTGCGGGTATGCATATATGAGAGAAGAGGGCATCAGACAACAGAGGGCATTGGATCCCATTACAGATGGTTGGGAGCCACCGTGTGGTTGCTGGGAATTGACCTCAGAGCATCTCTGGAAGAGCAGCCAGGGCTCTTAACAGTTGGGCCTTCTCTCCAGTCGTATTTGTTTGTTTGTTTGCTTATTTATTATTTTATTTATTTATAGACAGGGTCCAGCTATGTATCCTGAACTCACTCACTATATAGATAGGCTGGCCTCGAATTCATGGCAATCACACCCCTCAGCCTGCTGAGTTCTGGGACTACAAATGACTACAAATGCAGGGGGAATCCCACAGATATCCATTTGAAACTAGCCCTCACAATTACAACTTACTTCTCGGAAGGCTCTGTCTTTTTTTCAGAAGACTGTGGGTGGGATTTACCAATTTAGCAGAGCACTGCTAAAAATATGGCTCCTTCCCAAGAAATCAGTTTCTAAGATTTGAGGGGAAAACTGTCTTTAGTTTTCAGAGAAAGAACAGGAATATTTCTTCCCCTCCTGTTTTTTTCTCTCTCTCTCTCTTTCTTTCTTAATCTGATAACACTTTAATTTAAATCAAGTTGACATTCTGTGGTAAGTTTGTGGTTAACTCTTTCAAGTGCTGAAGCTTGTTTTCACTGAGGTGACTGGAGAGCTAGAAAAAGACAGACCCAACCACTGCACAACTGATGTGACAATGTAGAGACAGCTCTGTGAGATAGAGGGCAGTTCTCAGCTCTTTGCTCGTTGTTCTCTTTCTAAGAGCAAATTCCTTGTTCCTGTAGACCTAATGTTTGTTGTTTGCGTAATTACCACCACGAAGGCACAGGATTTTCTCCAAAACGGTCTTACTGGTGAGTCACACACTCCTGCCTTATGGAAACTGACACTTTGATACAGCCTGAGAGAGCTGGGCCTCTGAAACAGTGGGTCAAATAACATCAGGACTCACAACCACAGGCTAACCACCATTCTGCATATATTGCTATTTCAGTATTTTCCTTTTAATTTTAAGAAACTTTTCTTTAATAATGACCACCATGAAAGATTTTTTTAATACACACACACAGAGAAAGAGGGAGAGAGAGAGAAAGAGAGAGAGAGAGAGAGAGAGAGAGAGAGAGAGAGAGAGAGAGAGAGTTTTTGCCAGGGTCTCACTGTGTAGACCTGTCAGTTCTGGAACTACTATCCTGGAACTCACTATGGAGATCAGGCTGATCTAGAAGTCAGAGATCCACCTGTCTTTTAAGGAATGTGCCACCGTGTCTGGCTTTAATGACTATTCTCTTAATCATCTTTGGATTTGCTTTCTGCTATTGGCATGACCATGTAATTTTCCACCTTTAAACAGAGTCATATCAAGAGATTCTCCACTAGTGCACCATCCATCACTGCTGAGACAAACTCTACTTGACAAGAATATTAGTTTTTATCATACCTGGCTAAAACCGAGTACAAATATAGTAATCGATATTCTGCCATCTGTTTTTGTAAGTGAGATGGTCCTATGACCATTTTCTCTGCAGTCCATTCCAAGTTTAATAGGAAGACTAAAATAACTCTGTAAAAAGACTGAGAATCCTTTAAGCTTCTGTGGTGGTTTGAATGAGAATAGCTCCTATAGGCTCATATATTTGAATACTTAGTTCCCAGGGGGTGGAATTTCCAGTTTGGGAAGGATTAGGAGAGGTGATCTTTGAGGAAAGACTCATGTGATACCCCAGGGCTCTTTCTCTGCCTCATGGCTGTGAACAAAGATCTGACCTATTAGCTATTTCTTTACTCTGCCCTCATGGATTCAAACTCCCTGAAACCATAAGCCAAATTAAATGTTTTCTTTGTAAGTCATGGTGCCTTGTCACAGCAATAGAAAAGTAACTAAGACACCCTCTGAAATAGTTTGCATTAAGCACCTGCTACCTAGTTCATATATTTGTTCACAAGTTGACTTTTTCAAATGATTGGTTTATTACATATAGTTCTATTCTTTCTTCAATTGCTTTCTCTCTTTCTAAGACAAGGCATCACCATGTACCTCAGGCTGGGCTTGAACTTGAAATCTCACTCATTTTTGAGTTTTTGGTGGATCAAAATTACATCTCCCTTTTCTTCACACTGTTGCTCTGTTCTTGCTTCTTTTAGTCCTGGCTGTTTTCAGAATTAAATGAATAGCTTTTCATCTGACTGACGTTCCCTGCTGGGGTTTTTGTTTTTGTTTTTTCTCCTTGATCAACTCTTCCTTTACAGTTTTGATCTCCTTTCTTTAACCTTATCCCACTGTTTTTTAACTTCCTTCAGTAAATATTAACCAGAACAATGTCTGTTCTTTATACATGTATTTTCCTTTGGGGCTGTAGACATCTCTGGAGATACTGTGTCGACTCAGTACTGCAGGGGTTTGTGATTATCATTTTCATTGCCATTCAGTGTAGAGTATTTTACAAAATGAGTTCTCAGTTCCCCTTTGATCCACGGATTTGTTTGGAAGTTTGAGTTTTCTTTAAAAAAAAAAAAGTGTGAAATTTTATTGTTGTTTGTGGTTTTGCTCTCTGTTCTTAACTTCTAATTTCATTGCACCGTGGTTAGAAAATGAATCTGTGTGATGCTCACTCTTTGATACTCATAGAAACCACCTATGGTGCCTAGTAGGAGGTCAGTTTTTGTCACAGTTCCATGTGTGGTAAAGAGAATGTACATTTCCTATGTATTAGGCACACAGCAACATAAATATGTGTGACTCAAGCTTACTGACAACTAACAGACATTCTTATAGAATGACCTTTTCTTATTAGTGGTCCTTGGGACATCAGTTTGTTTTGTAGTGAGTGTTGGGTTTAATTCTAGTTGGGTTACCTCTTGTGGTTTCCCTTGGCTTCCTGGGCTGTATTTGGTAGCATCTGATTGGTTGGCCTGCTTTTACGCTACAGTTCCCATGAGTGTGGTCTCTTTGATAGTTCAGGAGTTGTGTTATAGATGCTGCAGCAAGTGAGCTGCATTATCTCTGGCTATTGCCGTAGACTCAGTGTTATGTAACTTGGAAGAGTGTAGAGGTGATTTATAGCAGTGCCTCTCTTGTGTGGAGAGAGCCCAATGTGTTACTTCTCTTTGTTGTTACATCCAGTGTTGAGTCTTCAACCCTGATTATAACCCCACCCCTCTGCATCTTGGGTCTTTTGTTTTCTTCATTATTGCTGTTGAGATGTTGCCTAAGTTTGAGCAGGAATAAGTAATGAATGGAGTATGGTGTAAGTTCTCTCATCTGGGATGGAAGCATATCTCACCTCCTACCTTGTGTGTTCACAGTGCTCGGCTTGATCTCCAGTCAGTGGCTAAGAAGCAAATACATTCTACAATGTTTACATATTTATACAATAAAATCCTATTGAGATAATGTCTAAAACATCAGTGATTATAAGAAGGTAAAGAGCTAATATCAAATGCACAGAAAAGATATATAATAATGAAAGTAGAATTAATATAAGAATATATATATATACATGGAATATATAATAAAGGTGAGAAATAGATGGGAAAGATCTGAGTTAAATAATTAAAAAATTCAACTAGATAAAGGAATGAGAAAAGACTAGTAAGGGGAAATAAGGCAAACCTAACAAACAAATTAAGCAAGTTGAAGCTTCCCTCTTGCCTAAGTGATAGAAATGCTTCTTTTCCCAGCTTAAAGAGTTCACTGTGTGTCTGTGTGTGTGTGTGCGCTGTGTGTGTGCATATGGTGTATGTAGTATATTCGGGGTTGTGTGTGTGTGTCTGTTTGTACATACAGTGTGTGTACATATGGTGTGTGTGTGTGTGTGTGTGCACGTGTGGTATGTGTATGTGGTGTGTGTGTCTTTTGGGGGTGGACTTTGTCTTCTAGTCAAACAGGTCAAACCAGACAGGAGAGAACAGATACTGAGTTCCAGCTGCCTTGACAATGACATTGCAAGACTATACTCACACCCCTGCACTACCTTAGCAAACCCCAGGACTCTGTGAGGTAGGAGCCACATGGATGCTATTCTTGCTATATTTTGCAGGAGGGGGTATTTTAGCAGGTTCATGCTGAGGCATCCACCAAACCCTCCCCCCCCCCAAGTTTACGACAGGTCTAGTATAAAATAAGGTTTATTTGGGACATGGGAAGGAGGTCTGGGGAAGGGAGTAGATGCAGAAGGAAGAAAGGGGACAGAGAGGGGGGGAACAGGAAAAGCAAGAGAACAGGGAGACACAGGAGAAAGGAAAGGAGAGGGAGGAGGGAGAGGGAGGGGGAAGGGGAAAAGAGAGGGAAGGGGAGAGAGAGGCCAAACAATGCTTTTATAGCAAGCCAGACTAGTATTTGGCTGTTGCTAGGTAACTGTTGGGCAGAGCCTAGAGGAAGGGCTAACAATTCTCACTGGCCAGTCTTGTCCCTGTGACTGTGGGAGTGGAAAATGCCCAAGTTGTTGGCTAATCCTGTCTCAGAACCTCATAGCAGGAGACCATGACCAAGCCGAAGCAATTTGTGCTGAGGTGAGGCACTGACTGACTCACTGCCTCCTCCAAATCCCCTCCCCTGCTTATTAACAAAGTACCTTCAACTTTCCTTTGACTGTGACATGGACACACTTTACAGATGGGTGTCTGTATGGTAGAAAGCATAGTCTACATTGCAGCTTCCTAGGTCTATACTGAATCTTGGGGTGGCCACACGCTGAGTCAACCAAGAGGGGAGATACTTGACACAGAGCCTGATGACCTGAGTTCAATCTTGAAACCCACATAGGACAAAGAGAGAAATGATGCCTGAGTGTTTTTCTCTGACCTCCACACACAGACTGTAGCATATTTGTATATACATACACATACCATAAATAAATATGTAAACATACAAACAAATGTATCAACAATAAAAAGAACACATGGCCAGGCATAGTGTTGCATGCCTTTATTTAATCCCAGTATTTAGAAGACAGAGGGAGGTGAGTTTCTGAGTTTGAGGCCAGCAAGAGTTCTAGGACAGTCAGGGAAACATAGAGAGACCATTTCTCAACATGCACACTCACACACACACATATGCACGCACACACACATGCACACAAATAAACCCAAACCATGTATCAGACATGCAATGGACCATATTTTTAAAAAGAAAAGAACATAGTGACTTATGATCTCTCAGAAGGTAAGGTCACATTACAACCAGTCAGAAAAGAGAACACTTGAATGTATGCGTGTTAGTGGTCAGCTTGCTCTCCCTGTTTTGTATAGCCAAGGACCCCCTGGCCATGAAGCAATCAACCCACAATTAAGATGAGTGTTCTGACATCAATAAAGCACTCACTGATGTTCTCAGAGGCTACTGTCTTAGCTAGAGTTTCATTCCTGTGTAGGGACATCATCATGACCACAACAACTCTTATAAAGGAAAGCCTTTAATTAGGACTGGCTTACAATTTCAGAGGTTTAGTCCAATATCATCATGTTGGGAAACATGGCAGCATGTAGCTAGGCATGACACCGGAGAAGGAACTGAGAGTTTGACATCTTGATCTGCAGGCAGCAGAAAGGAATGTGTGTCACACCAGTCATAGCTTGGGCATATGTGACCACAAAGCCTACCTCCAAAGTGACACACTTCCTCCAGCAAGGCCACACCTCCTAATAGTGCCACTCTTTATGGGCTTTTGGGGGACAATTACATTTAAATTACCACAGTGTCTTACTCAGGGTTTGTATTCCTGCACAAAACATCATGACCAAGAAACAAGTTGGGGAGGAAAGGGTTTATCCAACTTATACTTCCACATTGCTGTTCATCACCAAAGGAAGTCAGGACTGGAACTCACACAGGGCAGGAACTTGGAGGCAGGAGCTGGTGCAGAAGCCATGGAGGGGTGGTGCTTACTGGTTTGCTTCCCCTGGCTTGCTCAACTTGCTTTCTTATAGAAGCCAGGACTACCACCTCAGGAATAGCACCACCCACAATGGGTCCCCCCCCATCCCCTTGATCACTAATTGAGAAAATGCCTTACAGCTAGATTTCATGGAGGCATTTCCTCAAGGGAGGCTCCTTTCTCTGTGATAACTCCAGCTTGTGTCAAGTTGACACACAAAACCAGCTAGTACACACAGCTACCCTTAATATCCAGACAATTTCTCACTGGTGTGCTTCCTGTGTGACAATAAGAACCATCATGCTAACCTACTATACGCAAGGGGGTACAGTAAAGAGACTGATAACATGTTTCTTCCATTATATGGTTAAGGTTTTTACTGTAAATATGAGAAGAAAAAAAAAACAGAGGGAAAGAAGCAGACTGAACATGGCCAGGGCAAGGGGAGCAGGAGAGAATAGTGAACAGGAGAGACCAAGAGATAGAGTGAAGCCTAGTAAAGGAGAAAGAGCAGGAATAGTGAGAATAGTGGGCTACAAGGAGCCTGAGTAGCTGGGGAGAGGGAACGGCCTGGAGACTGTCACAAGGGTTTTGAAACAGTAACAGGTTGTTGAAATAATTATTTAAGTAATAAATGAATCCCAGCACAGGCTACTTCCCACCTCAATGGTTTTGTTCCCAAACAAAATACATACATACAGTCTTTATATTTTAATGTGCCTTTAACAGCACAATAACTGAGCCACTGCCAAACCTCCAAGTGGTTAATCCCACGTTATTACTTACTAATTCTATGTTCTGTCTTGGCTGCTCTAGATCTAGTTGGGCAGCATGCTAGCCCATGCTCTCCCAGCTCCTTCACAGGGTGGCTATGCATCTCTGTCCTTCATTCTTCTCAGACATGGCATCTCTCCATTCCTTGGCACTCTCCCTACATGGTAGATCTCTTTCTCCCTCCTACTGGTCCCAAGGCCAGGAATCCCAAAATCCCACCTCTGTCTGGTTTTCCCAGCTGTTGGCTATTGGCATCTTATTTACCAATCAGAACCAGGGACAGCATCCACAGAAACTAGTGCAGACCCTCTCAGTAAGCAGGGTTTTGGGGGAACATAATTAGCATTGGCCACCGAAGAATCAGCTACTACAGGTGTTCAAGATACTGAAGTTGCCTGAAGGCCAGCATGGACTTTGATATGTTGATAGGCACCACAGGTAGCCGTATGTCCCTTAGGTCAGAAGTCAAGGCTGTGAACTGGTTTCAGCAGTCCCTGAAGAATGCTGGCTTTTACCTAACTGCCATGGAGACCTATCTTCTCTCTACTGATGGCATTTGGAAGTAAGGCCTTTGGGAGGTGATAAGCACGTTGGAGGTCACCAGGGCAAGGACCCTATTGGTGGCATTAGTGGCTTACAAGAAGAGGAGACAGTCAAGCTCCATCTCCTCATGTGATACTCTCTGCCTTGTTATGACATAACAGTAACAAAAAAAAAAAAATGTTCACCAGATGCCTAGCAGGTGCCCATGCTATCTCTTAAGATCTAAGATTTAGACTGTCCAGTCTCTAGGACTCTAGGCCAAATAAACTTTTGTTCTTCATAAATTTGCCCACTCTGGGGTATTTTATTAAAGCAATTTTTAAAAAGATTAACATAAATAGATTCAAAACTATGATAACTTATTAATTTAAAAAAATAACTCTGCAGATGCCATAATGTTACTAGCTGGTTCAAGCACCCAAATTATGGTCTGTAACCAGGAATTCTGAGCTAAAATAAACCCTTTCTCTTGTAGCCATCTTCGGCCATGGATAACTGGGTTTACCTGAAAGAGGGGCTGGGAATGAAAGGGGGACAGAAGGTGAGAAGAGATGAAGTCAAGACAAAGTTCTCTGATTAAGTCTCAAAGCTTTAATGTTCAGCTCTCAATTTAAAGGGAAAGGCCCAACCCAAACCCTTTCTAATTTAAGCCAGAGATAGGTGGGATCATCCGATATGATTCTTGGTCACAGCTGGAAATATCTCAAGGCAAGCCCAGGGGCAGTTCTTCTTCTAAGTTTCCATGCAGCCAAGGTGGGTAACTCTACCTGGATCCTATCACTTGGTCTGTAGTGGTAAACAAGGTCTCTCAGGCCTGCTCAAGGCTGGAGGGAGGGCACAATTCCCCGCTTTTTTAATTTATAAAGATGAACAGTGCCAGTAACTGGATGGGGTACATGATTTCATCCCATCTAGGGTAGAGAGTGGAGGGCAACCATGCCTGGCTTAGGTTGGCATCTATATTGTTTCTATATTGCCCATCCTCAAGGAAAACATACGTAGCATACTGATGTATGCCTCTGCCTTAGATCTATAGGAGCTCAAGAACACTCTTACCCGTCTTTGATTAACTGGCCATCATTGGCACACTCTTTTTCAAATAGACCAAAGTCACATTCAGACCAAAGGACCTGTGAGCATGTACTCGATGCAATTTTCTATAGTGAGGAATAACTGCCAGGATGAATGGCTGGGCTTGCTGAGAGCGATCCAGTGTGAAGGCAACCTATCTGTTTGAGACACAAGGTTCAAAGGTTAACAGTAACATGATTATCTAAGCAATGTAGAAAATAAGGTTGAAATCGGAAATGTTCTAGTATCTAATCTAAATGTCCCATTAGTTTTATACATTTTAAGTTTGAATTTTGTTTTGGATTAATTGAATAACCAATCTTTGTTAGCTGAGTGAGAGTATCAGATAAAGGCCAAGCTGAAGGCAATCTTGTCCTCTAATAATTGTTACAGCAGTCTCAGTATCTATTAATTTTTCAAAACTTTTTCTCTTAATTATTAGCTTAAGATTAGGTCTTTTGTTAGTAATAGATTGAACTCAATACACATTAGAGGAACCAAAGCCATCTTGTCCTCTCTCATTTTTAACAAATTTGGAAGAAAGCAGATGTAAAGGAACTAAAACAAGTTGAGCAATTTTTTGTCAGCAAAAAAATTTTTTGATAAAATTTTTTGTCAGCAGGTACAGTTATACTGTCATGGAGGGAAGCATCTATAATTTTAATTTCTCTAGCATAATCATTATCTATAACTCCAGGCCAATAAATTGTTTGTTGTGAATGTCTTTGGGTTTGAGATTGACCCCTCCTCTGCAAGGGACAAGCAAGGCAATAAACAAATTTTGGAAAACAGCTTTCTAGGAGCTGGTCATGAAGACCAAGACAAAAGAAATGTCTGTCACACAAGCTTCTGTCGAGCCCAGTGTGCATTGTTTTAATTCAAATGTAAATGTTTTTAATCTCAGCCTGTTTTCTGAGGCCTGGCCCAAAGATTCTTTTTTGTAGGCCTATACTGTGTCACAGTTGTTTTTAAAACTTTAATTTAACCCTATCTGTTGTATCTTTTTCTCTATAAACATGGGTGAGTCAGAAAATCTCAAGCTTATGATTGAACTGCCAACTGTAGCCAATGGAAAAGTGGCAGTTTAACTATATTTTTAAGTTTTTAAGTTTCTTTTGCAACATTAGAGTATAACCATAATTTTGAGAAACAAAACCAATTTTTAACAATGTAAACAATCTATTTTCTCTAAAATCAACACCAAGTAGATTACCTTTATGTTACAAAGTTTGCTGCCAGTTCTTATATATGAATGTACCGTAGCACAACTTTTAATATCTCACTAAAGAGACATTGTTTTTAAGTCTTATCTTTATACATCTGGTTTCTGAATGACTCTAACCCTGAGATACTAGTTTTAAGCCAACTTTCTGTTACCAAGGTTGTAAATTTTTAATCATACTCAATAACTTATAGGCCAATAATCTATAACCAAGACATGTAGAACATATTTATACCTTTAAAACCAATCAGCAAAAAGAACTTTTATTCTTTGTGTAGCCTCATGTTTAAACAAAAATGAAGTGGCTATACATCTTATATATTTAGACCAAACAAATTTTTCTTGGTTTTTTTTTTTTTTTTTTTTTGTAATTTCAAGAGAAAAACACCTTGTCACAGAGATTTTTCTGGGACAAACAACTCTCAGCTCTCTTATAGAATCTAAAAAGCTGTTGGTCCCTTTAAAAGCAGCTTATGTCGAAAATCAACTTCTAAAAAGGCTTTTCTAGCTCAGCTCACCTCTTTGCTACAGGTGCAGGATAACTTATCAGCCTCTGCTGCGCATATTGACACTGCCTTTAAAACCAAGGTAAACTAGATCAAGGGTTGGATCAAGCAGTTTTTAATGATCTTTTCTTTTGAACGTGAAACATAGAACACCAATCATTTAGACAACAAAACCTAAACAGACAATCGACACACATAGACATTGACACGCCAAGGACAGACAATGAACAAGGAAAGTAGAACTAAGGATTTCTCCTGTGGAAGCCAGAGAGAAACTCAGGACATTTCTTGAATTTTCTCCTGCTCCTAGGAGAGCTCTGAAATAGCCTTTTCATTCTTTTTTGTTGACACAGCCCAGAGAGAGGACAACTGCTTTTCTGAAATCTTTTTTTTCTCTCTCTCTCATATTCAAGATCTAACTCTTCAGTTCTTTCTTTAAGAGGTGTAGTGGTGGCTATTGATATTTACTCCTCAGTGCCCTGCTTTCTTAGTTTTCCAATTTCTTCTAACCCTGCTCCTCTCGCCTGGGGCAGCTCTTGCAGGCTGTGGGAAAATGCCTGTTTAGAATTCTCCTGACCCATAATCTGCTGTCACCTCCTAGGTGAAATAGGTGTTGGGTCAACACCTATTCAACCTAGACCATATCCCCTAAAACACACTTCTTGCAAACTCAGCCTCCAAAAAATAACTAGCGCTAGTATCAATGCTGCTTGCTGTTTACCAAGTGCATGGGATACTCTCCTTGTTCCATTTTCCGTGGAGCTCCACCTAAGACAGCATTCCTTAGCTGGTCCCCTGTTTTCAGGTCTCTCACTGAGGGTGCCAATCTGTAGCCACTTGTAGCCACAGATATCTGGGTTCACCTGAAAGGGGGGCTGGGAATGAAAGGGGGACAGAAGGCGAGAAGAGATGAAGCCCAGACAAAGTTCTCTGATCAAGGCTCAAAGTTTTAATGTTTAGCTCTCAATTTAAAGGGAAAGGCCCAACCCAAACCCTTTCTAGTTTAAGCCGGAGATGGGTGAAATAATCTGTTCTTGGTCACAGCCAGAGATATCTCAAGGCAAGCCCAGGGGCAGTTCTTCTTCTTGTGCAGCCCAAGGTGGGTAACTCCACCTAGATCCTATCACTTGGTCTGTGGTGGTAAACAAGGTCTCTTAGGCCTACTCAAGGCTGGGGGAAGGGCACATTCTCCCATAAGATGTCTTTGTCAATGTCTTAGGTTTCTATAGCAGTGCTAAAGACTATGACCAAAAGCAAGTTGGGGAGGAACGGGTTAATTTTGTCTTATTCTTCCAAGCCATTAATGAGAGAAGGCAAGACAGGAACTCAAGAAAGAGACTTTCAGGCAAAATTAAGGCAGAAGTCATGGAAGACCAGTGTTTGCTCTATGGAGGACCAGTGCTTCCTGGTTCATTCTCTGAGGCTTGCTCAGTTTGCTTTATTATATCCCCCAATGTCACCTGCCCAGAGATGGCACCACTACAGTGGGCTGGGCCCTTCCCTATCAATCATGAAGATGCCTTACAAAACTGCCTATAGGTTATTCGAATGGAGGTGTTTTCACAATTGAGGTTCTTCTCAGATAACTGTAGCTTCTGTCAAGTTGGTAAAAACAAAACAAATAAAAACAACACCCCCCACCCCCCCAAAAAAAAACCCAAAGCCAACCACCAAATGAACAAACAAAAACCCACAACCAGGACAATTGGGACATTTTATCACAGCAACAGGAAACACAAATAAGAAATTTACCATGTTTTAAGAGATTCAAAAACTATTATATACTTGGGTAAACGTACGTTGGAGGGAGAGAACTAGTTCAGAGTTCTCTTATTGTTCTTTAAAAAAATCAATTCAAAAGAAACCCTGTTTTCTGGTCCTGTAACTTTACATATCAGTAAACAACAAAACAAAACAAAGCAAAGCAAGACTGGGAAGTAATCTAAGCAGCCATTAAGACCAGGGGAGAATTTTGTAGATAATAAAGCAATGAGAGATTATTTCAAGGGACACTCATCTTCCTGTCTTTTCCGGCAATGCACTTGTGATGATTAATCTCCTTGTCAACTTGAGGGGATCTAGAATCACCATGAAAGCAAATTTCAGGCATATCTGTGAGGTATTTTCCAGATTAGGATAGTAAGTATGAAGACCAACCCTGAAGTGTGCGGTGTCATTTCCAGTGGCTGTAGTCCTGGTCTGCACTAAAAGGAGAAAGCTAGCTGATTACTAGCATCCTGATTATGGATACACCATGGTCAGTGCCTTCAACCTCCTGCTGTTGGGACTTCCCACCATGATGGACTTGCACCTGAGCCAAGATAAATCCTTCCTTTCTTCCATTGCTTTTGTTAGGTATTCTGCTACAGCAAAGAAGAAGATGGTATACTGTGTTTCACAATGCCTCTGCTAGGATGACTTGTTTTGTTTGATCTGAACTCTAGTCAAGGATAAACTCAAACCTGGCTTTGAGGCAGGGGCCAGGATTCTCCCCAATGGACACCAATGTCCAAAGCCCAAAAGGACAAATCCTTGTGAGAAAAGACAATGTCTTAGGGTGTTTGAGATGCTGTTTTTGTCATATTGCTGATTGACAGTTCAAGGATGCTACCACTTGCTGTTTGATTGGCACTTGGATGCTTAAAGTAAAGCAAGAATGAAGTCAGCCTGTTGTAGTAATTATTTACAATAGCCACTGGTCAAGCCGACTATCTAAGCTGCGGCGGCTCTGCCTAGCACAACAGAGGCCACAAGTGTGCCACAGCTATAAATGGCCAGCCAGAAACACCAGCCCTGCCACTCACGAGATGCCAGCATGAGAAATGGCTCTGCCCATTTCCACACTGTCTCCGCAAGGTTGGGTATTGCCCAGACCATCCTGCCAAACACGTGGACTCTGTACAAATGAGACTTTAATGCTTGGATAATCCAAAGGCTTTATATATTTGTTAATGATCAATAACAAGATGCCCATACAATCAGAGGTGTAACCCAATACCCAACCTAGATATACCAACTATCTTTGACTGCTAGAGACACTTGAACATCAGCCTCCATGTTCCCCTCTCTCTCATCTCTCTAGTTCCTCTCCTAGCTCCTCTTCTTCCTTCTCTCTTCCTCTTCTTACTTCTCCTCTTCCTCTCCTTACTCCTCCCACCTTAGCTCCTCCTACATCAACCTTCCTTGCCAAGAACTTACAGGATGTTAGATAAAACAGAGCAAAGAGAGGGGTCATATCTGGCAGTAAATCACAAAGCAGAAGGGCATGTTGGGCTTCACTTCTGGTTAGTTCTTTGTTTCGATGATATTATGGGGGCAGTTGGAAGGGTAGCGAGAATCGGTGCAGAAAGAAATGGTAGGGATGCTGTTCCCCCAGAGGTGGGCAGTTGCTGAGTTGTATGGGAGTCTTGAAAATCAGTGGAAAGGGGTATGAATGCCAGAGTGTTGTGGCTCTTGGGAGCTGAGTGGATGTGAAGATCAGGAACGAGTGGAATTGGCTCAGATGGTAACAGTCACTCAGAGAAGGAAATCAGAAGGGGAACAGGGTGGTTTGTGTCTTTATTTCTAACTTTTTGTTTCAAGACCATTGGAGAGTCACACTCTGTCCTAACCCTCTTTGTTTTGTCTTAACACACATGAGTTTTCTATTTGAAACAATTTCATGAAGGTAAAAGGGAGATTTGGAGGTATTTTGAAGGACAAACATAAAGGCAGTCATTAGACTCCTGGCTTTCAGTTCCCACCACTATGAGAATGTGCTTTGGGTAGCCTGACCTCTTGGGATCTCAGTCTCCAGTTGTGTGAAGCTGGGTGAGAATATCTTCCTTTTGTGGCTGCACAGAACATTGGTGGTAATATACACAAAGCAGAGCTCAGAAATTAGATCTGTTATTACATTAAAAAAAAAAAAACAAGTAGAGTGGCCTGGGTGCTCTGACTTCATAGATAATGATCTGAACTGAACCACAACATCAATAAGCACTATCTGGTAGTCAGAGAGCTTAGACAGATGAGACATCTCCCTGCAAGTGATGGGGAGGGGGGGCATCCTGTCCCCTAGAAATTACATCTCTCTGACATGGAAGGACAGTCTCTAAACGTGGAGAACTCAGGTCTTGCCTCAGGGTTTCCACAACTCGCAGAAAGGGCACAGAAAGGACAGTTTCTTCTTTATGAGTCTGCCACTCTCAGAGCATTTGATCGTGCTAAATGATATTCATCACGTTGTATTGAATTGTCTTTCACACACACACACTTTCTGTAAGACTCAACCATTGATTTGGGCTGGAGACAACTCTCATACTATCTTTGGCTTATCAGATCTGATGCAGAAGAGGATGATTTTCAGGCAAAAGCCAGACTATTCATCAGGTGACTCACACTCTCAATACGCTCGTGAGTCTCTTATAAAGCTCAGTCAATGCCCGTCCAGCAGATACCATGCTTGGTGAGTGATTTCTAACCTCTCTCCTCACTCCCCATGGAAGTGTGGAGATGGAAAACCGAGAGGCACCAGGGAGAAGCGGCTTTTTCAGTGCTGGCTGCACTCCAGACAAAACAACATTTCTTTGAATCTCCCATCTCAAACTCCGTCCACTTTCTTTGGGAGCCCTTCCGCTTTTCTGTACCTTTCACGTCACTTACCTAGGGCACAGGGGTCCCTTAAGTTCTTATCTTAAACATCATAGATAAAACAACGCTACTGTCTCCCAGCCCACAGAGATCTTCATTTGCCCACCTTTCTTTCCTCCGTCCACTGACTAGATCCCGAGTCAAAATACAAACCACTCTGAAGATTCCAAAGCACCAAGGCTCTGCTCAATGTGCACTGGAAGGCAAGAGTCGCCGAGCAGGGTGTACAGACAGAGTAG
Source organism: Rhabdomys pumilio (assembly GCA_030674055.1). Lineage (NCBI taxonomy): Eukaryota > Metazoa > Chordata > Mammalia > Rodentia > Muridae > Rhabdomys > Rhabdomys pumilio. Next base: position 9,155,118 of record JANHMN010000027.1, on the reverse strand, counting down.
TATGCAGCAGCCAAAAGTTCTCCCTAAACCTTAGCTACCTGCTGTGTGGTTGTAGACAGAAAGCATCAGCGCTGCTAGAGAGGGCTCATAAGTTACAGCCCAGTCTGGTATCTTCAGGTGGTTTGCATGCTTGCAACTGTGAGCTCTCTTGTCCGCCATTAGGGGCGCTGTCTTATAGATAAAAGGACCACTGATCTCCTGAGTACGCTTCAACGGTCAATACTGCCATTAATTCAAGGGGCACAGAAGTATGTCAAGGTACAATTAATTCTAGTTTCATTCTCTTTCTAAAAATAAAGCTGTTTAAAAAAATAAAGGGGAAGCTGTTCTATCTGAAGAGTAGAGGGGAAGCCATAAAACCACGTAAAGAGGATCGCAGTTACAGTGAGAAGTACTGAGCCACGTCTGTGCTCCTTGATCTCCTTACTATATGAAGAGGTCTCTTCCTGGGAGCAGAAGGGGTTGGTGAGAAAAACACAAATGACCTCATTTCACAGCAAGACTCTACCCTTAAGGTTCCGCAATCGTCCTAAACAGTGCCACCTGCTGGGGACCAACAGTGTTCAGCCTAAGGGTTGACATCCACATTCAAACCACAAGAAGCCCGGTTCTCTCTCCACCTGCCCTGTGCTGCTGCCCACAGGGAGGAGGCTTTGTGACTGCCACGAGTACTTTCCAGAATATTAGCTGAAGGAGTCAAAAGTTCCCAGAACGCCTTGTATTCCATTTGTTCAGGAAATTCCTGGAGACACTAGATCTGCAGATAATCACTGCATTATGGTCTTAATTCAGGGAGAGTGACTAGGGAGAGATTTGGCAACAATGGGACTGACTACCCACTGTTGAATCTGACATAATATGAATCTGACATAATATGGGCAACATGCTCAACCTTGGAAGAATTTGGCGTAACTTTTCCAGTGTAGGTCTCGGATCCAAGCCCTTGTACTGAGTTGATTAACAACTGCTTGCTTACTTCTTTGGCCCTGCGCCAAATGAAAGGCATGTTTCTCAGAGTCTGAGATAGGAGTCTCCTGGGAGCCCCATATTCCAAGAATTAAAGTAGAAAAAGCCTGGAAGATGTATTTGGAAGAAGTGGTTTTGGAGTGTTCAGGAGGTAAAAGTGAAAACACCCAACACTTGATGTTATTTTAGACAATATGTTAGGACTCCTTTTCTGAGTTGCATACATGGAATTCTCCTTCATGACCTCTCTGAGAACCTTCTAGACAAATTTTTTTCTATTCATTTTTGGCTGTTGTGTTGATGTTTCTTTTACGACACCAGAGCTAGAAGAGCTAAGAATAACCCAGATTTACTCTTAGGGGATTGAAAAGAAAAAATCTTTAGGATTGCCTATCCCATGGGCTCTTCTGTCTCCAAGTCTTTGAATAATTTTTGGAACACATTTGGCAAGGCCTTTCAGGAGGAGAGAATTATAAGCAATTCCGAGAAAGGTTCTTTTAAAAATGGAAAATCTGTGAGAGTACAAAGTTCTACAACTATCTTCTTGACCTCACATGACCTCCTTGGACACTGGAACTGGTCGCTGATGACTGCAGAAATTTCCATGGCATAGCCTTGTCTAGAAAAAACACCACTGTACTCTGAGGAATGCCTAGGGGAGCAAAGTAATCCCAAAGAAACTTTATCTGACCCTTTTCAAAGTTATGCATGTGAAAGGTTTCTTGACTTGTGGTTTGGTACCAGCTTCCAAATATGATTAAAATGAATCCTTGACTATTCGAACTGATGAGTAGTTACTCAAAAAAGAATTGCTAAGTTAATTGATTTTTGTTGCAGTGAAATTAGTTGTGGGGAGCCGACAGAAGGCAGCTATCATCCTTGCAGCCATCTTGAGCCATATACCCTGACAAGAGACTTGTTTACAACATCCTACAACAGCTGAGCACACTCTGATAACATCTTGTTTTATATGCCCAGGATTTTCCCTGGGTCTGTGTGACTTAAAGGTGTGACTTAAGAAGTGAGACTTATAAAAGGCGAGAAGCAGACAGAAGAAGGGGACTGGAAACTTGGAACTTGGAGGCACTAGGGACTAGGAACTAGGGACTAGGAAAGAGAGAAGAGAGACTTGAGAATAAATGGGACTGAATCACACTCTGTCTGGTCTCCATTCTTCATGTCCGCCCTCACTCTCTCTCTTGCTGAACCCTGACCCGTGGACCAGAGCAGCAGTATGAGCTGGGACAATTTAGCCCCCAAAGCTTGGGACAGTGGGGGCTCTAACAATTTTGGCCCCCAAGCCTTTTGGCAGTGCAGGTTCCAACATTTGACAGAGTGGTCCCCGACCATTAGTAATAGAGAAATTATTTTTAAAAGATTTTATTTACTATTTTAAATTAATTTAATGTGTGTATCTGTGTCTGTGTGAGTATATGCACACTTGTGTGTATAGGAGCATATGCCTGAGTGTTATTAAAGTCCATAAGATATTTAGATGCTCCCCTTTGTCACTCTCTGCCTACTCCTTTGAGGCAGAGTCCTTGAACCTGGGACTCATACTTTCTCAGCTAGTCTGGAAGCTAGTATATCCAAGCTGTCCTCCTGTGTGTACTACCCCTCAGGGTTAGTGTTACAGGCATTTGCAGGAACAAATCCTTGCTGCATGGACACTGAGATCCAAGAATTGGTCCTCATGATTGTGGAGAATGACCAAGAGTAGCAGCTGATCCATCTCTCCAAACCCAAAATATGCAAGTTTTATTTTTACTAATTATTATTTTTGTGGTGGTGGTGATGGTCGGTGATGTGTGTGTGTGTGATATGTAAGAATGACTGTTTACAGGGAATCTGTATGAATAGGCCTAAAGCAACTCGATGAGTTTTGACAGCTGTGCACAAGCATCTAAACAACACTGGGCTCCGTTTGCTGTCTCCTTCGAGCTGACGCTGCCTACCACAAGAACCACCAGCCTAGGTTCTCTCTGTTAAAGCTCTCTCGCTCTCTTTCTCTTTGAATTTCATGTAAATGGATCACACAGTATGACTAGCTTCTTTAGTTAATTTTTTTTTTTTTTTGAGATTTCTCTATGTTGTGTGTGCCAGGAATTCATTGCTTCAAACACTTGGGTGTTTTTTTTTAATTTAATACTCTATTCTCACAATGATAGGCACATACATTATTGGGTTGGTTTTGTTGTTTTAAGAGATAAGGTCTGGAGTAGCCCAGGCTGGCATTGAACTCATAATTCTCCTGTGTTAGCTTCCCAAGATCTGGGATTACAAGTATTTCCCACCATGCCCCAACTTGGGTTGGTTATTGATTAGGCTGCTAGAAGTCTGTGTCAAATTCTCTCTGTGTGCACATTATTTCACACTCTAAGACAAATACCTCAGGGTGGAATTGCTGTACACATAGCTGTATATTTAACAATATTTGAAATATATTCTTTAAATATTTTTAGATTTATATTGTGCTTATGAGTATTTTGCCCACACGAATGTATACACACCATACTCATGCTTGGTATTTAAAGAGGACAGAAGATAGCATCGGGTCCCCCTGGAAATGGAGTTACAGAGTTTCAAACCACAATGTGTGTTCTAGAAATCAAATCTTCATCTTCTGCAAGAATACCAGCTCTTAATTCCTGAGCCATCTCTCCAGCTCCCATTTTAATTACCTTAAACCAGTGGTTCTAACCCTTCCTAATGCTGCAACCCTTTAAAACAGTTCCTCACATTGTGGTGATGCCCACCCATAAAATTTTTTCATTGCTACTTCATAACTGTAATTTTGCTACTGTTATGAATTGTCATATACATATTTTTGGAGCTAGAGTTTTGCCAAATGGGTCACAACCCAGAGGTTGCGAACAGCTTCCTTAAACAGTTTGCCCAAGTCATTTTATCTTGGGCAGTCAATACTATATAAGAGAATACCAGCAGCTCTGGTTCCCTTCACATGTAGTGGGGTTTTCTGTCTTTTGGTTTTTTTTCCATTTCGCTCATTCTACTGGGCAAATTTATGGTGGTTTTCAATTTATGTTTTATTTTTGTCTTAAAAGAAGTTATTTATTATTTGTGTGAAGTGCATAAGCACACACGTGTGAGGGTCAGGGAACGACTTCAGAGTGGGCTTTCTCCTTCCTCCATGGGTTCTGTTGTCAGGGAGTAACTTCAGGAGTGGGCTTTCTTCTTCCTCCATCGTCCTGTTGGTTGAACTCAGGCCATTGGTTGGGTGTCAAGTACACTTAACCTGCCAAGCTCTCTCTCCAGCCCCTGTATTTTCTTAGCAGCTTGGTGTGTGCTACTTCAGTTTGTATGTCTTTGGTAATCACATAGTTTATTTGGAAAGGTGACTATTCAAGTGTTTGTTCACCTATCGAGTCATTTGCCCTTTAATGTTACTGTGTTAGGTCTTTACGTATTCTGGGAAGAAATATTGTCATATATACATTATACATGGTTCTCTTACAGTTTGCTGTATCTCCTCCATTTTCTCGTGGTCTTTAGATTAACTGATGCTTTTGTAATTTTCCTTTATAAAAATTTCAATCTGGATGAGGGGGTAGAAGGGTGGACTCAGACCCTCTGAAGCTGGGGTTACAGGCGCTTGTGATCTGCTTCATTCAAGGTGGCTGGGAACAGAACACAGGTCCTCTGCAAAAGCAGCAAGCATTCTCAGCCACTGAGCCAAACCTCTGGCCCTATTTTTCTTTTATATTCAGTGCCTGTTGTGTCCTAAGAAATCTTCACCTATTCACAACTTCTAAAGCTGTTTGCCTTTATTTCCTTTTAGAAGCTTTATAGTTTTAATCCTATGGTTGGATGCAATACACACACACACACACACACACACACACACACACACACACACACCACATACATATGTATATTCTTAATATGGAAGATAAATACGTTTCATCTAACAAAAAAAAAAAAAAAAAGCTCTTTTCCCTTTACACACTTATCCACATGACTCAAGAGTATTTGTTGAGAACATTTTCCTCTTTTCATGGAATTGCTTTGGCAAACGGTGTGTGTGTGGGGGGGGGGGGTAATTAAATGTTCATGCATTTCTAGAGCTTATGTTCTGTGGCTGTACTTGTTCTTATCCCAGTTGCTTGCTGTCTCAATGACTAGCCTTGGTAACAGACATTGTGAGTCTCCAAGCATACACTTTATTTTACAATTGTCTTAGACACTTCCAAGGAAGTTTAAAAATAACTTTCCAATTTTACTAAAATATGCATGGAATCAATGACTTGAAGGTAAGCTGACATGTCTTTTAAAAACTCAGTCCTCCAATGTATAGACATTGCATGTTTCCCTGTTTACTTTCCTTAACATTTTTTCTCAGCAGAAATTCTTTTGCCGTTTTCAAGTCTGGTCTTCTTGCAGGTTTGGGTGAATTTATTATTGAGTATTTTATGGTTCAGTTATGTAAATGCAATTAACTTTAGATCTTGTTTAATTAACTCAGTATAAATATATGGGCAGTAATTTGAGATGGCCACACCAACTTATGCTATTATTAGAATTCTCAGTACTTTCATGGAAAGAGGTTTTTCAGCTATGTAAAATCCCTCTTCCCAGGAAACTACTTTCTGGTAGTAACATAGCCCATATCAGCTTTCCTGTGCTTATCTCTGCATATCTTTTTCTGTTCTTTCACTCAATTTATTTTGGTTTTTATACGTTGTTAGACAGCATGCAGTTGAACTGTGCTTTTTTTTTGTAGTCTGAAAGCTTCTGTTTTAGAAAAAAAATTGTTTGTTTATATTTTAATGTAATCACTGGTAATGGTTTGACCTCGACATTCTTGCTCTTTCCTAGCTGCCCCATTTGTATTCTTATTTCTTTATGCTTCTTCATTTTGGCTAAACAGATATATATTTAATACATATTGGAATGTTCAGTTTAATTTATTCTGTTACCTTTTTATGTGTGTTTCCGGTAGTATTTCATTATTGGATGCCTTCTCTGGAATATTTACTATGCATTGTTAATTTTCTATGTTCTATTCAGTTAGCTTTGCACCATTTCAGACATGCTAGAAAAATTTAAAAAGCTAAAGGCCCATCAACCTCAACTTTCTTGCCAAAGTTGTCACATGTTTTACATTTACACAGGTGCTAAGATCTGTCCTGTAGGGACTAGCAAGGTGGCTCAGTGGTGAAGAAGGCACACTGCTCTTCCAGAAGATCTGAGTTTAGTTCCAGGCACCCACATTGTGCAGCTCACAATCACCTCTATCTCTGAAGATCTGGCCCCCTCTTCTGGTTTCTAGGAGAACTGTACACATGGGCTCACCCCCTCCCCCAACACACATAATTAAATTAAATTAAATGCCTCCCATACAATGTTATTGCTTTATTTTAAACAATTCCCTCAAGAAAAAATGGAATTTTCTCATGCATATATACTTGCTCATATCCTTTGTTGTTCCCAGTAGATTTCTATCTCTGACTAATATAATTTCCCTGGGCCTTGACATTTTGTTCTTAGCTTTCTTCTCACTTTTAATATGCAATACAAGTGTGAAACTGGTTTTGTAAACTGTCTTTTACTTGAAAATGTGCTAACCCCATCCTCATTTTTGAAGGGTGTCATGTCTAATCAGGACTGAGCTGAAAGCCTGCTGTTTGTCTGTTTGCAGGCTGGCTTTGTTCCAGTGTTATTTTCTGGCTCCCTTTGTTCCTGCGGTGAAGTCAGTTGTCATCTGTCCCCACTAATGTGTCTGACACTTCTCTCTGGCTGCTTTAAGATATTCTCTTTAGTGTTTTGGCAGCTTGGCAATTGATGAGTGACAAATTGCTTTTAGAAATCTTTTCTGTCTGGTGTAGTGAACATCTTGGATCTATAAGTTAATGTCTGTCTTCAAACATCAGGAATGGGCTGGCAAGATGGGTAAGTGTGTAAAGGTGCTTTCTACCAGGTGGCCCTCCCATATTTCATCCTTCCCAAACAGTTCCACCAAGCAGGACCAAGCATTCGAATATATAAGTCTATGAGGGCCATTTTCATTCAAACAGAGTGATAGGAGGGGAAAGGGAGAGGGAGAGGGAGAGGGAGAGGGGGAGGGGAGGGGGAGAGGGAGGAGAGAGGGAGAGGGAGGAGAGAGGGAGAGGGAGGGGAGAGGGAGAGGGAGGGGAGAGGGAGAGGGAGAGGGAGGGGGAGAGAAGGGGGACTGGATGTTGTGGTTGGGGTTATAGAACATACTTCTTTGCCTTCTACTTCCTGTCCCACCTACATCCTCAGCGGACTGTTCAGTGTCTGCCCACACTGAGGGTGGGGTCTTTCCCCTACTTTTTTGCTGACCCATAGTCAGTCTTCTCAGGCAGTGTGCTTACATATACACCCAAAGTATGTTTCCATTGGAGCCTTCAAATCAACACCTCACACCAACCATCATGCTGAACAACAGTCTGGTGTTTAATCAGGTGCTAGTGTTGGCTTTGGCATGCTGTCCTGGATGGAGCAGGCGGACAGGATGGCAGCTTGATGGTCTTTAGACACACAACCATCGAGCCATGACTCACTCCCGCCCCCCCTTCCTCTCCCCCCCCCTTTCCCGCCATTCCCATTTCTTGCTATCACTCCATCCCTTACGATGGCTGTGGTATTTCCCCAGTCACCTGAAGTCATCAAGCACAAGAACTTGTCACAATGGAATGGTTTTCACTTGTATCAGGGTCACTTTTTCCCTCAAGAGTCGGGTGTTGAGCTAGCTGTGGTGGTGTGCACCTGTAATTCCAGCAACTGGGATTGAAAGCAGGATGGTAGGAGTTCAGGGTCATCCTCAGCTACATAACCAGCTTGAGTCCAGTCTGGGCTTCACGAGAAGACCACATCTCAGAAAGATTACATGGGAAGCTCTATTTCTGGTGATCCTCCTAGGATGCATGATCTGCTTGGAAACTTTGACCTTCCTTGGCCCACCCACGCTAGACATGAGGTACCTTCAGAGTAAAATTCTACTTATTTCTACTTATTCCTTCTATGGCTTGTATTTTATACTGTAGAGGAACTCGAGTGAACACTGCTATAGCATCTCTGACACAACTATTTATCTTTGCAGTTTATCAGCATATACAAATTATACAATGGGTTTCATTGTGACATTTCCATAGATGCATATAATGTATTTTGTTCATATCTACATATACACCCATCATCCTCCGTGCTCCCATGCCCACTGATTCCCTGTTCCTTCCCAACTAGTTGTTCTTATGTGTTCATGTCTTTGTTTGTGGATAATCAATGAGTTTGGTTAGAATCATTTAGAGAAACATGGGTGCTGGGTTATTTACAGGTATATAAACAATGTGCCAATGGCTATATAGTCTGATTTTCTTGAGAAAAAGTCTCTCCCTCTCTCAGCAACCATCAGTTGCCTTTACATTCAGTGATGGGGCCTCATGATATCCTCCTGCCCAGCAGCAGTTAACTGTCTGCAAATCATCATCGGGTAGGGGTGGAATGCCATGAGCCCTTCCTCTCTGTGTGATAAGATATTGACAGGTACAATATTGTGCAGGTAATGACAGCTGCTAAGAGTTCATTGGTGAGACACCCAAGTCATTCTCAGAAAACAGAGTTCCACAGCAACTGCCCCCCAACCCCTTGCTTTGTTTCCTTCCCCTTTTCTGCAATGTTCCCAAGCCTTGGAGGGAGTGGTCTAGATATCACGCTTAGGGGCTGAGCATTCAACAGTCTCCCCCTCTCAGCATGTAGGTCATTTATACATCTGTGCAGTTGTTAATGGAAGCATCTCTAATACAAAGATTTCTAAGGAACTGTCTTAGTTAGGGTCACTATTGCTGTGATGAAGTGCCATGACCAAAAGCAACTTGGAAAGGAAAGAGTTTATTTGGCTTACACCTCTACTTCATCACTGAAAGAAATCAGGGCAGGAGCTCAAACAGAGAAGAATCCTGGAGACAAGAACTGATCCAGAGGCCATGGAGGAGTACTACTTACTAGCTTGCTCCTCATGGGTTGCTCAGCCTGCTTTCTTATTGTACCCAGGACCACTAGCCCAGGGTGGCTCCACCAACCCTGGGCTGGATGCTCTCTCATCAATAACCAGTTAAGAAAACACACTACTGGCCTACATCTTATGAAGGCATTTTCTCAGTTGAGGTTCACATGTCTCAAATGACTATCCTGTGTCCAGTTGACATTAAAAACCAGCCAGGACAGGAACCACAGCATGGGCCTCTGAGGATGTGGAATACATACCAATCCTTTCAATAGAGAGAAGAAATGTGTGAGCAAGTTATCGCACAGTCAAACTCATGTCTCACCAACATTCTTCTTGCCTTTGCAGAGCTGTGTCTGTATGACCCACCAGAGGTCCCTAATGCCACATTCAAAGCCCTCTCCTACAAGAATGGCACCATCCTAAACTGTGAATGCGAGAGAGGTTTCCGAAGACTGAATGAGCTGGTCTATATGGTCTGTTTAGGAAACTCCTGGAGCAGCAGCTGTCAGTGCACAAGCAACTGTAAGTGTCCCTTTTGCTGCCTGGATGAGAAAGGAATTAGGGGTAAAAGAAGAAAGACTCAAACTCCCATTAACTTGGACCAACAGATAAAAAATGGTGGACAAGGGGCTGGAGAGACGGCTCAGTGGTTAAGAGCCCTGACTGCTCTTCCAGAGGTCCTAAGTTCAATTCCCAGCAATCACATGGTGGTTCACAACTATCTGTAATGGAATCTGATGCTCTCTCCTGGTGTGTCTGAAGAGAGCAAACCGTGTACTCACATACATAAATAAATAAATCTTTAAAAAAATATGGTGGACGAATCTATAAATAACAGATTTTAAAGGCTTCTGTGATATCCACTCATCTAATGTTAATGATGTCTACTTGGTCTTAGAACTAGGCTTGCTAAGTTCTTGACTAAGCCTGAGTCAATCTGATAGATTCCAGGATTTTGCTATTGTCTTCTTCTCTTCCTTGAGTTCAGAATGCTCCTTCACACAGCCTGTTTTTGAACTCAGTTTCTTCTCCATTCCGGAGTGTACATATATATTTTTTCATCGTGTATATCCATTATACATAGTACTGTGTTAAATAAGAATATTATCATGCAGGTATACACTGTAGAATGAGCATATTCTGCCCCTACCTAAAACCCCCACTCTCTCCTCTATTCTCCCTCCCCTCCATTATCAACTTTTAGTTTCTTTAGACAGCTTTTTTGTACTTTCAGGTCATATAGACATAGTTACATTTAGTTACCTATAGAAAGTCTAGGAACTACAAATGAAAGAAAACATATTTCTCTTTCTGGGGCTGGCTTAATTTGCTTAATATTGTTATCTCTAGGTGCATTCATTTTCTTCTTTATGGATGAAAAAAATTTCACCCTAGCTGAGCTGAGGGTAGTGGCACATGTCTTTAAACCCAGCACTCAGTAGCCAGAGGCAGGTGGATCTCTGTGAGTTTGAAGCCAGCTTGGTCTATAAAGTGAGCTCCTGGCCAATCAGGACAGAATAGTGTGTGTGTGTGCGTGCATGCTTGTGTGTGTGTGTGTGTGTGTGTGTGTGTGTGTGTACATATATTAATAAAAATCCACATATTCCACATTTGCTTTAGTCATTCCTCTGTTGTTAGACACCTAGGTGGGTCCCATAACTGATCTGTTGTTCCAATCAGCTTTATTTTTTAACTATGAGAATGGAGGGTGTCAGTGAGCCAAACCATGGGTGGAGGGCAGAGTTTAAAGATGACTGCTCTATTGAAGTGCCTGGCTTACTCATTCTTCAACCATCCCCCTTTACCCAAAGCTGGATTTCCGTTGTCCCCTTGCTGAGGTGCTCGCCTGTAACTTCTCTGCCAGTTCTTCACAAGGGCAGATGTTTTCTGACCATTGCCTTAAGAGCACACTTCTCCAACTTGAACTGCTTTGAACCATGCGAGGGGAATTGGAAGAGCTAAATAAACGTTGTGGAGTTAGATTACTCCTTCCTGCCATGTGCCACACTGGTGGCACTGGTGGTAAGGAATGAAGCCACTTAAGTCTGATCCACATGCACGCAAGAATTTCCCAGGTTGTATCTGATGCCAATATGCATATAAATATGGAGAGGCCAGTGCTGGGCTAGGTGAGCTGGCCCCATCCAAGGTGCCCTACTGATCCCTGCCTGGCTGGGGTGCCTGGGCACAGCTGATGTGCCTGCTTGCTCAGGGGAGGCAGAATGAAGTCCATAATGGTGGCACACTCCATGTTTCCCAGAAGGGGAAACAGCAGAGTCTGGGTGGAATGGTAGGTTTCCCAGTCTCCTGTGTATACCTGGGCACCACAGGTGAACCACTGTGAGTCAGGAGAGTGGGGGGAGGGTGTCCCCCAGTCCACAGGGGTTTCCCCAGTCCACACTTCCCCTTAGGGTGCCCACATGCTGGGCAGGAAGGCAGAGCCCAAGACAGGCAGAACCCAGCTTGATTCAGAGTGCCAAAGTATGGAGGGGCTAAAAGAAAGAAGGCCTTGTTCAGGAGATCGGGGCACTGCTCTTTAAGACCAGGGAGGTGATCCTTGCTTGTTCATACTGGTTTATTTGATAGTAGATGTGACTATATACACTTTATTCATGGTGAGCTAGTGATTAAATACCCTTTTTTGGGAAGGAATACCCAGGAAAAGAAGCTCATTAGTTGACGGCTCAGGAATACTTAGATACCTCATTAGCAAGGAGAAGAATTCCAGGTATTTATGCTATGTAACCCAGTGCCCATGGTTCTCAGTGGAGTGTCGTGGTTACATGTTCCAGAGCAGGTAGAGTCAGGTGGGTAATGGCTTCACTCCTGCCATTCTCAGTTCTGAGATTCCTGGGGTCTGAGCTCATTCAAGCTTGCTATTCTCATGCCTGACTGACTGGTAACAAGATCCCATATGCCCTACACAAGGAAAGCCTTGTTTGTTTATCTTTGCATACTCAGCACAGATATATCCCTGGCATCAGAGAGATGTCCCAGGGTGAATGACCACACAGACGGCTCTTCTATTCTGAGCATTTGGGCACTTATTTGTCCTGTTTGTCCCATATTCTCTAGCCCATGACAACTCAAGAGAGCAAGTTACACCTCAACCTGAAGACCAGAAGGAGCAACAGACCACAGACATGCAGAGATCAACACAGTCTGTGCACCCAGAGAACCTTACAGGTAAGACATGCGCCTCAGCAACCATCCTCTAGCTGGCTCCCGGAAACTGGCCTCTGGTTACACAGAAAGGATGAACCAAAGGAGAGAGATTAGTCCTGTTCTCAATAGGCGGGTACGATTCATTCTCCTCCTCTCAGAATTCCATGCAGATAACAGCATTGTCAGTTGTTGGCAGACTCACTGCTTGGCATTTCAAGCCACTCTTTCTGATAGTATCATAGGATCCTACAGATTCAATTCAATTCACAAGCACGTGCTGGCAATATCTCCAATCTAGGCACCACTCAGAAAGAAAGCAGTTGAATAAACAAGGGCCTCTGCCCTTACAAATCTTTCCTATTTTCTCTTAAGCACAAACCAATGAACTTGGAGCAAAACCATTGGTAGTGATTTGCCTTTTCCAGTACAGAGTTGTAAAATGATAGTCCCAGACACTTATTCACTACTCAGTGAAGTGTGGATGAGTGGACTCTGTATCTACCCACACTTTCCCGGTAATGATAATACTTAAATTAAGCCACGATGTCAAGAAGAGATTGTTAGTGTTAGACCTGAGATTTGTAGGGACCAATGAGCCATAAGAAGACCCCATAATTTTATGATAAAGTTATAGCCTTACAAAGAACTTTATTATATATTGTATAATTCCATTTGAACCCAAAGCTGAGTACTCAGAGGAAGAAATTCCTTGATTATCAAAGAAACTAAGACACAGAGCCTTGAAATGGTTTAGCTAAAGTCTCATCACAGAGTGGAAGCAAGACCTCTAGTCCCTCTTTCTTCTGAGAGCTTATTTTTAGCTACTTAAAAATTAATCACAGCATCCAATGTGTGTGTGTGGCGGGGGGGGGGGGGGGGGGGGGGGGAGTCCAATATATTGTTGTAATGTGATGTTTTCAGTCCCCTTTCTCTCCCAGCTCTGTCCTGGAATAAGGTTTTTCAAATAAATAGATTTAATGTTTACTCTTCTCTCTCCCAGTAACTGGTGCCAACCTCTACAGTTACTGAAACATCTCTGTTGGTGGGGTGTCAACATTTGTTCTTACTCAAGAGACCATCAGATGAACTGGGTATAGTTGTACATGTCTGTAATCCTAGCATTTGGGGAGCAGAAGCAGGAGGATGAGAAGTTCAAAGCCATCCTGAACTGTATGATACCCTCCTCACCCCCAAATAACGAGGGGGGAGGGGCATGGGGAGGGGAATGGAGATGGAGATCGGGAGGAAGAAAAGGGGGAGGGAGGGGAAGGGGGAGGAAGAGGGAGGAAGCTGTTTCTAGCTGAGGGATGTTTCATAAATTGTTATAGTTTGGGGTTTAAAGAAAAAAATCAAATTCAAACAGGTTATGTCAACTATGATGTTTCTAGATCTTAAAATAATAATTTGTTGTTATTATTATATATTAAAACAGCACTCAGCCCCAGTGCTGTTACACAAAGTACAATGTAAATGGCTCAGGTTAGGGACACCCAGCTTCCTGTGGGGGCAGTTTGTATGTGGTTCTTTGGGGGATTGTTTTGGGCACTTGAGTGTTTTGAAAATCTGGAAGATTCTAAAGCTATGAGAAATTTGTGATCCAGAGTTTGACATCATGTATAGTTCTGTCTGATTAGATGGAGAGCCATTGGTAAGGAGTTACAAGATGAATACAGAACAGGCCATGATCTCTGCAGCCAAAGTTCAGGCAACCCTGGATTCATTCCAGTGAGTGAGAAGTTGCTGGGTGTAGGGTCTTGACAGGGTCAATGTTGGTCACACTTCAGCTGTGGTTTAATCAAAGATCACGATGCATTTCTCTGAGATTCCATCAGTGTCTACCTTCCTCCAGACATTAGCTTTGTCCTTGGTCAGCTCTCGCAAGTCCCAAGCTGACTACTAACTGCTACTCAGATTTGTTCCTCCTAACATATCCAGCGGCCTTACGGAGAGTTCGGACCATCTGTTCCATCCGGCTGCTGTCTCAGCAGAGAGCCTCGGGGTCTTTGGAGTATGGGACAAATGAAAAGCACATTCCCCCTGTGCTCTCGAAAGCATCCTCTCTTCACCTGCCACCCCCACTCCCAGTCCACCTTCTTCTGTCCTTCTCTGACCCTTGCAGGAGTGACCACCATGTGACTTTTTCTGGGGAGACCTGAACAAACATCTGGTCACTTGATAGAGCACTGACCTCAAACTAAAGAAACGATCCCACCCAAGTATCATGTAATGAGCCAATGAATTCATTGGGCTTACTCTTGGGAGCAAGGATAGCTCAAATTCAGCTGCATCATCAGAAACCCCACCTCAGCATGGATGAAAACCTTGAAAGCTGCATCTCTGGAGCTCCCTATAGGACTGGCAGAGGGCTACAATAGTTTGAGTCTTCTTTCCCTCAGTCATTGTTTACATAACAGTAAGGGAAGAGGGGCAGTGAGTTGCAAGAGCATCCTGACATCTGTGGGGTTTGCTTATGTTTTTGAGTCTTAAGGATCCCCCCTCCAAGAGGGAATATTCCAACTCAGAGCTGCACAACTGTGGGTTCCATGACTTCCTAATGCCTACGTTGCTGACAGATGGATTCTATCAACACTTGTAGGTTTGGTGAAAGCAAAACAAGTAAGTAAGAACTGAGGTCCAGTTTTAGCCACTGCAGTTGCTCTGGGTGAAAGGAGTAACCTAGAGGCACTCGCTGTGCCTTCCCAAACTTGCCTTCAGAGTTCTTTTCCTCTTCCAGGTCACTGCAAGGAGCCCCCTCCATGGGAACATGAAGATACCAAGAGAATCTATCATTTTGTGGAAGGACAGAGAGTTCACTACACGTGCATGCAAGGATACAAGGCTCTACAGAGAGGTCCTGCTACCAGCATCTGCAAGATGATGTGTGGGAAGACAGTATGGACTCAGCCCCAGCTCACATGTGTAGATGAAAGAGAACACCATGGATTTCTGGGTAGGTTGTTCCTTTCATATGTCCTTCCCATTCTTTCCTCATCTGGACCAAGGTGAGACTCCACACTGCCATAGGACCTTGGGAAAGCCACTTGACCTTCTAGGTCCCACCTTTTAAGACACAGAACACATGACATACTGAGGTCCCCTTAACTCTACCTAGAGATGGTTAAAGGCAGGGAAATATATGTCATTTGCACTGCATTCCATTGTCATTACAGTCCCTTGAAAAGGTCCCCTCGATCTTCGATAAAGAGTACAAGTATGTGGGAAGTGGTTCGATTCAGCATGTGTTTTGCCATGCCCAGTCCAGCTTACGTACAACCTGCCTGCGCTGAGGTCTTCAGCCGTCTTTGTTTGAAATCTTACTACTTCCATAATGAAAAGCTAACCATATTCTCTCATGAGTTTTCCTGGTTTCTTTGCCTACTGTCATCTGTCACATTTCATGACTTCCTCCGTGGTTCTCTCGGGATGCTCTTTGCTTCTCATAACTTGCCTCTAGTGAGCCACCCCCATGGCCAGAGCATGCCAATAATCTTCCTTGAAAGAGGTGGAATGACAAGGACCCTGGCTGTCTGAGCTAGGGTTAATATCGCTGTGATGAAACACCATAATCAAAAGCAACTTGGGGAAGAGAGGGTTTATTTGGCCTACATTTTCACACCATTATTTATGATGGAAGGAAGTCAGGAAACAGGGAGTGAACCTGGAGTCATTAATCGATACTGGGGCCATAGAGGAGTACTGCTTATTGGTTTGCCCCTCATAGCTTGCTCAGCCTGCTTTCTTATAGAACCCAGGACCACCAGCCCAGAGGTGGCTCCACCAACAATGGACTGAGCCCTCTCCCATCAATCACTTATTAAGAAAATCCCCTACTGGCTTGCCTACAGCTCAGTGTTATGGTAGCGTCTTCTCAGCTGAAGTTCCCTCTTCTTCAGTGACTCCAGCCTATGGCAGGTTGATGTAGAACTAGCCAGCACACTGGGTCACTGATCACAAAGGAATGGCCAAAGCTGCATTTGTCTCCATTTGGTGGTGGTGGTTGTGGGGTGTGTGTGTGTGTGTGTGTGTGTGTGTGTGTGTGTGTGTTGTTCTGACCCATTTCCAAGTCAAGGGTGGAATCCAGGGCTGAGTCCAAAGCCTGGAGAGAAAGATTTGTCCGAAGTTCCATAAATAGCCACTGTCAGGGTAGAATTCCCCTTTACATGCTTTTCTATGGCACCTTAACTGCTTTTAGTGCCCCTGCTGTGGAACTGTGTCCCAGAGACATGCCCCAAAAAGGTGCTGATGCCTTAGCAGGTGTATCAGGGGCCAGGAGCCCAAGATGGTGGGTAGAGAAAGGCATTAGATCCCATATCACCATCTTTTGCTCTAAATATAATGCTTTCTTTCTTCTTCAGCTAGGGATGAATCTCAAGGAAGCAGAAATCCTTTTCCTGAGACTGAGACTTCCTGTCCCATCAGCACCACAGGTATGGAAAGAACGTCCACAAACAGACATTTGACCACCAGGCAAGGGCAGACAGTGGCTATACAAGCCTCTCAATCGATGAATACAAAGAGGAGGGGAAGCCAGCCCTAGTTGCTTCCTTCTTCTTCAAAGCAAGGATGTGGCCATAGCAACATAATCAACCCAAGGCAGTCTGGGAAGATGGCTCAGCTGGTAAGGTGCTTGTTATGCAAAGCACGAGGACCTAAGTTTGATCCCTCAGAAACCACACTCATTTATTTTTAAATAGCTATGTAAGGCAGTGATTACCTATAATCCTAGCACCAAGGAGGCAGAGACATGATGATCTCTGCAGCTTGTTGGTCATCAGCTAGTGTAGCTGAACCAATGTGCTTCAGGTTCTGTAAGAGATCTCATAAATCAAGGTAATCAATTAAGAAAGATATCTGATGTTGACCTCTGGCCTCCATAGACTCATGTGCATGGGCATGTGCACACACGCATACACACACACACACACACACACACACACACACACACACACACATGAATGTGTACACCCTCTCCACACACACAAACAATCTAAGGAAGGAGAACCCACAGGACAGAGGTTGAGGTCTCCAGACAGATTCTGCTCACCTGGTCCCTCACATCCCTTCCCCCAACCTGAATGGCTAACCTACTTGGGGAAGTCCCTCCTCTCCCAGCCTCATGCAGTCCTATGCTGGCCATAAAATAAGTATCCACTCATCTCTCTTTTCCACAGACTTCTCACAACTTACAGAAGCAACTACAACTACGGAGACCTTCGTGCTCACAATGGAGTATCAGGTAGCAGGTGGGCCAGCTCATTTTGTTTACAGACAAATGGTGCAGCGTGCCAAGACGTGGGTAGTTTGTCTGGTTGACATGGCCCCTTCTTTCACTAATGTGTCTAAGGGCAGACGATGACTTTAATTGCTATCGCTGCTCAAAATCCCATGGATCTGCTGTAGGAAGTTGGGAGTTGTATCACCTACCTTTTGCGTTGCTGTGATCAAAAGCCTGACAAAAAAAACTGAAGGAAAGAAAGGTTTGTTCTGACTCCCAGGTCCGGGATCCAGTCCATCACTATGGGGGACCCACAGCAGCAGGAGACTGAGCAGCTGGTCACAGCGCATCTGTGGTTAAGAAACAGAGAAAAGGTAGCCATGGTGGTGTACGCCTTTAATCCCAGCACTTGGAAGGCAGAGGCCAGCTTGGTCTGTACAGTGAATTCCAGGAGAGTCAGAATGACATAGTGAGAACCTGTTCCAAAACAATAAAAGAAATTTTGAAAAGAGAAAGATAAAAGCTTATACTCAGCTCACTCTCCTTTTTGGAGCCCATGGAATGGGGCCCCACTTTTAGAGCAGGTCTCCCTATCAGCATGTAACCTAATTTGGTTAACCTCTCATGGACATGCCCAGAGATTTACCTCTAATGTGACTCTAGAACCTGTCAATCAACATAAACCAAGAGTATCATCAGAGTTAAACCTTAAACAGCCCCAATCCAGTTTCTCCCGTATACATCTGCAAGAACAATGTCCCTCAAACTTTAGCGAGGGACAAAGCAAAGACCCAGGGAGAGAAAAAATAATGTCCATAAGCATCTCAGTTATCCTGGTAGGAGGCAAAAACAGGCCCCAGAGCTACATTTCCCTGGACCACTGAATAATGGCGAGTTCTGGAAGCTTCCCGAGTCAGTGTTTGGGAGGTGTGAGCAATTCCAGGAGATAGCAGTGTGTTTGGGATTTCTTATTTTCTTTCAACATTTCCTTCAGGAAAGATGCTGCTAGTGAGGACTGCTCTCTGGGCCTTCCTCAAGTTGAGCTTATTGTCTGGAGAAGTACCAGCCTCATTCTATGGCTGTTCCTTCCATGCCCCCTCTGCTCTTTGAAGGTTCCCTGAACCTTCTAAGAAATCCCCAGGAAGAGGAGGGAAGAAAGGAGAACCTGTAGGCCCCAACTGTTCAGGATGTCCTTGCTCACCCAGGGAATTTTCATACCTCATCTATGGATCCAACCTTTCACCCAGGGCCTCCCCAAAGCATGGCCCTAACCTGAACTCCCTCTCTATCTCTCGACAGTGGCCAGCTGCATCTTCCTGCTCATCAGCATCCTCCTCCTGAGTGGGCTCACCTGGCAACATAGATGGTAAGTCCAACACTGGAAGGACCTAGCACGCCAATGTCTGGTCCCTGGCCTGGCAACATTAATATTGCCCTCAGAACTTGACCTCAGAACTTGACCTCAGCCAACAGACTGGGAAGATAGCTCCCAGGCAAGCACAAGAAAAGACTTATGTTCAATCCCTAAAAGTTTTGTTAAAAAAAATTGAATGTGATGGCATTTATCTATAATTGTATAATTCCCGAGCTGAGGGACAGGCAGAAATGGATCCCTCATACTCTCTGGCCAGCCAGCCTAGTGAAACTGGTGACCTCCAGGTTCATCAGGACTGTTTCAAAAGTAATGTGAATAGTAAGTATCCTAAGGAACAATACTCTAGATTGACTGTAGTCTCCACATATATTTACTCCCTGACACAGGGACTCTTACTGAACGTGTATGCCCAGTACTGAGTGGGTCACATTAGCAAACATCAGCCTTGCTCTCGGAGATCTGTGCTATTTAGAGATTAGGAAAAGCCAGACTACCCAAATGTGCAGAGAGCAAGAGTTTTAACCCTATTTAGATATCTCCAACCTTGCTATCCATCCACCAGGGCTTTACCAAGGTTGCTAGAACAGACCATGCCACCCCACCCTTCCCAACTCTACCAATCCTCTGCTAAAAACCAGCATGGGTAGCAAGGGATGGAGAGAGGAAACGGGGACGGTGGCTAGACCAGGCTTGATGATGTGGATGGAGGCTGCTG
Organism: Rhabdomys pumilio; assembly: GCA_030674055.1. NCBI lineage: Eukaryota > Metazoa > Chordata > Mammalia > Rodentia > Muridae > Rhabdomys > Rhabdomys pumilio. The sequence goes on along the minus strand of JANHMN010000027.1, from coordinate 9,135,695 downwards.
GGTATTCACAAGGCTTTACAAACAGTTGTCAGCATTTAGTGTTAATACAGTGGAAAGCTCCTGGGTAGCAGGAGCAGGGGAGGCTCTGTTCTGGCTGTGTCTGTGTGTCTAGCTGACTTGGGGTTCCCTTGGGTTTTAGGCCCTAAGTATCTTGATCAGTGATATCTATCCATGGCTCATATAATGTCTTCTTAAGGATAAACAATTTTTTAAGCCATGATTAAGTAAAGAGTTTTGTGTGATACAGAAACCAGAAATCAGAAATCTAGGTAAGCACACATACTTGCGCATAAGCACACACACACACACACACACACACGCACACATGCACACACGCACACACGCACACACGCACACACGCACACACGCACACACGCACATGCACACACGCACATGCACACACACACTGGGGGTGGGGGTTGGGGGAGGACTATGTCTGGTGGTACACTCCATTGCTCTCAGCACTCAAGAGCTGGAGGCAGGAAGATCATGAGTTTGAGTTTGAGAACACATAGAAAATCCCATGTCAGCCTTAGCTACATAGTGAGACCTGTCTCTACAGAAATGAATCAGTAACATGTGGAGGGATGTAGTGCAGTTGGTAAAGTGAACGCTGAGCCTGCTCACCAAGCCCGAGCTTGATCACAGCACCACAAGAGACCAGGTACAGTGGCATATACCTCTAACCCCAGAACTCAGGAGGCAGAAGCCAGAGGTCATCCTGAGCTATACGAGATCTTATATCAAAAAAACTAAACACCTTATTTAAAGAAAAAAAATCTTAAGAATGTAAAACCATCTTGAGAAAAGCCAAATACATCCTCATTAGAGTCAACTGTGACCGATGTTCTTTGTTTCATTTCCTGCAGTTATGACAAAACACCCCAACCGAAGCAACCTAAAAGAGACAGAGCTTATCTGACTTACAGGTCCAGGACGGATGCAGTCCATCCTTGTGTGGCAGCTAAGGTGGCCAGAACCTGAAGCAGTTACTCTTATCACACCCTCCATCAAAAGCAGGGAGCAATGGATTAGCATGCACGCTTATACCCAGCTCACTTCCTCTTTTTATACAGTCTAGAACCCAAACCCATTTAGGCTGGGTCTTTCCCCAACCAATTGTAGTAATGAAGACAATCCCCTGCAGCCATGCTCACAGACAAACTAATCTAGGTAATCCCCCATTGAGATTCCCTTTGGGGAACTTTAGGTTGTGTTAAATTGGCAATTAAAACTAAACCATCACAGTGCCAGATGTCAAGAGTATGCCCCTCCTACCAGAGCAGGTTCTGGCCAGCCCTGATACTCTTAAATCTTTAATAACATAGCCATGGGGTAGGTGGGTGGGAATCTTACGTTGCTCATCTGGTCTACTCCTCATTTTTCTCAAGTGGAGCAAGAAGCAGAAGTCATTGAGGTCCAAATGAGACTACCCTGATAGTCATTGTGCTAGAAATTACTCATAGCCCTGACAGTCTTCCAGATTCCTTAAAGTGTTCTTTTAGAGTTGTGGGAGATGAAACATGATGTAATGCGCCTGACAGTCTAGGCCCTCAGTACTTGTGAGGCCTTCTTCCTGCTCAGGATGAGCATCTACCTGGCATGGACCTTTTCGTCTGGTTTTGAAGACACAAACACTCGGAACCAGAGGACAGGGCTCTTCATGAGCAATGAGAGCTTAAGTTTACAGTGTGAAGTAAGAAACTGTCCAAGACTGTGACCTCCCCCTAGACTTTCCAGTACCAGGGCCATTAGGGAGACTGAAATATAATCTCAATATGACCCCTTAGGTCTGAGAACTTGTCCAAGAAAACAAAAACAAAACACTTCTGAAATCCCAGCCCAAAGGAGTTGGGACAGCATAACAAGACCCTGTTACAGATGCATAGGTGCCTGTGCTCAAGTTTACACACACTCCCCTATGGACACATAATTAAAAGTCAGACAGACAGACAGACAGACAGACAGACAGACAGACAGACAGACAGATAGATAGATATGAAAACAAAGTCTACTTTCAAGAAGCTAATTTCATCTAATGCTGCCCTCTTGTGGCCAATTGGAATTCCTACCTCTGAATTCTGAAATTTTTGGTCTTTGCCGGAGTGCTTCAGTTGTTTTGGGACACTCACTAGGAGCTAGGAGTGTGCACTGGCTGGCTCATATTGTCTATGTTTTCAGAAATTTCATGTATTGTTTTAAATCTTCATCCTGGGAATTGACTCCAAGGCCTTGAAACATGCTAGATAAGTGTTCTATTCAGCTACACTTTGAACTGTTTTGTGAATACTTTTCTCTCTTTTTCTGCTTCTTCTTTTTTTTTTTTTTAAGGTCTCTTTGCTTATTTATTATGTATACAGTGTTCTGCCTGCACTGATACCTGCAAACCAGACGAGGGCATCAGATCCCATTGCAGATGATTGTGAACCACCATGTGGTTGCTGGGAAGTGAACTCTGGAAGAGCAGACAGTGCTCTTAACCTCTGAGCCACTCCCCCCCCAGCCCTCTTTTTCTGCTTCTTAATGTTGATTTTTGAAGTGGGATTGGAACATTTGCATGCATCTGAAAGTCAGGGGATGACTTTTGAAGATTGGTTCTCTTCTTCAGTCACCAGGCTTGGTACCAAACTCCTTTGCCCCTCTGAGACATCTTTCTCTCCCTGTTGGATTGTTGGGTTTTGTGTATTTGATTTGGTTTAGAGCAGTGGTTCTCAACCTTCCTAATTCAGAAACCTCTTAATGCACTTCCTTATGTTGTGGTCACACCTAATGATAAAATTATTTTCATTGCTACTTCATAACTGTAATTTTGCTACTGTTATAAATTGTAAGGTAAACAGCTATGCTTTCCAATGGTGTTAGGTGACCTCTGTGAAAGGGGTTCCCATCCACAGGTTGAGGACTGCTGGTTTAGGTGTTTTTGAGACAGATTTTTACTTTGTAGCCTAGGATGCCCTTGTTTTCACTGTGTAGCCCAGGATGCCCTTGTTTTCACTGTGTAGCCCAGGCATCTTTGAACCGACCTATCACACAACTTTGTAAGTGTTGGGACTACAGTGAACCCGAACACTAGGTGTGGCGTGTGGTTACACAATGGAACTACGCAGCCATCTTCATGGATCTGGTTGTTAGACGTCCCCAGCATACACCTGCTTGGAGCTGTGGCTTGTGACGTTCCAAGTGAACTGGGTTACTGTAGTTCTGTAAGTTTAATAAACCATTAAAAAAATCTGTTTCTGGTGCTGAAAAGATAGATCAGTAAAGTGCTTTTCTTATGAGCATAAAGCCTGACTCAAGCCCAGAACCCACATAAAAACAAAAAAACATAAAAATAAAACAAGCAAACAACAACAGCAGCAGCAACAACAAAAAACACTGAGCACAGTGGGCACTTATGATCACAGGGCTGGAGAGGCAGAGACAAGTAGATCCCTGGCTCACATGGGACAACCAGCCTAGCCTTCTTGGAAAGTTCTAAGCCAGTGAGAGACTCTGTCTCAAAAATATCAGTACAGCTGGCTCCTGGAGAATGACAGCCGAAGTTGTTCTCTGGCTTCCACATGTAACACACACACACACACACACACACACACACACACACACACACCTTAGTTCCTTAGTTGTATCAACCATACAAGTTTTCGCTACAAACATACTCAGCTAGGGGTCAAGGGGACTGTTCAGTTCACATGGGCTTGGGTGTGGACCGTGCTGTTCTTAGTATACCATGGCATACATGGCTGTGACAGGGTTAATCTTCTTCCAGGAGGAAGAGTAGAAGAACCATCTAGCAAGCCAGAAAAGTCAGAGCCCAAAAGAAGCTGATGGGAAGTCATGAAGCTCAAGCAAAATCTGAGAAGACAAACATTCACTCAACAGGTGTTTCCTTTTGATCCCTCGGGTTCTAGAAAGTTCTGAAGTCACAGGACATAACAGCACATCAGGAAACATCAACTCCATCATTAAACTGGACTTTGCCATTGAGAAATAGGATCTAACCATTTCAACACAGCAGTTCTAAAGCTTTAATGGGAGAGAGGGCTCAACAGTGCTCTGTGTGTTTTGTTTTCATGTATATATGTTGATGAGAGCTGAGGTCATGTGGGCGCTTTTCATGCAATATATATTATATAGAAAGTAGCTTTAGGTTGACTTCACTGTTAAGACCCAATTTGGAAAGCCCAAGTAAAGCCCAGCACTAATGTAAATACTCTCTCCCCCTCCTCCTCTTCCTCCCTCTTCCTCCTCCTCTTCCTTTTCTTCTTTCTCCTTCTCTTCCTCCTCTTCCTCCTCCTCCTTCTTCCTGCTCCCCTGTACCTACCCATCCCCACCCATCCACTTTCCTTCTTCTTTTCTGGTCTTACAAGCTCATCCTAGCTATGTGCGTGGCTGGCTCCTTTCTCAACCTCTGTTTGCCTAACTGGTTCTTCTGATTTCATCACTTACTGATCAGCCTTTAAAACTCTGGGCTGGCAAAAATGACTCGATGTTTTTAGCTCAATCCCAGAAGGAAACCCCCCTTTCATTGAAGCTTCAATTTTGACATCCTGAAGAACAGAAACCGTGGTTGAACAATTTTCAGATAACATCAAAACAAAGTGGAGAAGCTTTGGGAGTTCTGGAGCTTCAGTGTTCAGAAGCCTGTGTCTAGGTTCAGTGCCAGGAGCAGAAGCTAAGGGAAGTCCCAGGACCTGATCTCTACACATCAGATGCTCTACTAGCAGGCCACGCTAAGATCTGGTTTCTTGGGGACTGCTGTCAACTGTATTCTTAATTCAGCCTGCACTAATCTGATGCTTACAGGTGAACACACAAGGTGCAGGTATGTATTTGGTACCTATCATGAAAACACTGGAAAGAAACAAATACTTTCAAGTTTACAGAAGGGAGGAAGAAGGAAGCAGAGATGGTGATTATACAAAAGATTACTGTAGACTGGCTATCTCAGGCATCCTCACACACACACCCCCAACCTCCCCTCCAGATCACCAGGAAGCCTTGTGAAAACAGACTGCAGAGCTAGCCTGTCTCTGAGTCAGTCAATGTAGAATTTGGATTTCTCACAAGTTCCTGGGTGGTGTCTTTATGCTGATCTTTAGACCACACTTTATGAGGCACTGGGCTATCCCTGTGTTCTCTCCTCTTCCATTGCTACCAGAAGCAACTGGTTTTGATACCTAGGTTCCTGAGAGTGTTCTTGTTCAATCTCTTGCATAAGATTTCCTCTCTGATGAGTTGAGGCAGATGTTCATGCTTAACAGTGTTTTAGGGGATTCACAAGAAGCCTAAACTCTCAGGTTTTGTTTCTAAAAAGGCCGGAAAGTATTATGAAAAAATTTCAAAGGTCAGACAGCGCCATTTTGAGTCTTTAACGTGACTAAGTATAAACTAGACTTCTCCTATCTATGGTCTCCCCTTTCCAAAATATATCTTTTGTGGGGGTGTGACAGGAAGGAAAGTTAAACAGAATCTCAAACTACTAATTTTAGAAAAGAAAAAAATGTTAAAATCTTACTAAAAAGCTGTGGGTAGTGGTACACACCTGTAAGTTCAACAGCACTCAGGAGACTGAGGCAGGAGGATCACAGTGAGTCTGAGGTCAGCTTCACCTACATAGCAAAACCCTGCCTTACCCTTTACCCTTTCCACAAAAACAGTCTTACTTGTATAAAGTTAAATTTTAATGTATATCTGTGCACTGTGTATGTACCTGGTGCCCAGGAAGGCCAGAAGAATATGTCGGATTTTCCTGGAACAGGTGGTTATGAGCTGCCATGTAGGTGCTGGGACTTAAACCCCTGTCCTCTGAAAAAGCAGCTAGTTCATGCTCTTAACCACCGAGCCAACTCTACAGTCCCATTAAACTGAATTTTATTATTACTCATTATGGGAGACGGGATTATGATAATAATTTTTTTTATAATACTAAGATGTTTAGCTATTTTACTCTCCTTCACAAGTGTAGAGTGGAATTTTCTAGAAGGTACATGCATGACATCATCACTCTGGTGTTAATATATAATGGATTTATCTTCTTGTTTATAAAAGAATTAATAAATAATATTTTCAACTTTTCTTGGTTTTAGTTTTTAAGATGATTAATATCGATAGATGCTAGTTTACATTAAGAAAGCCTTTGGGGAGCCTCAATAGTTTGGAATGGTTTTAATAAATTTTTAATAATATAAAGAAGGTCTGGCAAATTATGCTGAAAAGCTGTTGTGGTTTGGATTGGAAATGCTCCCCACAGGTTCCTGCATTCAAACACCAAGTAGTAGTGCTGCTTTGGGTTTTGGGACCTTTAAGAAGTGGGACCTTGCTTATGGAGACAGGTCACTGGCCGTGAACCTTTGAGGGTGACAGCCCAGCCTTACTTTCAGTCTCCCTCTCTGCTGTCCCAGGAAGCCACCATGTAAGGAGTTCCACAACATTGTTCTGCTGCCACAAGTCTCCCTCCATGCCTTACCCTCTAAAACTGTGAGCTAGAGCTCACCTCTCCTCTCTGCTGTGTTATCTCTGCTGATGTTTTGTCACAGTGATGAAACTAGGGCGAAAACAAGACATGGTTTGGAGTTTCGTGTGAGCATCCCAGTCAGACTGGGGTACAACTACGATGTCAGAATTATCAAGCTTGAGATGTAAAGCCATGGGAAATGAATCCTTATGACAGAAACTTCAATGGCACCCAACATCTATTCTTCCCTTCTTTTCATTGGTAATAAAAAGCTCCGTGCTTCAGAAGAAAACATCTTGCTGGTGTTCTAGGTGGCCTATACTGCCAATGTGGCACAACCTAGAGACATCTGGGATGAGGGAAGCTCAGCTGAAGACGCCCCTTGATTAGATTGTCCTCACTGATGATTAACATGGGAAGGCCCACCCACTGTGAACGGCACCGCCCATTGGCAGGAGGACGCGGGCTACATAAGCAGACACGCTGAGCATGAGCCAGTGAGTAAGCCAAGAAGCAGTGTTCTTCCATGGCTCCTGCTTTGCTTTCTGCTTGATTTCCCTCAAGAATAGACTGTGACCCAGAAGTATAAACTAAAATAAACCATTTCTTACCCATAAGTTGTGTTGGTCATGGTGTTTATCTCACAGCAACAGAAAAGTAAAGCAGAACATTTTTCTCCCCAGGCTACTGACGTTTGCCAGTCTCCTTTGCAGATGCACACGGCCGTGTAATTAAGCTTTAAACACAGAGACAGTAGCCGAAGCAGTGTGTGTGATGCCTGAGCTGTGCCTTGAAGAGAATGTAAGTAGCATTTCCTCTCTTAGCTCTTCTTACCAGCAGGCACATGGCCTCGTGGTGGGAGCTAGAACTCCCAATGGCAAGAAGCCCATTTTGACAAAGAGACAAAGTTGAAGAAGTCTGGGCATTTGTCTGATGCCAGGGAGGTGTTGCAACATGGCTGATTGCATTGGACTTGTACTTTGGTCGGAAAAAAAACCACTTCAGTTGAGGCCACTATGACGGTTACCTTGTTAGGACAAAATTAATGATCAGTAACACCTGTTCTGTTATCAGCTATATACAGACCCTGTTCCATACCAAAAGTTTTCTTATGGTAATGTTAGCATCAAAATATCTTATGAGTGAGAGGAGAGAGAGAGAGAGAGAGAGAGAGAGAGAGAGAGAGAGAGAGAGAAATTTGACTTAGAGCAGAAGACTCAAGTAAGTACTTGTTTTGTGTTGAATGACTCTCTGCCTGAGAGTTTCCCCCAAGCAGGTAAGTTCACTGGATGAAACACAGGAGTTCATAGGGAGACATTCCCATCACACGGGGTTTCTGGGTAAGTCATGAATGGGAAAGAGAAAGCTTCTTAGCTTCTGGGATTTTTTAAAGCCCTTCCTCTTATTTCCATTCCACTCATCAAGGGTGAAGGATAGAATACATTTCTTCTTCTGTAATATTAAAGATTTGAATTTTTTTTTTTTTTTTTTTGTCTGGTCCCTTGGCCATATATCAAAGCCGCCTTTTTTTTTGTTTGTTTGTTTTTTGTTTTTTGTTTTTTGTTTTTTCGAGACAGGGTTTCTCTGTGTAGTCCTGGCTGTCCTGGAACTCACTCTGTAGACCAGGCTGGCCTCGAACTCAGAAATCCGCCTGCCTCTGCCTCCCAAGTGCTGGGGTTAAAGGCGTGCGCCACCACCGCCCGGCATATCAAAGCCTTATAGTAAAGGGCCAGTGATGGATCAGTGGACAAAGGTACTCGCTGCCCAGCCTGATGACTGAAGTCAATCCCTGGAACCCACATGTTTAGAAATAGAGACCTGGCTCCATTAACTTATCCTATGAACTCCACATACGCACCATAGTACAGGGGTTTTTTTCCTAACACACACACACACACACACACACACACACACACACACACACACACA